>JAOTJB010000008.1:29855945-29874649 GCA_027123815.1 Erythroxylum minutifolium | reverse complement strand
ACTCCTTCAATAAGACATTATCTTTTAGCTTACTTTCATTTTAAATCTTATTTCCAACATATATGCATGATATGCATGTCACTTAATGCAATCAATAAACTCAGCAATGCAAATAAGTAATTTAATAATACAAACACTTTATCACACATCATATAGTTCATAATATTACATATTCTAAGCCTAGAAATTTTTGAAAACCGCAGGCTCTGATACCAAAGATGTTGGCCCCAAATCTCGGTCCTTATTTCTTGGCGACAAGATGCTAATATTGGGGGACTTTCAAAATAAGATGTATAACTAAAATCAAATAAAGAAAAAAGAAATCATGGTGGGACTTAAAAATAAAAAATAAAAATAAAAATAAAATAACATAAGTAGAAGTCGTGGTTGGGAAGTCAAACACTAAGTAAATACATTACAAAATAATGAAAAATACACAGGCGTGCATATAAGAAATGTCACAGTCGTGACAGATAAAAACAAGAGGGAGTCATAATCGTGCTTATACACGATCGTGAGCTTCTTAGAAAAATACAAAAGTCGTGATCGTGTAGACATATGATGAATAGTGGGGGTATTAAAGGGGTTGTCCTGCTTACTGCACACACCTATTTCAAATCTTCATAACTTTCAATCCCAAAATCTAAAAATTATAAACCTTATGTCGTTAGAAAGTTAAGAGAAAGATCTACAACTTTTATGTAGACAATTTTGTCAAATTATGCCTAGATCAATACAGTTTATTCATTGAAATTTCAGAACACATTTTATTCCCTTTTTCCTCTTTTCTCTCTACTATCAATACAGTTTATTCATGTAGAAGGAAATTGAGGTCGAGCAGGGGCATTAGGGGTAAAGCGGGCTTTAGTCTGCTCTGAGCACATGACCTATGATCTGAAGTATGGGAGACAATGATATACAGGTAGACACTTAGAGTGGTCTAAAGTAGTAAAGGTCATCTGTGTGTACTTTGTATATTGTTTCGACCTATCATTCCTACATGTAGCCCTTCACAGAGTCAAAGGGCTACAACTTGGTTGTAGACTCCTAGTTCAGCAGATAGTATGTCTGCCAGTCGATCGTACCTCTGCATGACTGCTTGGCCTCCTCCTGAAGCTCCATGAGGATACGACCTCTACCTAGGATAAGTAGAAAACGTTTAGGGTGGAATTAGAGTCTCCTATAAGAGATGATTAAGTTCTACCTCTGCTATAATTGATCGCATACATTAGATCAGGAATAGGCCATATAGGAAGTGTATGGGTATATAAATATGTATGTACTTATATGCATTATGTACCTCGTGTACTTTTATTTTATTGGTCTTTATTTTATTTTATTGGTATTTTTATTACGTTAATTTCTTCATTTCAATTTTTATTTATCTTTGCTTATGCCTGCTCACCTATTTACATCTTCATGTATGTATATTTTTCAGTTTCATGTGCATTCTATAGGCTAGAGTCCCCATACATATACATATATTGTTATACATATACAGTGATGTATTTGCATTGGTCTAATCTGTTTGTTTTTTAGTTTGTTGGGTTTGTTCTTGTGTTTGTTTTTATTGCTTGTGTGTGTTTGTTTGTGTTTGTTTGTGTTGGTTTGTGCGTTGTTTATTTGTTTTTACTGTTACCTTAGTCGGGGTTCTATCAGGAAACAGTCTCTGTATCTCAATCAGAGATGCGGACATGACTGCGTACATCTTACCCTCCCCACACCCTGCCTAGGCTGGAATTTGGGTATGTTTAGTTTGGCTTATCAATATATATAACTTCTATGCATTTTCAAAGACCCGATTCCAATAATCAAAACCATACATACAAAACTCTCAACTTAACCCATTTCTTCAGAAAAATTTATCCAAGGCTTCCAAACATCTAACAATTTTATTTCCACACATTTATAACTTAACAGAGAAGAAATTCTGAACATATACAAAGGAGAATTTCTGCAGTTCTTATTGTCATTTCTCTAACAGAAGCAAAGATGTACATAACTTTAAATTACATATTAAAAATCATTTTAGTAGCATAACATAAAACAATTAAAAATGCTCATGCTTGATATGCTTCTAAGGTACCAAAAGTTTCTGAACTAAATTACAAAAGACAAAAATCTTGGAGTTGCCAAAGCTTTGCAAGGGTTCAGTAATGATCTGCTTTTTCTTCACCTAAAGAGTGGATAAATATTGGGGTGAGCTACGACGCGCAGTGGCTAATACGTTTCTGACCAGCGATAACAAACCACACACACAATCAAGTACATACATATTACATTTTAGACTTAGCAGATCACACTATCCACATTCCAAATTTTAAGAATTCACATGAACAAGAACACATTATCACACAAATTAGATCATATATTTCATTTAATCATCACAAAGTACCACTCAATTATGCTTCATATCCAACAGATCAAGATACAATGCATAAACATAATGACTCAAGAGAATCCCATAAAATAGAATGGTGAAATCGAAGTTTGCACCACGAACAGAATCAGTTCATTTTTTAGAGCTTACGTGCCACAAACGGGTAGTTGGGAGAAGGTTTTAGGTCAACGTGCATGTGACGAACAGAATGGTATCTCTTTTACCCACACAAGCAAATTTTTTGGAGCTTACATATTCCATATCATACTCATACTTTCATGCTTTTTATGCTTTCTTTTGCTTATTAATACCAAATATAGCAAAATCTTTCAAAGTAAACATGATAGTAATCTTCTTCTTACTTTTGATTTCAAATTTCTCGGTTCCCTTCAAACAAACATATTTTCATCTAATCAATATACACGAATAAAACTTCCATAATTTTTAAATATCCAAAAAATGAGCTTAGACTTAATCTAGTTTTGGTTTATCTAACTAGAAGAACTAAGATCTAGTTAAGGTTATAAAAATCTAAGAACACAAATCTCTTGTTCCTCTTCTTTCTCTCTTCATTTTTTAACGCATAACCTATTTTCTTTACTTTCTTCTTCTATCAAAACAAGAAGAATTATAAAGCTTACTTAAAAACTCAGCTAAATATACTTCTTTCTCTTCTTTCTCCGTACTTTTTTCTTTCCTTCTTTTTCTCTTTTTATGCTTCAATTTTCTCCTTCTCTTCTTTTAGTTTCTTCTACGACTTTCTCTCTTTTCTTACTTACTATACACGACTCTTTTCTCTTTTTTTCTTATTAGTTTAAGACCAACTTTTGTCTTTCCAAGCTTACCCTTCCTTATTAATCCAATGCCTTCTAACTCCTTAACTTAATTCTAACTCTTTCTTTTAATTTAAGCAACCACATAAGATTCATAATATATCTAATTAAAGTCTAAAAATTGCTAATTTCCTAAATTCTAACTTATATTCATGCTTGCTAATTTAATAAAATAAATACTAAGAAAAATTTGGGGGCCAACATTGTTTGGTAAAATGGTGAGCTGCTTTTGTTCTTCCTTAATTACTCCATTTTCTTCTTCCTCTTTTGCTTCACAAACAGAGACTTTTAGAGCTTCTGCAAACTTGATGTTCATTGTCATCCGTTCTTCTTTCTCATGCTCCTTTGAAGATTCAACATCATTAACTCTTATGAGTGGTATTCTTAGTGGGTAAGGTGGAGGAGGAACATAGGGAGGGTCCTTATTCTTTTCTTCATCCTTTTCATGCTTATCTTGGTCATCTACTCTTTCCTACTCCTAAATGTGATAGCCTTAACTTGATCTTTTGGATATACTTCTGTATTGTTTGAAAGACTTCCCATACTTTTTTGTAGATAACACATTGGCAAGTTGTTCTACTTGAACCTCCAGATTGAGAATACAAGAGGCATAAGTCCTTATTACTTAGTCAATTTGCTCTTCTAACCACTTTTGGACCTTTTCCATACTTATAAGCTTATCCACGAACTTGTCTAGTTTGGAATCATAGTCATTGTATTTATCTTATTGATATCTATATAACCCTTGATTTTTAAATTAAATCTTTGTATTGTTAGAACAATGAAAATTTGGGTGATTATGCCACCTCGATTGGTATGTGTTGGAATAAGGATTGCTATCTCCTTAGCCAACTTATGCTCCATTAAATTTGAATTGCTCCATGTTGTTTTTTTCCCTTAAGAAGCAATCACTACGATATAACTCTCTTGTCCACATGATTTATATTCATGTTGCAATGCTATGACTAGAGAGGAAGAGGTGGTTTTCATGTTATTCAATTGCTTGGTTAGGTTGTCGATCTCAGCCTATAATGTTGTCATTAAATTTACTGCAATCATTCCTCATGGGTCCCAAAAAGTTGAGAGTGTTGTCTACTTCATTCTAATGTCTAAAGATAACTAGTGTATGCCATGTCTTCTAGTAGATCATGTGCTGCTTCAACTATTTTCCTTATGAATGATTCTTCAGTAGCTACATCTTTAGTGCTGCTTATGGGTGGATTAACTTTAGTGTAGAAGGTTTACAATAGGAATTCGGTGGTTAGGTTATGATGAGGATAACTCCTTTACAACCCCTTATATCACTCCCATGCTTCATATAAAGACTCCCCGTCATTTTGCTGGAAATAGATAATTTCCTTTATTAGTCTTATTATCCTGTTTAGAGGAAATACTTATCTAGAAAAGCTCACACCAACTGCTCCTAAGTTGTGATATTGGCTGGGTAGAGAGAATTTAACCAAGACTTGGCTCAATCCCTATATGTAAAAGGAAAGAACTCGTCCTAACAACATCCTTCGACATCTCAATATATCAGGAGGTGCTGCAAATTTCTAAGAAACTAGCTAAATGAGGATTGGGATCTTCATTGGCTAATCCATAGAATTGCATGCTAGTTCGTAACATATTTAGTAGTGATGGTTTAATCTCCAACGTATTTGCTTCCATTAGTGGTTGCATAATCCCTTGACAATGGGCATTGAACTGTGGCCTTATGATGTCCATAACGGTCTGTCACTATCTATGATGCATTTCCTCCACCATTGTTCTTTCCATCTCTTTTTAGCGTTCAACTCTCGAGATTCTCCATTTTTGTTTGGTGATATCGAAGTTGACGTGTCGTCTACTTTATGACTAACTTCTCTCTTTTTTCCTTTTTCTACAAAAGATGGTGAAAAGCCTTAGACTATAAGAATTAAACTAATTTACGCTTTTGATTGTAGGTTCCTATATGATAAGTTTTAATATTTTTAAACCTCGATATTTTCGCAAGCGCACAGGTCATTCAGGTAGTACCTGGGGGGTCAATCCAACAAGGAGGGTTAATTTAATCCTAAAATCAAAGGTTGGAGACTATTAAATAGATAATTAACAGACAATAAATTTAAACACAAGAACTAAATAAATCCAGTAAACTAAATCAAACAATAAAATAATAACTGACAATTAACACTTAATGAAAATAATCAGCAAATAAGGATTAGCAATTTCAAATTAAAAATGAATAACAATTAACAAAAATTGATTGATTTGCTAAACAATGATAGAACACCCTTGAATTCAACCTATTGAGTTAACCAAAAGAGAGAAAGGGAAAATTATCTATCGTTAATGTCAACCTAACGAATTACGATTTATCAAATTAATAGTTCTAGATGATCCTATAGTCAATTACTCTCTCTTAATTTATAATTAAACCCTAAGGAATAAACCCTAATCAGATTATGGTAAGTTATAATCTCTCAACTAATAACCTTCCAAAACATAATCAGTTCTTAAGTTCTCTACTAATCAATTGGAAACCTATATGTGATCTCTTTACACAAGATTTACCAACTTGATTTAATTCTGAATCTATTAAATTACCTAACTTTTATTAGCCCAATTTAATCATTTTTTCTCGATTCACTCTCTCAGTTTATTATCGAGATATGAAATGCCAAAATTGAACCACAATTAATTCAATAAACACATAAAACAATCGAATTTCATTAAATAAAAAATAAAAAATGGAAATACATAAGAAATAGAACTCAAATGGAAAATAGGAGGCTGCACATCAGAAAGTTTATTATTTTAGGAAGCACATCGAATCTGTGTTGTCTTCCTCTTCTCTCTTTCTTCGTCTCTTTCTCTATCTCTTAAAGTTCTCTCCTTTAAGGTTTCGTTGTGGTGGTTGATCAAAGCTCTCTTCTCTGTATTCATCATGTTCTTTAAATACTTTGGCAGCCCTAGGGTTTGTCTGGGGTCGAAATGGTCCTCAAAACTTGGCACTTTCACCTATCTTTGCTTCCAACTGACACAGGGCACGATTGTGGTCTACCCCTTTCTATCACAAGCGTGGCCCAAGTGCTATGATCGTGGCCAGGGTTAGACCTCTCTGTCTTGATCGTAGCACTTCTCTCTGTCACGGTAGTGGCCTGGGCCATAGTGACTTATATGTCTCTGTCATGATCGTGCCCTATTGTGTCAGGATCATACGCCGTAGTTTTGGCTCGAAAGTCTCCAAACTCCTCCCTTCTTCGTTGTTGGCCTTGAAACACTAAAAAACACGTCATGGTATAACATTTAAGCTCGAAGACTTATACTAACCCATAATAAACACTTAAACACATAAACTAACATAATTCTAAAATAAACGCATGCTAAACACTCAAATTAATGCCTACTATATAACAAATTAAATCCTAAAATATGATGCAAATCACACCTATCAAAATCCTCACACTTAAATATTTGCTTGTCCTTAAGCAAACAAAACAACAATCACATAACAAGCACACGATACATAATGCAATAATTAGGCAATGGCTTCAACTTCATGAAATAAACTTGATCTTAAACATAGTCATATAAGTTATATCAAATCATTAACATGCAAGATCTATATTTAGGGGCTTTGAACTAAATATACAAATTAATTGAGATCCAAGTGTTAATTTGCTTACCCTTTTCAATTGCAGACACAAATTAATAATTCTTTGATGATTCATACTCTGTAACTGTTCCTAAGTATATTTTCATGAAAGTCAAGCTTGTCCGGTAGGTTTTTATTAAGAACACACATTTTTTTCATTTATTTATTTAAACAAGGACTTAGTCTTTTACTCATAAGAAAACATTGGTGATGAATGTTGATCCGGTTACTTGATAAGTCATTTTTATTAAACAACTTGGTTGAAACACTATTATAGATTTTTGAGATGAAGGCATACATTTGTGATGCGTGTCGATCTGATTATTCAGTTATATCACATTTTCAACTGGCTATGAGCTCTATTCATAACTCGAAGGCTAGCGGAATAATTATTTACCTAATGAAAATTTTTTGTTTTTTTATTGCCTACCTTGTTATTTTAGCTACCCATTTCTATGAAAAATACTTGTAAAGCTACTTAAGTTGATTAAGATACATATTTATCTAAAGACTCCTAATTCACTAATTTTATGAGCTAATGATTATTCACAGCCTAATGGACTATGTTGAAAATTAAATCAATTTCAATCCATGTAATCCATTGAGACATTCAAACAATTTATAAACTCAACCTAATAACTATCATACCATGTGCAAAATCATATAAAAAGCAAAACACATAACCTTCCCCACTCTTGAACAACATATTATCCTCAACGTGAGAAGTGAACAAACAAGCGAATAAAAGAAAAGAGAACATAAATTAGAAGTAAACAGAAAATAAAATAACAAATAAAAAATAAAAATGAAGACTAATTTAAAAAATAAAAATGAATGGGTTAGACACAAATCTCATGGAGATAGAGGTGGTGATGGTGTCAGAGGTAGCAATGGAATGCCCTGAGCCTCGAAATATCTATAGATCTTATAGATATCCTGGCTCTGGCGTTATTGTGTCTGAGCCATCTCCTTCATCATTCTGGTGTTCTTTGCAAGTGTCTTGTTGGTTTTGGAGATTGCATCCAGAACTTCCTTCCAGCCTTGTTCTTGCTCTTCCTCAAACTCTTCACTGGTGGAGGTCCTCGTCTACATGCTGAGGTAGTGCTGAACTCGAGCTCACCTGACTGACTCCATTCTTCACATGTGTCTTTTGGCTGATATCCCTAAGTTTCATGTTATGGAACTTAAGGACTTCATCCCGCTATAAATGGTAGTGGTTTAGGAAGTCAGGGAGGTGAATAGTTAACCTACTCTTGTCCACGCAAAAATATTCAGCAATGGCAGACTCTTTGTACCCCATTCCTAAATTATTGCTCCTCTTGTATGGAGTTGCAACAATAACATTTAGCACATGTATGGATGTCCACACTGGAATGATATGGCCCATGCACCACAATATAAAGAGTTACTTTATCGAACACTTGTTGGTTTCTGATTTACCAAAATCTAGCTAACACATGAACTTGTGTAGCAACAAGTGTCATGGGACCTTATTATGTTATTGTAAGCATTCTTGGCATGAAATTTTTATATCCCAGTGAGTTCATTCCAATATTAAGAAGGAAAAAAAATCATCATACAGATTGATGATGAAGGATTCAGGGAATCCACACATATATTGCACATGATTTCGACATTAAATTTATAAGCTCTTCCTTTCAACCTAAACCACAATTCCTTGAGATTCCTAAGGCCATAAGTCAATAAAGTGAAAAATGCCAAAGTGAGCTCCTGATAGATAAGAAATTGGAAACGTATAAATTAGGCCCACTGGATTCTTTCAACTAAAGTTTCTACCATCTCATGTAATTCTAACATATCGAGTATTTCAAAATCAAAATATTTGAGAACTACTATTTGTCTAACATTTAAGGACTAGAAACGAATACCTTCCTCCTTTGTGTAGATCGAGAAGGGCGCTCTGACGTTTGTTGCTCTATTTCTTCTCCTATGTCTCACAACGTGATTTTGTCCTAATTGCTCCCTTCTAGCTAATTATTTAATGCACTACATAATTTTTGGGAATTAGGTTAAATTTGGCAGAAATTTAAATGTTTGAAATTTTGTAGAGAGATGGGAGAGCTTTTGTAAGTTTCAATTCTAGAGATATAAAGTAAAAGTGAAAATGAATCAAAAAGTGAAGTTAGAAATGAATATAAAGGTGGTTGGAGGGTAAAATGGTAAAACATTTTCCTTTTAAAACATGTCCTCCCCTTCCTACCCAGTCATAAACCAAGATCATAGCCTACCACCACTTCCTTATTTTTCTTCTTTTCCTTTTCTCACATTATTTTTAATTTAATTTTTAATTCTTTTGTGGCCCTTTCATCTTTCTTTTACTTGCTTGCTCAATCATCCACTTTATCTTCAACTCTTACTCCTTGATTTTATTTGGAAATAAAATAATCCTAACTATGGAATTCAAACTTTCTAACAAAAACAATCAAAGGAAATAATTTTCGATAGGTCGCCTCCCATACAGTGCTTATTTTAATGTCAATACCTCGATGTTCTACCCTTAGAACCTTAGCCAGGATCAATTATGAGTAGCTTCCTTCCACCCTTTTCATTCAATATCAGTTTTGTAGCTTATAAGTAAGCTACAAATTGTAACATAATTAGAAGGGCGATGTTGATAACATTCTAAAACTAGTTAAGCTCAATACTGTCCTTCTTTCAAGTGAATTGTCAACAAATTAGGGAATAAAAAAATTCCTTGAATCTTCCATTGAATCCAACAGTTTGTCCTACACATAGGTGAGTTGCACTCTTTCTTCCTTATTCACCTTCATCTCCTCTGCTTCTTCCTCTTCACGAACAGAGACTTTCATCGCTTCTTCAAACTCTACATCTGTTGTCATTTGTTCTTCGTCCTTTTGTTTTTTATAAGAATCGAACACATCAATTTTCTTGAATGAGCTACTAACTTTCAGATTCTTAATTACATCATTCATGTTAAATGTCATTTGAACATCATCAATCCAAAAGATAGAGTTCTCTTTATGGACATCTACCCAATATTTTTTATGTTCAAAGATGGTATATCAAGAACTAGTGAATAAAGGGGAGGGTTGGCATTCTTTTCTTCATCCTTATTTTTTATTTCTTGGTCTTCTCTAAGTTCGAGTTTGGTTTGGTCTTTCAGCTCTATCCCAATCCTAAGTGTGATAGCCTAACTTGGCTTTAATGAATTTATTTTCATGTTACACAGATAGTTTTCCACACTTTGCTTATAAAATTCCCTAGAAAGTTGACTTATTTGAACCTCTAGATTGTGAATAGAAGAGGCATGACCTTCTACTACTTGCTTAAACCTCTCTTCCAATCTCTTCTGATTCTTTTACATATCCATGAGCTTATCCATAATTTTGTCCAGCTTGGAATCCGATGAACTAGGCTCATCATGTTGAAATTCAAATAGGTCTTACTGTCCCATGTGAGTACTTGCATTATTGGACCAATAGAAATCTAGGTAGTTTTGTCATCCCGAAGTGTACAGGTTCATATAAGGATGATGATTTCCCGAACTAAATTAGGGCTCATTGAATTTTACTACAGTCCCTTACTCCTCATTATATACATCCTTTATGATTGTTCTTTTTATCTCTTCCTAGGATTCAATTCTTCAGATGTCTCATTCTCACTCTAAGATGTCTTGATGCGTCCCTATTTTAAACCCCATTTTTTCTTTTTTCTTTTTTATTTTAAAAACATAAGATAGTAGAAAAGCCTTAGACTAAAAACTTGATCGCAAGTTCCTATATGATAAGTTTTAATATTTTTAAACCTCGATATTTTCACAAGCACACGGGTCATTCGTGTAGTTCCTAAGGTGTCGATCCCATAAAGAGGGTTAATCTAATCATAAAATTTAAGGTCAAAGACTATTAAACAGATATTTAACAAGTAATGAATTTAAACATGAGAACTAAATAAATTAACCAAACTAAATCAAATAACAAAACAATAATTGAAAATTGACACTTAATGAAAATAATTAACGAATAATGATTAGCAATTTCAAATTAAATTGAATAACAATTAACAGAAATTGATTGATTTATTGAACAATGATAGCACACCCTCAAATTCAACCTAATAAGTTAATCAAAGGAGAGAAAGGGAAAACTTATCCATCCTTAATGTCAACCTAGCCAATTATGATTTATCGAATTAATAGTTGTAGATGATCCTAAGGTTAATTACTCTCTTTAAAGTTATAGTTGAAACCTAAGGCTTACACCCTAATCATATTATGGCTCAATTAATAACCTATCCAAAACCCAATCAATTTTTAAGTTCTCTAGTAAATAATTGGAAACCTATATGTCATCTATCTACATAAGATTCACCAACCTGATTTAATTATGAATTTATTAAATTACCTAACTCTTGTTAACCCAATTTAATCATTTTTTCTCGATTCACCATCTCAATTTATTATCTAGAAATGAAGTGAAGAATTAAACTAGAATTAATTCAATAAACATATAAAACAATTAGATTTCATGAAATCAAAAATAATATTCCAAAGGTGAGTATAAAACATCAATCATGATTCAATTCTATCATCAACCCATATATCCCATTTCTATAATCAAATAAAACTAAAGTACATAGGAAATAGAACTTGAATGGACAATAGGAGGCTACGACTTCAAAAAATTTCTTATTTTATGAAGCATGTCAAGTTTGCATCATCTTCCTCTTCTCTCTTCCTTTGTCTCTTTCACGATCTCTCAAAGTTTTATCTTTCAGGGTTTCGTTGTGGTGGTTAATCAAAGCTCTCTTCCCTGTATTCATCATGATCTTTAAATACCTTGGTAGCACTAGGGTTTGTCTGGGGTTAAAACAATTCGAAAAATTCCCCGAAACTTGACGTTTTCACCTATTTTTGCATCTACCCGATGCAAGCCATGATCGGGGCCCCGTCTGCCACGCTTGGGGCTAGTATAGTGTGGTCCAAGTGCCATGATCGTGGCTAGGATCAGACCTCTCTGTCATGATCATGGCCTAGGGCGTAGTGGCTCACATGCCTCTATCACAATCGTGGCCTATTGTGCCACAATCGTGAAGTCTCCGAAACTCCTCTATTCTTTGTTGTTGGCATTGAAACACTAGCAAACACATCAAGATACCTCAAAAACATAACATTTAAGCTCAAGGACTTATACTAACCTATAAAAAATACTTAAACACATAAACTAACATAATTCTAACCTAAACACTCAAATTAACTCCTAATACATAACAAATTAATTAAAATATGATGCAAATCCAACCTATCAACCTTTCCAACAATGGCAACAAAAACTTGTTAATCAAGTTTTACAGTTTATAAAACCCTTAATAATCTGCATACGTATAGATCGTACTTTGTAGTATTGAAGGGTTGATCCCGTGAGGAGGGTACTAGCTTAATCCTAAGTTGTCTAAGGCTTAGAGAAAAGAATAAAAAGAAATAAAAATTGCGCAAGTGAACACGAAAAGTAAATACGAGAAATTGATTCAAGAATTGTAAAGCAGAAAGTTCAACAAAACATAATTAAACTAAATAGTCACACAATTCACAATGGAAACTCGTCAAGAGAGTTAATTAAGTTATGAGAGAGGGGATTTTACCTATCATTAATGCTAACCTAGTCATATATATATATTTATGAGGTTGTTGTTCTTGACAGTAGTATGGATAGTTACTCTCTCTCGAGTTATAGACCTTAGATTATAAACACTAATTAGATTATAAATTTGTAATCTCTAATTTCGTAAATTATTCAAACCTAATTAGATCTAAAGCACTTTAATAAACTATTGGAATATCATATGGTATCTCTCTCCGTTCAATTACCAATATTATTTAGCATGGTTTCTTCTAAATTGTCTAACTCTCATTAATTCGATTTAATCATTTTTCACTCAGTTCACCCTTTAAGTTTATTACCAAATTATGCAAGAAAGCAATTAAATCACAACATTCATCCAATAAACACACTAAACTAAATTATTATTAAATCAAAACAAAATCCTAAAGAAGAGTTAGAACATCATCATCATTCTACTACCTATCATTACATAATCCATCCCAACTTTATACATGAATAAAATTGAAATGAAAAGGAAATAGACACTTAGAACAGATGATCTGGGAAGGCAGCTGCATTGGAAAACCTCCTAATCTAGTAAGCACATCGAGATCACTTCTTCTTCCTCCTTCTTCCTCTTCCTCTTCTCTTCCTCTTCCTCTTTCTCCCTTTAGGGTTTTCAATAGTGGCTGTAAGAAAAGCTCCCCTTTTTTGCCTTTTTATGTTCTTTTTATACTCTTTTATGTTTTGGGTAACTCCAGTGTTTTCTAGGGGACTTAAAGGTCCAAAAAATCCCTTAAATATGAAGTTCGTGAGCATTTGCCTAATGTAGGTCATGACTGTGGTCCTGTAGGCTATGATTGTGGCTCACATTTGAACCTTTCCAAACTTGGATCTTCTGTCATGATCGTGACCTACCTGTCACGATAGTGGTCCTGTGTTGTGGCCCAAATTCTGTTCAAAACTCCTCTGCTCCTCGATATTGACCTCGAAATACTAGCAAACACATCAAGGTACCTCAAAAACATAATATTTAAACACTTAAAACACAAATAAGTAACAAACTAACACTTTTTTAACCTAAACACATACCAATTGATTGAATTAATGGTTAAAATCATATCAAACTATGTCCTGAAACACTATGCAATTTACACTCATCATATATCCTCTATTAGGTTTCCATTTAGGAAAGTTGTTTTCATGTCCATTTGTGATATCTCATAATCATAATGAGCAACAAGGGCCAAGAGTATTCTAAAGGATTTAAGCATTGCTACCTGGTTAAAGGTTTCGTCATAGTCAACTCCTTGTCTTCGATGATAACTTTTACTTACAAGCCTAGCTATATAGGTAACTACATTAGCCTCCATATCATTTTTCTTCTTTATGGGTTTTATCCCTTTAGAAAGGTCAACTCTGAAGTAAATCACACGTTAATATAGAATTCACATACAATATACGATAGACACAGGAAGGGGGGTTGAATTGTGCATCCTTTTCGTAAATCGTAAATACAAAAACTTTAATATATCTTGTTATAAACTTTTCCAACTTGTTAAAAGAATACCACAAAAGTTATACAAAAATAGTCACGTAGTTAAATCCCAAATAACTTCTATATACTTGTCTAAAAACAAAATAGAATAAAGTAAAAGGATAGAAGATAGACGTTGCGATTTTTAGACTGGTTCACCCTAAACCATGGGCTACATCCAGTCCTTAGAGTTCATCTGAGATTTCACTATACTTCGATAATTTTACAAGTATTCTTTCTTCCCTTTCAGAGCCTCTTCAGGTCTCTTACACAAAGTATTCTTTTTGCTATCTTAGCCTCTTCAGGCTCTCAGACTTTTTCTTTCTCTCACTAGAAAGATATTACGGACTTTTTGTTACAGTAGGGTTTGCTCTCTAAGTATCACCCTTTTGAATTCAGAATTTTTCTTTTTAAGTACGCACTTGAAAGCTCAAAAGATCGAAAGATTAAAAGGTTGTTCAATCTTCGACTCTGACTAATACATATAGCCTTTGTCTCTAACTACTTCTTTATTCCTGATAACTGCTTCTTGATTCTTGTAGAACTCGTTATTTAGTTGAGTTCTGTAACTAACTCCAACTAACTAACTGTTAGACGTACTAGCGTATCTTCATCTTTGTATCGTCTGTGTTTTCCACTTCTTCTATGTTCTCTGCTTCTTCTGTGTTTTTACTTCTTTTGTGTTCTCCGCTTCTTCTGTGTCTTCATTTCTTTTGTGTTTTGACTTCTTCTGTGTTTTCACTTCTTCTGTGCTCTCTGCTTCTTCTGTGTTTTCTACTTCTTCTGTGTTTTCACTTCTTCTGTTTTCTCCACTTCTTCTTTATTTTCTGCTTCTTCTGTGTTCTTCACTTCTTAAGTGTTCTGCGCTTCTTCTATGTTTTCATTTCTTATGTGTTTTCTGCTTCTTCTGTCTTTTGCTCTTCTTCTGTTTTTTGCACTTCTTATGTGTTTTGCGCTTCTTCTGTGTTTTCACTTCTTCTGTGTTTTCCGCTTCTTTTGTATTTTTCACTTCTTCTGTGTTTTCTGCTTCATTTCTGTTTTGCACTTTTTCTTTGTTTTCAGCTTCTTCTGTATTTTCCGCTTCTTCTGTGTTTTTCATTTCTTCTTTGCTTTTTGCTTCTTCTGTGTTTTGTTCTTCTTCTGTGTTTTGCACTTCTTCTGTGTTTTGTGCTTTTTCTGGGATTTCATTTCTTCTGTGATTTCCGCTTCTTCTATATTTTCCACTTCTTCTATGTTTTGCGCTTTTTCTATGTTTTTACATCCTCTGTGTTCTTCTGCACATTTAACACATTTATCAAAATAGTTTATTTATTTTTAATATTATTATTATTTTATTGTCACCAAAATTAATAATCGTGAAGTCCTCTTGACTTAACAATCTCCCCTTTTTTGATGATAACAAATATCATAATTTTAGAAAGATAAAAGTGAATGAACGAATATTGTTCAGATAATGAATAAGAAGACAATAAACAATATACACATGCATATATAAAATACACATATGAAAACTATAGTTATTTGTAGTTGTTACTATCTTCTTTCCTTATCTCTGTTCTCCCCATATGCTATCTTCTTTCTACTTCTATTCTTCTCTTATTTTTTCAGCTCTTCTCTTATTCCTTCTGCTTTTCTCCCCCTATTTGTTATTAATCAAAAACTTTATCGAAGATGCTTCATGATTTCATAAAACATAGATTGCATATCAGTTCGGATCAACTTCAGGTCTTCTTCAATTAAAGTTCATAGATAGGCTACTTCTTAATATAGATCACCCACTGAGTCACTCAGATCATCAACCTTAGTACAAATTTCTTCAATCTCCTTAACTAAGGCTTACTGACTCCATTGCTGGAAGTGACTAACTTCTTCTATACCAATAGTAGAAACTTGTTGAGATATACTTGATGGATAGAAGTTTGTAGCAACAAGTATTTATGAAGGTCAGATATCTAATTCAACGATTTTGATAACAGGAGGTTTAAAAGATAGTTTTCCTTCAGGGAGATCAAGGTCATCAGGTCTAGGTAATTTTGGAATTGGTTTTCCAAGAAGGTGAAAGACATCTTTAATTGAAGATATAGAACTCAAAGGTCTAAGGTGCATGATTAGATGCACAAAAGTTTCTAAGTTGAAACTAATACCTTTAACCTTGATAGTTCTGTAATGTCCTTTTGTTACTCTTCTAACTACCTGACAAGTTGCATCTGTGGTGAAGCGTCCACAATGACATCTTGATGGTTTTGAAATGTGATGTGAAATATAGATTCCTCTTCATTGATCTACATTGCATGCCTCATCTATATTTCTCACAGCTTCTTATATCTGATCTTCTGTAAGATCACCTATATTTCCTTCGGGATACATCTTCTGTTTCCCTTTTTCTTCATAGCGTACAATGTTTGAAGGTCTTGGTTGAATATCTGGTACAATCTTGATTAATGTTCTATTTATGACTAGGTAAATAGTGTACTGATCCTTAGTCATCTTTAATAGATATGGTTTTGACTTTTTATATATCAGAATACCATATAATCTTCTTTCTTCATGATTTAGAAGATGTATTGATCGATTATTGATCAGTATTGGTTCAACTTATACCTTGACTGACCTTTTCACAGGTTCTCTTATAATGATTGAGCTTCTGCTTCTAACATGTATCATATCTTCAATCACCTTCATTCTTAAATCCTCTTTTCTGATAGGATGAGAAAGACTATGAGAAACTAATCTATGTTTGACTGATTTTACCTTTTGTTGAATAGCAGTTGAAGTAATCTTTTCCTAACTGGTCTTCAGCTTTTACTTTCTTCTACCAGCCTAGAAGGAGGTTGTGATTGAGGTTTCTTCCTTTCAAACACCAACTTCCTCTTAATTTCTGTTTCTTTAGTCAACTTTGCTAGCTGTTCTTGCAAAATTGAGACCAACAATCTAGTAGCCTATAATGCTTTTTTTATCTTTGCATAATCTTCACCAAGAGTCAATCCTTTCCTTCTCTTCTGTTCTTGTTGACACAAAGTTAATAACCTTGGTGATCTTCTTCATTTTTTGACTTTCTCGAAATCAAGTGTTTACCCCTTTCTTTTCAACGACACTTGTTTTTCAGATAGTTTCACTTAGCTTTCTTCTCTTTGTGAAATCATCTTTGCTTTACTTGATACATTTGATGATTTATTCTTCTTTTCTTCTATAGACATTCTTCCTATGGATTAAGGTTTCTTACCCCTTGTGGGTGTAACATTTTCATTCATGCTGCGTCTGACAATACGCTCCCCCTCAGTCCTTGCTTTTGCTATAGAAGCTATATCCTCCTTTTCTTGAGACTTCAAACCCATTCTACATATAGTTGATGCATTAATGATGCTTTTTATATTCATCTTCATTCTATTTCCTCTGTTAAGAAAAATTTCAGCATCTCTAAAGATTCTTGTTAGCAACATACCATATGGTAAGGCATTAGAATATCTCTTCGTCTTCATCATATACTTGAAAATCAAGAGTGGAAGGTTTATAGACTGATGATTTAGTAGATAGAACAGGAATTGTTCATCTATCATTGTCACAACTTTCTTCGAACCTATTCTTGGTAGAATACAATGAAAAAGTATCGAATGCAGATCCCTAGTCTTCGGAAAAAGATTTGACGCCTTCTTGTCCTTTGGGTCACTACTTCCATAGAGTTGTCGATTGACATGTGCTTTCTCTACATGCTTTCAGTCATCCATCTTATGCTATGGGACACCTTTGCTCCAACACATGGACATCCACTAACCTTTTTGAATAACTATAGTGTCACAATAACTGACAATCTATCCACCGTTGAAGCTAAAGTATCGTCTACTACTTTTCCATTCTTCCAAAACTCATATACTTCATTCAGGTAGACTATTTCATGAACCTGAAAGAATTTTTTCCATCCCACTGCATCAATTTCTGGTTCAATATCCATCTTGTTCTTCTTTAAGGAATCGAAATCAACATGTCTTCCATAAATCATAGATTGCTCCATTGTGATTTGTAGACAATAGAAAACTTCTCAAAGAAATGGGGCTAGAATTTGAAGATGAGACTGTAAACTGAAAGAACTTGATATCAAGAACAGAGTAATGAAACATTTTGTTGAGAGCTCTGCAAAAGTCAATTTCAGAGTATTTCAAGAATATTCTAGGGTAGGTAATATTCTGAACCTTATGAGAGGATTTCCCTTTACTTCCTTCTCAAAAATTACCGTCTGTAACTTACAGTTACTACGCTCTTGAAAACTTATGACTTTTTATCTTCCTTCTATAAAAATCATCTGGGTTATCATATGTCAGACGATTGGTCACTCAACAATACCATATTCAAGTTTCATCTGATTTCTTTGAATCTTTCTTCATTCAAAGCCTTAGTGAAGATATCTGCCTATTGATGCTTTGTCTCAACAAACTCCAGACTAACGATTCCCCTCTGTACATAGTTTTGTAGCAAATGATGCTTAACTTCGATATGCTTTACCCTTGAGTGTTGTAATGGATTCTTCGATATGTTGATAACACTTGTGTTGTCACAGAAAATTGGGATTTGTTTTTCTTGTATGGAATAATCTTCTAATCGATACTTGATCCATAATGACTGTGACCAATAGCTTGTAGCTGACATATATTCAGCATCTGCATTAGATAGAGCAATTGAACTTTGCCTCTTACTAGACCAAGAAACTAGATTATGGCCAAGAAAGTGACAGCCTCCACTT
>JAOTJB010000008.1:29817639-29841719 GCA_027123815.1 Erythroxylum minutifolium | reverse complement strand
AAAATACTTAAAATTTTAATATTTTATTAAAATAACTCACCAAAAGACCCTTCGTTAATAGTGTTAATGTGCTAACTTGTTGGCCATGTAAATGACACATGTTAATATTATTAAATGTTATGCGTAAAACTAATTTTTAAATAAAAATAAAAATTCAATATTAAAAACCCTAATCACTTTCTCAGTTTCCAAAAAAAATGAAATAAGATGGGCAAAATTAAGGGATAAATGTCCATTAACCTATCTGATCTCCAAGATCTCTTTGCGTTATTTTTCTTGTTTCTAAGGGACTATTTAGTCTTTAAACTGACATAGTAAATTTTGTTCTTGAAAATCAGGGTCTTAAATGAGAGGGCAGATTAATTTGTTGATTATCCAATAATTATAACCTATTTTTAAATATGTGGAAAGACTATCTCACAAGCTATTCAACCCTAAAGAAACACCTGATAAAACATATTAAGCACACTCTAATTTCACAAATTGAATAAGAAAGAGATTCAATGCAACTAAAACGTGTTCTTGAATAACATAACTTTTCAATAAATCACAAAAAGCAAACACATCAAGTTTTAGAAGAAAGAACACTAAAAGAATTAAGAATTGCATATACTTACCCTCTGGATCTGTACACCTTCAATATCTCATCCTGGGAATCTGCAAGGCTCCTTTTTTTATTATCGAAAGAATTTGCTATTTTGAAACAAAAGTTTACAAACAAATTAAAACAAGTCATGATTGATAAAGAGGAAAGAGAGTAAAATTGTACTAAACCCTAACCAAGGTTAAAACTAAAGAGGAATAAGTGGGAAAAGGTGTTGATTGTATTCAGCATATACATCTGATATAGTTGTAGAAAAGTAGGATCTGGTTACAACAAAAAGATAATATCAATTTGAATAACAGATATGGTAACTAATTGGATAAGGATTTGACAGTATCTTCCTTAATACGCCCCCGCAAGATAGTGATGCCATCAAGCATTGCTAGCTTGGCTCGATTGTGTTGAAAAGGATGCTTGGAGACAGCTTTAGTAAGAAGGTCAGCTAGCTGATCTTTAGAGGAAATATGAGGAACATGCAATTTTCCTTATGCCACCAATTGTTGAACAAAAAGCACATCTATTTCAATGTGCTTCATTTTAGAGTGGTAGATAGGATTGGAGCAAGTATAAGTGGTACCAATATTATCACAAATAAAGTAGGTGTAGAGGCAGGAATTCGCAACTCTTGAAGTAGAGATTGGATCCATTGCGTTTCAGAGGCAACAGTTGCAACGGCTCGATATTTTGCCTCAGTGGAAGATCGTGCTATTGATCGTTGTTTAATTTCTTGGAACTCTATGACATTAGATTTGGTCTAATAAATAAAACATAGCCACTTGTTGATGTCCTATCATCTTTATTACCAGCCCAGTCGGCGTTAGAAAAAACTTGTAGAGAAAAATCAGTGTGTGGCTGCAGCAAAAGTTCGTAAGATAATGTACCTCTTAAATATGAAAGTAGAGATTTCAAAGTAGCCCAATGAGCATCATTTGGGCAATGCATAAATTGAGAGAGCTTATTAACCGAAAAGGCTATATCAAGTCGTGTAAAAGACAAATATTGGAGAGCCCCTATAACCTTACGATAAGCAGATATATTAACTGACTGGTTGATGGCTAATTTTTGAAGACACACTGAGGTACTTAAAGGAGTACAGATAAATGTGGCAGCATCCATGTTTTCACTCTAAAAAATCGTACGAATGTAATGTTCTTGGGCAAGAAAAAGACCATCTTGACAGTTTATTGCTTCTAACACCTAAAAAGAAATGAAGTGGAGTTGGATCTTTGAGAGAGAATTTGTGTGACAATTCAGTAATAAAAGAATTGAGGAGTCCAGAATTATTACCCGTGACTAAACTGTCATCCACATATACCAACATAAAGCATATGGTATCACCTTTATGATATAGAAAGGGAGAATGATCACTCTAAGATTGTCAAAAACCAAATGATTTGATAAAAGAACTGAGTGCAAGATACCATACCTGGGGAGCCTGCTTAAGAGCATATAATGCTTTGTGTAATTTGCAAACATAAGAAGGTACTAAAGGATCAACAAAGCCACAAGATTGACTCATATAAACTTCTTCTGAGAGACGACCATGTAAAAAGGCATTGTTAACATCTAACTGGAAGATGGTCCATCCTTTTGAAATGGCTATGCTCAAAATGGTGCAGATGGTAACAGTTTTAATCATAGGACTGAAAGTATCCTTAAAATCAACTCCTTCTTTCTGATGAAATCCTTTAGCAACCAACTTCGCTTTGTAGTGGTGAACAGTACCATCTGGATTTTGTTTCACCCTGAAAATCCACTTTTTACCAACGACATTAACGTGAGGTACTGGAGGTACAAGTTCCCATGTGTCATTTTGAATAAGAGCATTATATTCAGCAGACATAGCTTCACGCCATTCTGGATCTTGCATAGCTTGACGAACAGTTCGTGGTTCAACTGATTGTGGTAACGGGTGTTTCGTGGTTAAGATTATTTTTTTTTGTTTGAAAATGTTGTTTTGGGATCTGGTGGTCATGGTGTGAGTTCGTTATGGTGGAGTAGGAGACTGAGATATGTTGGTGGGGGTAATAGATGATGGGTGCCATTAGACTGGTTGGTTAGAGTAGTAGAATAAGATTGATTCGTGGTTAGAGCTTGAACAGGAACCACATAATGTGAAGGGGCAAGAGGTGGACTTGGTATAGAATACCAATTGGATAAGGAATCAGACATATGAGAAGAGTTATAATTTCCAAACATACCTGTCTGATAAGGAAAAATATCCTCTTGAAATGTCACATGGCATGAAGTAAATAACTCGTTAGATATAAGATCAAAACAAATGTAAGCACTTTGGTGTAGAGATTACCTAAGAAAAACACAAGGTTTTGAACAAGGTTTAAGTTTAGTTTTGTTGTAAGGTCGGAGCCATGAATAACAAGGGCACCCAAATATTTTAAGAATCAAATAATTTGGGACAACTTGAAATAATTTGGCGTATGGGGACTGAAAGTGGAGAAGAGGTGTGGGCAATCGGTTTATAAGATAAGTGGCAATTTTTAGAGCATATGTCCAAAACGAAACAGGTAGAGAGGCTTGATGAAGTAAGGTGAGAGTGGTTTCATTTAGGTGTCTATGTCTACGTTCAGCAGACCCATTATGTTGTGGAGGGTATGGTGGAGTTTGAAGATGAGTAATGCCATGATTTTGAAAGAACGACTTTAATTTTTGGTATTCACCGCCTCCATCAGAATATACTGTAACAATGGATTGTTTGAAAGAATTTTATACAAGTTGTTTAAATTTGAGAAAGACAGGATAAATCATATTTCTGTTTCAAGGTATATAACCAAATATATTTTGAATAATGATCAACAAAAATAACATAATAAGAAAAACCATCAATAGAGGTAACAGGAGCAGGATCCTATAAATCTGTGTAAAGAAGCTCAAGTGGGTGAGAACTAGACATACTAGATTTACCGAAAGGCTGTCTATGAGACTTATTACACGAACATGAGTTACAACCTAGAAGATTGCTAGATGAGGACTACAATTGATTCAAGATATGACTGATTTTTTCTAGAAGGATGACCAAAGAGTCGGTGCCATTGAGAAGAAGAAGCACGAACAACAACATAAGCTTTGGAGGTGGAAGCGAGTGGTGATTTTGCTTGTAGTGTATAGAGATTTTGTTTATTCTGGCCGCGGGTTATAATTGCCCCCATTGTGAGATCCTTAATAACAAAAGAATCAGAAAAAATTCAACTGAGACATGATTTGTTTTGCAAAATTGGGAAACAGAGATAAGATTGTTCTGTACAGGAGGGACACAGTAACTCAGTGAGGGAGCATGTTTTATGTGGAAAATGCAAATCAGTTAGAACCATTATGAGTTATAGGTAGACTTGTACCATCTCCAATAGTGAGTTCATCAGTTCCTTCATGGTCTGAATGTAGTGAAAGATTCTGCAGGTCATGAGTGGCATGATTTGTTGCTCCTGTATCAAGTACCCAATTGGTATCTGGTACATTATTAGTGCTGACAAAATTTGCAACAGGCTGTTGAATCAAAATCTGCTTGGCTTTGCGACATTAACGAGCTGTGTGACCAATTTTGTCACAAAATTGGCAGATCCATTTGTGCTCAGGATTGGATGAATTGGTAGTTGAAAACTGATGTTTCTGACCAAAATTTTCTTGCAAATAATTGGCATTTATTTTGGTCAGAATTTGTAAGATTGTACCTTTGATTGTCACCTTTCTGTTGTCGTGAATGGTTGAATCATTTGGTGCAATTAGCAATAATGGGTACTGAATCTACTACAATATGAGTACGCTCTGCTACAGTATGAGTACGCTTGAGGTACAATTCATAATCTGTTAAGTTTGTCATACAATTCTTCATACGTTATTGGAGTTTCACGAGCTCATATTGCAGCTATTATCTCTTTGAACTCAGAACCCACACCATTTAAAATGTGAATCACAAGATCAGTTTCATCAACTGGATCACCAATAATTGCTAGCTCATCACTGATATTCTTCATCAATTGCAGGTCCTCACTGACAGTTTTCTCATCTTGTTTGGTAAGCGTGAGTCGTTCCTTAAGAGACATGATTCTTGATCTAGAACGAATAGCAAACATATGTTGTAATATAAGCCAAGCTTCTACGCAAATCTTGGCTCTAGAAGGATGAGTCATTACCTAAAATGAATAGGATGCAATAATAGCATAAAGTATCAATTGGTCTTGTTGATGAGAACGTTGAAATCCAGGATTAGGTACAGTGACACCATCACATTTGAGAGTTGCTAGAGGTTTTGTGATCGTTCATTCAACATATCCTATGAGGCCATAGTCTTGAAGGAGGGCAGAGATTTGAGCACGCCATGCTGTATAATTGTTGGCAGAACTGAATTTAAGAGGAAGATTTGTACATTTGTGGTTTGGGAAATTTGAGAGGCTGTTTGTGTGTTGACTATATCACAAGTGTTTGCCATGAGGATCTGTGCACTCGTTAGAGCAGAGGGCTCTGATACCATAAACAGGAGTAAGTGGGAAAAGGTATTGATTGTATTCAACATATGCATCTAATATATATACAAGTATAGTTGTAGAAAAGTAGCATCTGGTTACAACAAAAAGATAACATTAATTTGAATAACAGATATGGTAACTAATTGGATAAGGATTTGACAGTATCTTCCTTAATGAAAACTAGTAGAGAGAATGTCATCAACGATGCATTTTTTGAACCAATTGATATAATAAGTCTACTGAGATTAGTTCACATAGATGTGACAAATGAACAGATTGAAGCTGCAAAAGAGTTGGCTAATGAGGTCAACAGTGAGATACATTTGAACTTACGTTTATTTGTAGACTTGACTGATAGAATTTGCTAATTGGTTGTGTTCCTTGATGTGTGTAGATCTTAATTAGTGATGTTTGAGTTTTATTTTACTGATTGGCAAAACAAGAATCTTTTTGCATTTCAAGTACCGGGATACCACGGTTTCATTTCGCTAATATTATTATTTTCTGGAATTATATAATCATATTTGCTGTTGATGATGATATATTCTAGTGAATCTTTGTTGCATTGATATATTGTACTGATTTTCGTGATTTGTTGGTTGATTTCTCATTTTACGTAAAGATATGCACTTAAGAATAACCTGAAAAAGCAATTTGTTCAGCAAGATATGTTTCGGATCATAAATTCTTTAGATTTGTTTCCTATATTTTCATTGTCGTTCATGGTCACCTTCTACTGCAGCATATGCTAGCTTTCTGCCTTGCATGTTTTCTAGTCTTTTTTTTTCTTTTTTGGGTCTACTTGTGCTTATATTTAAATCTCTTTGTTTAACTAGTATTTGCTTTATTTTTACTGTATTGTTTATTTTTATATTTTATTTTTATCATCATCTTTTATATTTATTATATATTTAATTATTATTGAAATAATACTTTTTTTTTCTTTCTTTCTTCTTCGTGTTGTATATAAACCAAAAATAGAAGATATCACTTTCTTATCTTCTTTCATATCTTTCAGAAGTAGCTGAATAGGTAAATTAGAATTTTTAAATATATTTTTGTTATTAAATAAAATTTAATTTCACATATCACATATAATAATTCATGTCACCTACATGACAAAGAGATTAATTGATATAAGTATCAACATCAACACCAATTACACCATGAACCAAAAATTTAATGACAAATTTTTTTACAAAAAATTAAAAGTTTAAATATTTTTTAAAATTCAAATTAATATTACAAAATTAAATAAACTTAAAAATATTTTTATAACTAACCCTTCACTAAATCCAAAGAAAAATATCCCAAAAGCATAATTCTGATTTCAACATGCGCATACAAGCATTTATTGGAACTTTCGTTCGAGTAGCCCATAAAGTTGGTTGCACATAATCTTGCCAAACGAAAATGCGTTTATAATAATCTTATAATGAGTTCTCGTTGATAAAGCGCATATAACTAATTTAAGTAATTTATGTGTGATTCGCTACATGCTTTTAAAACCAATGGTATTTCTTCATATTCTCGTTGAATTAGCAAGTGCATAATTTGAAAAAATAAAAGCATGCACTTGCCCAGAATCGCTACACATATCAAATCCGAAACAATCCATTAAACTGGTATGTACATTACTACTCCGCCAGTTTATATAAAACAGCAAATCCATAAAACAACCTATCTGCATCAATCCACATCTAGGAATCGTGCAAACCCTATTAACCACAAAATGAAGGAAAAGGGCCCTAGGAAGTTTTTGGGACATATTAGTGTCATTTCTCCAGCTATGAACCTGAAATGCGACAAATATTCTCAGGAAATAAAATTAAAAAAAATGCAAATTCGTAAGAGGATTAATGATTCTTACATCAAGGGTTTCTATGTCTGCGTCTTCTCTCCGTAATGAATTCATGAAAAGGCCTGTTTGGCACAGGTATCAGTTTCCCAACAAAAGCCAGGGGCCAGCTGTTCATTAAAGAAGTCAGACTAATTAGCAAGAAAGAACAGCCACTCTTAAATTATTGAATAGTAAACCACATCCAAAGGCATCGTTATGGAATGAAAATTGGATTTATGTACTTAGCCTGTAAATCACGAGACATACTACAATCCACAAACACTGTTTTATCGGATGTCACATGCCATTCATTCTAACATCACTCATCATTGTAACACTTTTAGATGAAGGAAGAAATGGTTAAAAAAGTTCTCAAATCTGCCTATTGGTTGCCAACAGAATTCCTTCAAGAAATGATGATTACTTGCCTTATAATACCAATAGCTACTGAAACCAGCCATTGTTTCCAGTTAAGCTTGACTGTTGAAGTGAACTTCCCAATGAACTCAATGATAATCACCTACGACACCAAGGAATACGTATCATTATCAAACTGTAACAAATACCACAAAAGAGCCCAGAGAGCCAAATGTGCCTCACCTGAAGAAGCAGTGTTATTGAAACTATCCCAATGAAGAGATGATTCTTAGTTATCCCCTCAAAAATATTTAATTCATCTGGTTTCCTTGCATTAAATTCATTGAATATCTGCATATCATGCAAAAAGCATCATAACGTGATCAGCCAACATTGTCCATAGGCACTTTCTAACACCTAATGAATTGGATGGCCAAACAAATTATGGTAGTAGCTAGGGGTCACACAAACTTGAAATTAAGGTAGGATTTTACACAGGAGAACATGGATGATTGCTTAAACCTCACGGTATAACATCCACAGATTTTGACCGTGAAGGAGAACAGCGAAAGAAAGCAGAAATGGGTGAAGTGCAATAGGACAGATCAGCGAGAATATAACACCATTTCCATATGAATCCTATAAAGCAATTAAAATAGTGAAAACATTAAAATGTCAGAACTGGATCTTTTAAGTTCTCAAGCACTTGAAAACGTATTTACCACAGCCCTGACATGAAATTAAAGACAAATTCTAATTGACCCACAAACAATACAGATTCAAAAACTCCATTTCATATACAATTGAGCAAGGCTTGCCCATATGTAATTAGTTTTCTGCCAAATTAATGAATATACTACACTATCAAAAGTGCTGAGGAATATGTGAAAAATCTATGACCACATAGATTCAATGTAAATTATTTTAAGACCAAAATAGAGAAACAACAAACCTAATTCAGGAGAGTTTTCATCTAACATAAAACCACTAGTTCAGCATCTTCTAGATAACTAGCCTTAAGGATAAATTCATCTCTCTGAATTGAGGCCCGGTGGGGGATAAAGGAAAAGTGTTGCAGTTGATGGAACACCAAATATTTTAGATTTGGAACTCGCATTAGACAAGCTATTCAACCTTGGGAACCATCATTTCCATTTGTTAGACAGAAGCAAGAGCAAATAAAAAACGGCCAAAAGACAATGCAAGCACTAAAGTGAACATGATAGATTAACATACTTGCAAGTTCTAAAAAAAAAAAGTCGAGTTACTTGGGACTTACTTGACACAGCACAAATGCGTTGAATATCAAAGTATTCTTCACCTTTTTAGCATGCGAAGGATCATCAAGCTTTAAACCTAATAAACTTTTTCCTCCAAAGTTGAGAATAAGTAACACAGTGACCTGATATGTTGCCTGAATTTTACCAAACCCTTATAAGTGACAATATTAAGTGATTGAAAGCATCTATTTTGTAAAGAACCATGTATAAGCAGTAGTCATAATAGTCACTGAAATATAAAACATGTAATCTTTACCTGTATTAGCAAGTTTCTCCACATAATATTTGTTATTAAAGGTTCCCTAGAAGCAAAACAACAAAATTAGCGCTTTCCCAACTAGTCACCAGCAAACATGCATTGCACATCATGATGCATGTGAAGTTAATCATGGTAAGGATTACAAGATGGAGTTGTAGCAATATTATGAACAGAACTGAAAATATAATTTGATTACATCGTATAATTTTATGTTAAGACATGAGTTGGAAGTTTTACTATTTGAAAACTCAATGTTGGCAAAATTTTGAAATCTTATTTTCAGATACCTCTCTTGTACCTTTTACAACTTTATCTCATTCGCTTTCTAAATCCATCATCAGAGTTGATTAACACTACTTTTCCATGTAAATGTACTACTAATAAGAATATTTCAAATTCTTTGCAAAACACTGCACCAACAAAATAACACTCACCCTCAACTTAAACAGATAATAATGTCAGATATATTTAAGGAAGTGATAAAAATGGGTTTAAATACATAAAAAAGGGTAATAAGGAACATTTGTAAGTAACAATAAATAGAAAGGGCAATTTAAGAACATTTGTGAGAAACAATAAATGAAAACATTAATTAAGAACATTTGTGAGTAACAATACCATTTTTAGTAGTGTCATTTAAACCTTATTTTAATTTAAAAAATGAATGCAATAAATACATATACGTATCATTTACAAATTTTTAAAAATGATTGGTAACCTCACATCTACAGTAGGATCAGTTAGATAACTTCTATACCAAAAACTACAATGAGAACATTAAGGCAGAGTAAATTTTGTTTACTTCCAATTAAGATGGCCATAGAATTTAAGATATAAACTAAGTTTCATTAGTATTTTGGGATAAAAAAATTAAAAATTAACCTTGCAATTCCATTACAAAGCTCAATTTTGAAAATTTAAAACTTCACAGAAGTGCTTATTAAAAGCATTTGAATAAAATTTTTTTTTAATAAACGGATTTGAATAAAATTAATGATTGTAAAATTATATCATTTTACTGTTTTCCATAAAATCAAGCATTTTCAATCGATTAATGAAATAGTAATCAATAAAAAGATAAAAGTTATTACACAATCAATTATAAATTCTATAAAACATTGAATATATACTTAAAAGTTTTCTGCACATGATGTGCTTAATCTAAAATTAGTAAATAAATATAATCCCCCTTGGTCACAATAATATAATAAAATTATCAGTAACCAATATCTAAAATAGGGTACAAATTTCCAATTGTTCTACACAAATGTCTACTTATTAAGACCATTAGCTATTTTCAAAAATGTTTCTATTTATCCAAAGTAAACAATTCAGAGCTTAAGTTCAGCCAAGCATAGACAGGTAAGAGCAAGAACAAGTGAAAATCCATCATTTAGATCCCTCAACCAAACTAAAGCAGAATTAGACCGGATTAATCAAAAACACACACCTAGGGATCCACCAGTTGTTTTCTAGAAGCAGCTGGAAAACCATTTTGCAAACTAACTAGTGTTATAACCCAAATCCTGAGGTGACAACTCCGGTAGACATGTTCCACGTCATACCTAACAGATAGTAGAAAAACTAGGGTTCTACTTTTCTCAATAACCTTTCCCCAACTACCTTAATTTAATCTGAGAAACAGAATATTTATCAATTCTGCAAATATTAAGGACTCAAATATCCCCAGGATTACCAATCATACTTGTAGAGTTGATAAGCATTTTAATAGGTGTGCATAAATCGAAAACCTGGTATAAGAACCATCAGAAAGGTTACTTACTTTCGACCAACTGGGGGTCTATGCATCAAGTGATCTGTTGGCGGCTCAGTAGCCAATGCTAATGCTCCAAGGGTATCCATGATTAGATTAACCCACAGTAGCTGCATTAAGAGAAACAATCATTAGTTCCATCTCACGCAAGGACCAAGTTATCCTATCAAGTCCAATCAATCTTCAATGCTATCAGACTGCTCCAGTGTGCTGACCCAGACTAGCCAATAGGTAAAGGGTAAGAAGTTCAACCTGGGATTAGAAAGGTATTGTCTTGGAAATATAACCAATAAAAGACAATCATATAGATATAACAACTAAGTTTTCTCAACCAAAAACAAGGTGGATTAAAATGGTTAACATTAAATTCACTTGAAGAGATTAGGTGCCGAAATCTCCCCCACCCCCCACTGGGTGAACTAACCCAAGTCAACCCAGAATTAAAGAAAGAGCCCAACTGCATTTTTCAGGCTGAGTTCTTGCACTGACCCAACCCAGTAAAGAGCTTAGGTCAGAGGGCGGGTATTCCTAAGCATACCAGGTCAGGTTGACAACCATGGATATTTCCATTCTAGCAATAGAGTGATAGAACAAACCTGCACTGCATTTAAAGGAACATCACCAGAGGAGACTGCCGCCACAACATTAATAATGAGAGCTGCAACATTGACCGTAAGCTGGAACTGTATAAATTTCTGAATGTTTGCATAAACAGATCTACCCCATCGAACGACCTAAATCCATAAGAAATCCAAATAATTTTTGCACCAGCACAATTTAATAAATAAATCAGATTGGCCCAAATACACTCGGGCTGATGCACTTTTGACCAGATTGTGCACCTTCACAGCTGACAACAAAATATAATAACAAACCTGCTGTGCAAGGTTCAATTGTGATAATAAAAAAAAGACAATGAAGAATGGAATAATCTTCATGTACAGTTGTATCTCGGTTAAAGAAAACATATCTAATAGATATCCAATTAGTTGAAGCAAATAACTAACCTTTACAACTGAATTGAAGTTATCATCCAATATGATGATATCAGAGCTCTCTTTAGCAACTTCTGTACCTTGAATGCCCATGGATAGACCAATATCTGCCTAATCATCAAAAGACAAAGGAAATAAGTAAATTCTGGAAGGTTGGTAATAAAAATTGAAAAACATAAAGGTTTAATGTACCACTGAAAAAATTGGAAAAAAATGTATTTCAAATATAAACCTTAAACGTATATTTATCATAAAGTGATCATTAAGGAAAGAAAGTTTTAAAAAAACCAAGAGGATGGAAAGACAAATCAACCAAATTACAACTGAAGGTTATACCTCCCACTATGCTCAACATCACACTGAATCACACATCCAATTCATAAAAAGGATATTCTTTATACCAGAACTGAATACTTCTGAATGTCATAACTACATTCGGTCTAGAAACAACCATAGTCAAGGTTGGAATACTTATTCTAGAAACAAAAGAGACAAATCAGATTCAAACCTCATGCAGTGCAGGAGCGTCATTTGTTCCATCTCCAGTAACAGCAACAACATGCCCCTTCTTCTTCAAAGCTTGAACAAGCAAAAGTTTATCATTTGGAGAAGACCGTCCCATCACCTACAGGTTAGATGGCCAACACACTTGGTAATGGAACTTACCGGTAATTAGGACATTTTAAAGATAGAAATGCATGAAAATTGTCAACATAGTTCATACCGATAACTTCTCAGCAACTATTTCCCTTTCTTCATCTAAGTAATTACGAAATACTCTTCCTTCAATAATATTAGGCTCCACAGCATCTTGTTCTGAAACTAATATCCCACATTCCAGAGCAATTGCTTTAGCAGTTTTTAAATTGTCACCAGTGACCATGCGCACCTATCAAACAAGAGTGATTCTGCTCAATAACATGTTAGGTTAAATAATGAAGCAGCATACATAACAAAATTTTAAAATTATAAATGAATATATTAAGATATTGGCACCTAAATGCAATGGGAAAAATAAGAGCCATCGTATTTAAGTTTTCAAAGTCAAGCCAATTATCATTAAAAGGTTTAATAAATGTTAATCAATTGTCCAAGAGGCATATAAATAGTATACCAGTAAATGAGTAACGTTTTGATTAGCTTTGAACATAACCTTCACTGCAGTCCGCAGGACTAGAGGAACAAGTAATAGTGATGCATGAGCAAAGCGTATGAATTAAGTCAAAGAATGCAGATAATAGCTCACAAACACAAAGCATCCTGAGGGACGTTAGGGAAATGATGTCTACTGTCAATGCAATTTATGCTGTTGTGAACCTTACAGCTTATACATTTCTATTGAATATTGTTGGCATATTTTGTATTGGCCTATCAATTTGGTATGAGAGCTAACTACGAAGAAATATGAAAAGAGAATGATGGGAAGCTGTAGAGCATTCATATCCTTTTATTGAGCTCTAGTTAATGACTAAAATGTTCTTAAAAAGCCATTACTCTAACACTCTCCCCCGAGTTGGAGCGTAGACATTTCCCATGCCCAACTTGTTACCAAATAGGTAATGTTGTTCCCATTAAAGGCCTTGGTAAATAAATCAACTAATTGTTTCCCTGTCTTCACATGACTTGTCATCTCACAAATAAAATGACAATATAATTTTATATGGCTTTGTTTGTTCATGAAATACTGGATTAGAAGCAATATGAATAGCAACTTGATTGCCACATAACAATCTCATAGATAGTCCATCTTTGACTTCAATTTCCACGAGTAAATAATGCACCCACAAAAGTTCACACGAGACATGTGCCATTGCTCGATATTACAATTCTGCACTAGACCTTGCTATCAAATTTTGTTTCTTACTCTTCAAAGAGATAAGATTATCTCACACAAAACGTAAAAGGTGAAAAAGGACATCCTTCAAAGTCAAAATTCCATATCTAGTTAGAATTGGGACCTTGTGTACTAAATTCAGACTGCAATGCAGAGATTTATCCTTTTGAATAGCCTGATAAAATAGGCAACGGTGTATTAAGTTCTTCATATACACGTTTAAACTCAGTCAAATACTCGCATGAGATTTGTCCTTTTGACTAGCCCGATAAAATTTTTGAAAAACATCAAATATATGAGGTAATTTCTCACCAAAAATAAATAGATTCTAAGTACCCCCACAGTTCTTTGACAGTATCACAATGAGTGGTGATGTTATCAACCTCCTCATCTAAAGATAATCTATTGTCCTCCCATAGCCATTTAGTCCATGTCGTATCAGCAGATGGAGGGTCATTAATCAAATGATTTTCTTTCTCAATGCTAAAAAGATACACCTTGATAGCTTTCTTCCACTGGGGATAGTTTAAAACATCACAGTATTAATCCCTACTAGTGACACCACGGAGGAAGAAAGCCATCAAGATGTATCCAACATGATAAAAATTTTAGATTCCATAAACCCAATTCATATTTATCCCCTAGCAGTTGTAGCCAGAAAGTATTTATTCATACAAAAAACAAAGCAATTCGGTTCATCAGCAAACATGCCCCAGAAACTTCACAAAATAGAAGTACCTTAATGCCTGCATTTTGGCACAGCCGAACAGCATCTTTGACACCTGGTCGACATGGGTCCTGTTTCAACAGTTTAAGTCAATATGCTAATACTACTGGGATATTACAGTCGGTATCTTGGATACATAATATCAAGTAACATAATGCAAATTATCATATCCATGTATAATATATCAAGCAAAATGAGAAAAGATTCACAAGGCAACCATTGTAGTGTCTCATCCATCATTGTTGCCTGTCAACCCCTTTTTACAGGGACAAAATTGCAGAAAAAGAACAAGGCCATTCATATTGATGTAGTAAACTGCCCGCGAGGAATAAGTCACGTCCACATAAACAGTTGAGCAATCGCAAGCTAGAAATTCTAAGACAAAGATACAAGATCTGTATAACTAAAAGAATTTCAACAGTAATGTACCTTTATACCAATAATTGCAAGCAAAATGAGATCATCTTGAGGTAATTCCCATTGAGTTAGCAGTTCTTCATCAACTGGAATTTTTTCCATTTCATAAGACCTATATGCGATAGCTACGCATCGCAAACTTACAGAAGCCATATCTTCTATAGATTTCTTAAAAAAGGACAACTGCAACCAAAGGCTGGTTTCAATAAAAGAAAACCTCTGATAGTTCCCATCACAAAAAGGAAACATTCTCGCTAACCTTTTCTTCATCCATAAGTTCTATGTTATCATTTGCTTCAATGTATTTTGTACAAGAGGCTAAGACAATTTCAGCAGCCCCTTTCCAGTGTATATGCACTTGAGAATCAGGCTGTAAAATAGATCTCTGAGTCAAGCACACATCATGATTTGAAATATGAAAAAGCTTTATATACTGGTCATCAAAAAATTGAAACTATATCAACTGCAGATAATTATTTGAGCAAATCCCAGATATAATAAACTTATATGTGGGATTCTGGATATTTTAATTGCAAGAATGATTGTGTCTAATCAGAATATGATATTGTTTACTATTAGATCACCATTGCATTTTGTGAGCATAGCTACATTACCAATTTTACTGCAACACCGCCTCTCTTTTTGTCCGAATTGAAAGGGAATACATGGATAATGGTAGATTGAGAGCGGATAGTGTCAAATTTCATTCCCAGCTGCAAACAATGAAAAGTGAATATTGGCAATATAAGCATTACGCCCTAAAGAAGCAACCAACTTAAAACAGTAAGAAAAAAACCTTGAGCGCCCAAACTAGAATAGCTTTTTCTGTTGGTGATCCAGATACCTCAGGTTCTCCCCCACCCTGCCAGAGAGTATTACCAGTCTATCATGATTTAATGCTCTAAATTACTTCAAACTCTCCACAAACTGATGAGGGAAAAAATGAAGCAAAAAGAAGAAGAAATAAATCACTATGAACTTGCCTCCGGAATAAAAACAGTGCCATTTGTATTATGAGCAATGCTTTCAATGAGTAAAGAGGTTAACAAAGGAGACAGCTGTGACTTGTTTTCAGGTGGATTAATCCTTCTCCCGCCAGCATAAGCATCAACAACAGTCATCTGTAAAAGAAATCTTTTGCTGTTAAGAGTGTGTAGGAAGCAAAAAGTGGAAGTAATGGTTCATATCACTAGATCCACCAACAAATAATCAGCAGTAGGACTAAGCTTTTTCCATGCAAATGAAACTGAAGTTTACATTCATTTGACAACATTCGTGGAAGTAATTGATATTGTATGTGGAATACAACCCAAGTATTTGTAAGTGTTAGACATTGGATAATGGTTTAATAACCCATTGCACTTCAGCCAGATGATCGGTAGACTCTGCTTAAGCTGTTCACATCGTTTGGAAAATGACTCAATTTGGGATAAGTGTTGCATATTATCTCACAAGAAACTTACTCGATGTACTCTCCAATCACATAGTATCGAACTACACATTGTACACGTTCTGAAATATTTTGGTATAAACACAAATCTTTTGGGATGTTTGAAATTTAAGTTCAAATTGAGGCTTCAAGCCGTTAAAAACTATTTTTGCAAGAGTTTACCAAGCAGACAACACTAGGATTGAAAATATTTCTTCAAGCTATTGAACCAGAACTTGTGAAATCCTATCCTTCTACAGAACTGCAATTGTAAAATCAAATTATCAGTATTCTCCTAACTTAACCAAGTCTGGAAGCACCTACATAGAAGTCTTCGATTTGTCTACCAAGTTGTCATTAAGATGCTCACAATTGACAGCATCTTTTAGTTCCCCATAAGAAAGTTTTCAGCAACTACCACATGCAAAAAGTAGCTTTTCCAATTTGGAATTGAATGTTACGAGAACTTTTAGTAATTTGACTTTCATGGCGATCTCTCTTCATTTAGCTGATGTCTAATATATTTTTATTATATTATTTCTTCTAATCGCATGATTTCCTTTAGCATTAATAAGTTGTTATGTTTACTGCACACATTTGGTGTATTTGGATATTGTAGTCAATTTTGTCCAGTGCCTCATCTTGTACAACCTCTCAAGTACTGCAACTCTTTAGGGAAGATCAAAAGCATAGAAAGAAGATAAATAGTAAATACCTGATTCAAGGTTAAGGTTCCAGTCTTGTCACTACATATAGTTGTGGCAGACCCCATGGTTTCACAAGCAGAAAGCCGGCGCACCTACAGTTTAACTAATATCAGGCAAAACAAAGTTTATCGTCAACAAACACAAAAATAAAACAGTTTTGTACATACCAAGGCCTTATCTGCCATCATTTTCCTCATTGAATAGGCAAGACTACACCATAGAGTCAAAAAGAGCATAAGAAGGCGTAAAACATCAAAAGTCAAAAGTAGTGAACTGGAAGGAAAAAAATAGAATGATCTACAAGTAAAGAAGAGCTATGAGTTGACACGTCTCAACCTTATCTTAATAAGTAACTACAGATTAAAGGAGTGTACCAAAATCATAGTATGTTTGAATTGTATGAATTGTACATACCCAAAGAAATGGGGTTATTTCTAATGCATAAACTTACGTTAAGGTCACGGCCAATGGAAGTCCTTCCGGGACAGCAACTACTACAATAGTGACCTACAGTATAAACAATATTAGTTAACCAATCAAATGAAGCGAAAAAAGTTGCTGTGGTAGTGCAAATTACCGCGACCGTAAGTATTTTAATTGCTCCATCAACAGCATCACTGACTTTAGTTCTACCAGCTTTGAACTGAACTTTTCCATCAGGACTTTTTCCATGGCCAGTAAAGAATCTGTCAACGAAAAGTTCACAGAATCAACACATATCAAGGGAAAGAAGGGTGGAAATAAAGGAAAATACATAAAGATTGTCATCACCTGACCAAAAGAACAACCAGGACTGCAAAAGCTACAGCTAGTCCAACAATGCCAATAAAAGTTGCAACCCCATTTAAGCGCACCTATTATTAGACATTTACATGTAAACAGACGTTAAGCTCTGAGTAAAATAAAAAAACAGACAAATGAGTAAGCAAACACACCTGCAAGGGTGTTTCTTCACCCGTGTCTTCGGAAATACTAGCCATAAGCAATCCCCATTCTGTATTAATCCCAACACTTGTCACCTAACAAAGACACAAAAAGAAGCGAGAAAATATTAAGGAGCCAAGATGACAATGATGGAAGAAGGTCAAGGGATGTTTTTCCTTTTTTTTTTTTCGAAAGATAAGGTCCAGGGATGTTTTGAGTGAAAAAAGTTGCATCTCTACCTCACAAAGCAAAGATGAGACATGTTTTGACTGAAAAAAGTTAACTTTATAAAGTGAAGGTGAAGCATTTAAAAGAAGAAATGAATAATTCCATCCACTCTGTTTTCATATACTAATTATAGGAGGGTGTTTGTGTATTATCAATTAGAATTCTTAAAGGATGACATCTAATATTGATGTATACTAGTGTGTGAAAGCAAAACCAAGTTAGACAAAATGCCTATATTGAAACCATTAAAGAAACTCCAACCATTATTCCTGTGCAGTCAATCCCCTCACACCACAAACAAACTACCTTTTCCAAAACCTGATTGTAACCATGAATTTGTCTTTTCAAGAGTCAACAAGATAAATAAACAGGATCAAACTTTATGATATCCTTCAAGGAGAACTATAACAGTAAAGTTAATCTCTTATATAGAAATAGTTATTAATAAGACAAAGAAAGTATAGACATGAATAAGGTGAACAGTAACAGCATTAGCAGGAACTGAATTTAGAATTAAGGGTAAGAACCCAAAATTTACCAGCATAGTGCCACTACCATCTGCGACCTTGCAGCCAGCCATGAGAAATGGTTCCCTGGAGTTCTTGTGAACCTGAAATTACAAGAATCAAACTTTTAACCAGTGAATCTACAAAATTCCATATCATTGTTTCAATAAACAAATCCAAGTTCTTACAATCTTGCTTTCTCCAGTCATGCTAGATTCATCAATGGCAAGAGAATGCCCAGAAACCAAAATTCCATCAGCAGGCACCTAGAAAATGATCAAAACCTTGATAACTATTCATTAGAATATATGGTTGAATTCCAAACACAAAAATGAAGTACATACCTGGTCACCAATGCTGAGTGGTATCACATCACCAACAACGACATCATAAATTGAAACCTCAACTCTTCTGCCACCTCTAATAACCTATGTATGTATGTGTGCATCAAAAGTTAATCAAAAAGTGAGAAAATGTAATATAAGAACAGTTTGGAGTTTTACAAACCTCCATGTGTATGTTTCTCTTCTCCTCATTTAGATTTTGAAACTGAAGAGATTGTTTGTAATCACTAATCGCTGAAACAGGAAAGAGGCCAATAGGTGCATTATTTTCAATAAAATAATGGAAAAACATATTTATATAAGAATGTGATTACCAAAATGGTCAGAAGAGTAACAGCATATTAATTTCTCCAAAACCTGAATACCATACTAAAGCTAGGAGCTAGATGAGGTTTGTATCTATGGTGCAACATGAGAACGACACAAAGGCCCAAACAAACAAGAATCAATCACAAAGATACTGGTGTGGCCGTATTTATCATTCTTTAAATATAAGATAAGCTTCCTTATGTCACTAAATTGATGGACACACAGATAAACATACTCCACACCAGTTAAAATAAACCATGTAGTGTTCTGTTAAGAGCTAAGGCCACAGAGCCCATTGCATTATACTGGCAGAGTAGTACACAATCCGTGACTGGGAGAAGCAATAAATTGAAGTGGTATGTACAAATATTCAACCTATTGATGCGTGCAATTTGTCTGCTGGTTTTCCTTCCTTTTCTACCCAGTTTTGGAAACTAAAAAAGGGATCATTATGGTGAATCCTTTGATTTCATGGAAATAACCAAGCTCTTTCTGAAATTACTGCTTATTCAATTGGAGAGTCTTAGAGCAACTGGTAAAAGTTGCTTCTTTGTAGCCAGAAGGTCATAGATTTGAATAACAGAAACAGCCCCTTTGTAAAAAATTCAAGGAGAAGGTTGCGTACATTGATGACCTTCCCCAGACCCTCCCAAAGTAGGGAGTCTTATACACTGGATACGTTAACTTTTCATTTGACTCAAAAATAGTGACTACTCCATGGAAATACCACAGATGGTAGACAAGTCATTGAACCCATAGTTGACACATGGACTGCAAATAACAAATGAGAGTACTACAACTAACATATGAAAGATATTCGAAAGGAAAAAAATGAGAGGATTATGAAGGGACGGAGAAAAACATATTAGAGGTATGTAATAAAAAAAAATCAAAGATAACAAAAGGAGATAAAGATACTAAATCCTAATTTTGCTGCTAAGTTCATGGTTCATAACAGCTACATGACCCATCACCACGCAACTCAACTTGCTCCAAAAAGTTAAAGCAATTCACATCTACAACATACGAAAAGCATGAAATGGATTATTGTGCAAAAAGGTATCAGACTAATATCCGTAGCACAGCAGGTTTGCCACTAAAGGAACAGACACAACAAAGAACGACCAAACTAGCTTATGGCTCCATTATGACGGTAATTTCACAAAGATTTTCTTAGTAAGGTTTTAGGGAATGCTCTTTTTAGGATATCTGTTCCCTATAAATACTGGTCTGCTAGCGTACATGCACTGTTGAGTTTTGGGACACGTAATAAATAGTGACTATTTTCCCTTATCTTCCTCTGAGTTCTACTAAACTCTTGATTTTTTCTCCTTGTTCCTTATTCTTCCTTACTCTCTTCCCTTTCTATATCTCTTATCTGTTTACTACTGTATCTCTTACTTCCTTGAACTAGATGATAAATAAAAGTTGTACAATTTTCACATACCATTGCCACCCACCAATTCAACTATTTAATAACTGAAGAGTTGCAACACGCATTGTCTTACCTGTCACAACAATTACAAGTATAACAGCAAAAGCAATGCTGGCCCCATCATACCATCCTTCTTTGACACCCTATAGGAGAGAAAAATAGTTATGAACACAATTAAAACCAATGAACGTTCAAAGATCAAACAAATGTGAAGTTGTGGGAGTCTCCCCTAGAGAAGAAGGATAAACAATCCTGGGAACTGAGGATATAGACTAACAAGTTTGGAAACCCTCAGATTATTATCAACAGTTACAAAAAGAATCAAATAACTTATCACACAAAATTGGAAAATATTCACCAATCTTATATGAAACACAGCACGTAACCTAACCATTCAGATAGAACTGCTATAAAACAACATCGAAAATAAAATGATAAATATCACTTGAACTCACCAACTAAGATACATCACCAAATTGTATCAGTATTCTGTCTTTTCACATTAAGAGAGAACCTAGTCACTCAATAATCCTACCCAACAGAAACCATATTTTGGGCCATAAAACTAGTCAAACTCATCAAAATCTTCTTGCAGACAGAATCCAAATTTTTGAAAAGTTTGAGGAATCACCCAAACGAAAAGCTTAAATAAGTGGCTGAGGTCACAATACAGATTCATGTTTAAATCTTTTGTCATGTAAAAACAAAATTGACTAAAAGTATGGAAAAGGATAAAGTGCATATGACCTTTAATCCAAACTTACAATCAAAAGACATGAGTACTATGGGTCCAATTTTTGTTACCACAATTTTAAATGCTTCCAATACCGCTAAAAGAAATACTCAAGTCAACATCTTTTACTGTTGGCTAAGGCCACATGGAACCTAAGAAGTTTTTGTCTACTTATTTTGCCAAGATGAATTTATTATGTTCCAAAATCAGTTTAATGAATCACCTGTTTTATCTAATAAGTAAGATTTAGTACTAAAAATGTATGTCCACTATCAAAGAAAAGTTTTCATTGACATATCATGAAGAAACAAAAATTTTAAGAAGCACTTCCAATCCTTAAATCTCAAGGATTTGGGCAAATCCATATCACACAATGACAAGTAGGTAAGTTCAGATAATATGCAAGCTCACCTCTGTCTTTATGCCCAACACCAGTGAAGCTACCGCAGCAATCATCAATATTATTAAAGTAAGATCTTGCCAAGCTTCCCAAAGGAATCTCTGCAAGTGGACAATAATGGAATCGATTAGGGATCTAGGTCCATATATTATTCTTTTAAGGGATTGAAACACATGAATTAAATACATTTTAAGACCCTGATAGTATTAGTACTTTCAATAAAATAACATGCAGTATGAATCCAGTCTTGGATGATCTGTAGTTTCATATATTAAAAAACTGGTTTAGTTTCATTATGATGCCAATAAACTTTGATTTTATTGAACAGTGGTGAACAAAACAGAATGGCGGCATTAAAAGATTACTTCCAATAATGACGTTATACTCGCTATCTAAGAAATTACATGAATAGATGATGATAAATAAAATTGCATTACTATTGCCAATCCACAAATCAGCTCAGCAAAATTCGTTACACACACACAAGGTGTTACTGAACAGTAGACAAAACAGAAAATCTAAACTATTTCTTCAGGAAAAATTAGATGGACTTTGTTATCAAAAAAAAAGAGAAGGAAACAACAGATTAATTTCATCAAAACCAAATGGTACAAGATTAATTACGCTCAATTTGCAAAATCAATCTACAGATCTCCAAAGCCAATACATAAGGTTCTGCTAAAAACATCAATAGCACAGAAAACTTTTAGTATATTTTCAAGAAAAAACAGTATAATAATTAAAGACAAAAACAGAAGCAGGAGGTACTAAAAGATTACTTTCAATTATGGAATTATATTCAAATTCACAAAATCACATGGAAAATTGCCGCTAGGTAGAACCTACTTTACTCATTATATTCCACAGATGTCTAAGGAAAATTTTTTTACGAAAAGCTTTATTGGAGACATCAATAGCACAAAAAAACCTTAGTGTAGGAAAAATAATATTACTCTAGTCCAAACTGAACACTAAAACATTATTACTTTTAATTATGACATCATAATCAATATTTCTAAAATTTCAGGATGAAATGTTAAATAAGTATATCTACTTTACTCGTTATTAATCCACAGATCTCCAGAGGGAAATTCAATACACATAAGGTTTAATTTTAACTGCCAACAAGATAGAAAATCTTACCATGCATTCAGGAAAACAGGAGTTAAAATAAAAGAAATAATCCTAGATAACAAGCAATATCAAAATATGTGGTTACCCAGAAGCTCCTTCCTTTCTTCTGAGGATATGTGTTCGATCCAAATACTCTCTTCCGTTTAAGTAAATCAGTATCATCTCCAGTAATCCCTTTTTCTAGGTTTGATTTTAAGGCATCTGAAATTCCTTTTACCTGATAGAAAAAGAAAATGAAAGAACATATCAATTGAATCTTCATGCAAGATAAAATTAGTCTAAGGGGAAAAACTGTTGTTGACTTAACCCCCCCAATCTCCTGCAGAGCATTAAGGTTATGATCCCTTGTGATTGCAGTAAGTTGATCTTGCCTAACTCCGAAATCTGATTCCAAAGTATGGTCCGGCGTCTTTGTCCCTATTGATGAACAAAAAAATTAAAACAGAATTGACGTAAATACATATCAAAAGATGCAATCAAAGAGCCAAAGAGAACCAAAAGCACATGGATTGGATTATTCGACTATGATTTTGTAGCATGCACACAAGACAAAAATGATATTAAAAAAAGTACACCAAAGGTGTCACCAAATATTATTGCATATAATGAACCATGGAGCATAGAAAAAGGATGGTCGGCCAAAAGCGGAAACTTAAAGTAGGAAAACTGAAGTACCTTTAAATGGAGATGCAAATCACATACCTCACAAAATGAAAAGGAAGCAAGAAATAGTATGTTATGTTCTCCAAGAAGAATTAATGGCTTGTGATTCAAATCATTTGATGCCGTGTAAAAGGAAATAAACAAAGAAAAGTTTTAAATGTCTAAACACCTCAACAATACAACATCAACACCTAGTGCATGGGGATTGAAAGGAAATTGTAACAACCAAAGCAGACACTAAAAGAAGTAAACTGCATCAAAGTATAGACCAAAATAGTAGGACAGATTCCTAAAGAACTAAAAGGAAAAACTTATTTAGATTGCACATCACCTAGTAATTACATGATTTTCCCAAAGTACTAACAATAGATAAAATAATCATATTTTACTCACAAATTGCATCAAAATATTTAGTGCCAGATTACAAGAAAGAAAAGTACCATTTGCCCGTAACCCAGCTTCTCTGAAGAGATATGCGGCCTATCAAAACAAAGGGAGGAAAAAAAAACAAAGAAAGACAAGCTGATCATGTCAAATAAGAGACCACAAAAGGGGACGGTGAAGATAAAACTTGGCAGTTCTAAGAGATAAACGTACTCTAATTGCTTGAGCATGTGCTCTAATCTTCCTTAATATTTGCCTTTTCTCTTCTTCCCTTTTCAAGTCCAAGGTGTAGCGAAATCGACGAGAAGCATTAAGC
>JAOTJB010000008.1:29790375-29802673 GCA_027123815.1 Erythroxylum minutifolium | reverse complement strand
ATCATTACCCTGATGATATAAGATTAAAATAAGAAAATTCAAATAAATGGTTACTCTATCTCGCATGATAATGATAGTGCGAGGAGAGGGGATAAAGAATAATAAGAAAAGATAGAGTTGAACAACCGTATAGGCATTGTTTTATTGATCTAATACTCTTGTTATTGTTGAACATGGGACTAAAGTGTATGGAGATAGTAAGTTGTGTTTACGCTATAATGGTCTGATCTCTTTTCTTGAAGATTAATGTAGCTATTTTAGTCAAATATGCATGATTGAGGGATTGTGTTATTGTCTTATGTTTGCTACAATTTCTAAACTGAATGGGTGAAATAGCATAATCAAGCTTTACATCATTTTAGTAGTAAACGAAGGACTGAGAGGAGAAGTTTCATATGGAATAGGAAACTATAGATGCTTAGGTTAAGAATTAGAAATATATTAATTTAAGTAGTAATTAGTAATCGGGTTTCCATTATTAACTAGGGTGATAACTTGTCGAGTACGAAAGTTAGATTAGTTAATTATTCGAGTTGATCTTAGGGCCAGACTATTAATTTCGGTAAGACAACTGTCTAACCATTTCCCTTAATCATGCACAGGAGATTAAATTAGTGAAATTAATTCTCAAGAGTTTTTCACTTCAATTTCTACTTGTTTTTTCTTCCGATCGATTTAGTTTACTTTTCAAACTAAGATGCAATTTTCTTTAAAGCTTTCACTCAACAATCGAGATAGAGTGTTTAGGATTGTATTTATTTATTTTTTGTTTAAAATTAATTTAAGTGAACCAATTTCACCTCCATGGGAGACGACCCTGGGTTATCAATTACAACTACCTTGTATACTTGCTAGTAGGATAGCCTAGGTCTTTTTAGAACTTTTTAGGCATAACATTTACCATGACCCTATCAAATTTTTTTTCTTTTGACTGATGTACCTTATTGCCTATTGTGCCAAATGAATTGATCACTTCCATACCTCAAGCCTACCACACTAATATGGTGTATGACTTCCCTTAGTTCCCTTTGTGTTCCTCTTTGCGTAATTTCATAACCGTCAACCTACTAAGGGCATAAGATGTAATTGAAATCTCTAACTGACATCTATAGTTTACTTGTAACATTGTTAATGGTTGTTATTTCCTCCCACAAATTTAGTTCTTTGAAAGGCAAAGTCAGATGCATAAATGATAGAAATATCAAAAGGAAAGGAGGTACATTCCAAACTACAGGATAGGTTGATTACCTAACTTAAGGCACAAGTTATCTGAATAGTCACCTTGTTTGAGTTGTAAGTAAGCATAACCCTTCCATTGTAATGGTAAGTATGATTAGAAAGAATCTTCAATTCAGTACCTAAAAAATCAAGACAATTCTGGAGGTGAGGTACCTTTATTTTAGTCTCAAGTAAGCCTAAAATCAATGGCTTCTTTTCTAAAAAGACATCTCTAATTGATTGCATTTTAAGAGGGTCATTCATCCCTTTTACATTCCATATCAAAAAGGTTATAGGACAAGTACGGATTAGATTAGAGGTTGAGATCCTCTAATTCATTTTTCCCTTTTTCCCTTCTCAAATCTTCTCCTTGGTGTAGAGATAATCCCCAAATCTTCAATGTTATTATAATTCTTTTGTGACTTATTAGAAACTCCTTACTCTTCATTGCCTACCTGATTAGGAAGATTATGGTTTTCATTTTCTAATTCAGTTCACTCTAGGCCACATAGGGTTGTAAATGGTAAAGGAGATTGTATTAGACCAGGTATTCATTGCTTCTCTTAAAGTTTAGGAACATTTTAAACACTGAGAACTTCTTGTGCTACTTGCTCTTAAGAATCAGATTTTATGGAGGAGTTGGGATCAGCTGAGCATGGTAGCTAATTTCTGTAAGTTCAACATAGCTCCCTATAGTGAAAGCTCTTCTAGTTGGTTTCCAAGTTTGACTTTGTTTCATAACTAGTGGTAGGTGACAAGTGTTTCATTGATTATATATCTATTCCCTAACGCTTAGTGATTATTGTTATGTTGCATCTAAGATGCTTATTTTGATTTATATTTTTTCTTGGGTACAAGTTGGAGGAAAAAGAACTAAAACGAACTAAATTCACATCCTTGGTGTTTTTATATCAAAATTTTTTATCTTATTTGCCTTCTTGGAGCAAGAAAGAGATGCATTAGGGTGAACACATGGCAATGAATGGAAGAGTTGGAGCAACTGTGACTTACATGACTATGTATGGGAATGTGTAACTCACTAGAAACATATACAAACTCGAAGGCACTATTTCAACCACCCCTATGATCTACATACCCATGTGGAGACTTACACAGCTGTGTAAGTGAGATACACAATTGTGTATCTTGGCAATATTACTTACTTAAAACATGCAACTCCACGATTTCTACCAAATTAATATACACAATCACTTATATGCCTATGTAACTGACTGTGTATAACCATATAACCCTAATTTTGCACTATAAAAGTGTAATTAAGAGGCAAAATATGGTACATACAGATGAGATATAAAAGGAGGCAAATTGCCTTCCCTTTTGAGAGTTATAAGTTGGTAATCTTCTTCTATCGAGACCAATGAACATGTTTGGGCATTGATCAATCTTATTGATGTTGTTTTTAACTCTCTTATGGAATTGATTATGTTATTTTGTGTCAAAAGTTTTGAATTTATATATGACCGATTTAGATAGCCTTGCTACATTTTACATGTATGGATTAATTCCTAAAATTCATATTATAATCTATAATTATTGTAAATTTGATTTATATACAGTCAACTAATGGTCATGCATCATTAGTGATAATATAGCATAGGTTAAATGACCTGAGCTTATGTGATTGCTACTTAAATTAACCTATTTTCCTATTCTATAATGCAGCTATCATACTAAATCTGGAGAGCTTATTCTAGGTTATTTGATGGCTAGATCTAATTAAAGAAGTGATTTTAATTGGATAAAAACTAACGGAAATTTGGGATTAATAGAGCTTCTTGTTAATATATGGTTAATAATTTCAAAGAGAGGCACAAGAACAACATGACAATTGATTATGAACATTTGTGTAAAGGTTGAGATTGAACCTCAAACTTGATTTAAAACCCATTAATTAATCTATACAGTTTTATATTATTTGATTTGAATTGTCTTCCATATTTTAGTTCTATTTTATTGCATCAATTGAATTCAACCAAGCACCCCAATCCTATACACTAATTTATTCATTATAAAAGCTAATCATATACTTTCTATGGATACTATCCTTTCTCACAACTATTAAAAATTTAGTTGTGCAGAGTTAGTAAAGATTTATCTTATCTTTTATAAGTTCTCAATTGTCACTTTGTTTCATAAATGAAATGACATCAAGAAAATTGCAATTATTGCTTGCATCAACATAAATTTTGGTAAAGTCGATCCTTTCTATACAAGTAGTCTATTAATATAAGCTTAGAGGTTTGCCAATTGAGTTGGTTGAGAAGCTAAGTTCTTCCACCATCTAGTACTTTAGAGGGACTTTTTGGAAGTTTATCCACAAGGGATTAGCTTCGATGTTACCCCTATTAAACTCTATTTCACGTCTCCATATTTGAAGAAACATTGGCTCGACTACATTGTGCTAGGGATTTTGCTTCAATATATCCCCTAGGCAAGCATCCTTTGAGAACTTAAAAATGAAGGTATTGTCTTCTGTTAATATAGTTTTTTTCTATTCCCTTCTTACCCCATTTAGCCATAGCCCATACTTGTCCTGAGGAAAGATGGTCCTTTTCTTAGGAAATATCCTATTAGGGCTAAGGACCAAGATGTAATGCCTAGATTGAGAAGTTTCACATGAGGCATACAAACACCATCCATTATAACTCATTTGAAATGAGTGAGTTTATCCTTTTAAGGGGAAGTTATAAATTTATCATGCTAAGAGTTAGGAGAAGCAGCATTAAGCTAGTTTGGCATATTGCCTTCACTTCCAGACTAATATCTTACTCTAGCCAATAAGCTCATCACATTTTTAAGAGTAGGAAAATCTTTCATAGCCAATCCTTTCACTTCTCCCTTATCTATTAGAGAGATCCTAGATAAGCAAGAATCTTCCGAGGACTTCTACTGAAGAGTATTGGTGGGAGAGTGACCCCCTCTTAGGGTTACTTCCATTAAGGGGACCTAGTCTGGAAGTGAACTAGACTCCTACCATGGGAACTTTCTAGAAGAAGAAAGAAAGTAGTAAAGAAGAAGGGCAAACAGTAAAGTACCTAGAGATAAAGTAAAAGAGCAAAGAGTTGTCCTTCGAACTTATTTGCATCTTTTTTACCATAAGAATTATTGTATTTAACCTTTAAGTAATTCATCTTATACCTAAGTTTTGATACCACCTTTATGAAAAGCATCAACATTCATCCTAATAATGGAACCATAATATTTATCAAATGTTATATTGACATAATAAAAACTCCATTTTGGACTTAAGATAATCATATACCTAAAATAGTTAGTTAGAAATTACTAGTACTCATTTTCTATAGCCTTATGTACCCTTTCATCTCTTCTGTCCTTTTAAACATGGGATCTGACACCCATCTCTATATGAGCTGTTATAATCTTCCTTCTTTAGTCCTTTTTAGTTTCATCGTTAAATTTCAACTTACAATCCTTATTTATATCTAGAATCTTTCTTCTTTTTCTAACATAGAGGGCTGGACCAATTTTAACTTGGTATGATACAGTTACCCATTTGAAAGAAGAAAATCTCTTTACTGCTTTCACCAATTTCTAATTCCTTTAAAATTTTAAAATGTTAGGAAAGTACAAACTAGAAATAGATTATAAAACATTAGATAACTTTTAGGTGGATATCAAGAATCCTAATTCATCCATATTTTAGCTACAAAAGGTTATAAATTAACAGTTTTAATAAAATGAAATTTACTTAAGAAAATGTCAGAATTAAGATATGAACTTATTTTATAAAATACTAAAATTTGAATTAAATATTATAAAATTAAAGTACATTAGATTTGATTCTTCTGATCTAATTAAATTCCAAACAATTTGGTATAATTTAAATTCAGTTCTTAGTTTGAGTATTAAAAATTATCCAGAATTATACCAAATTAAAATCATTGGTACAATTTGATACGATTCTGATAAAAAACGTTAACAACACAATTCGATTATAAATATTTTTATTTGATTCTTCTTATTTGGTTTGTAATATTTAAATTCATGTACAACCTGAACTTAAACTACCAAATTGTTTCTCTTTAAACATTTTTAATGCAAAACAACTTCTTTAAACTTTAAATACCAACTTGTTGAGCAAGAATGAGTATTAGAAGAAAATTATGTTCTTTTATCACCTAAACTTGTTAAATGGACATGTAAAAAAACCTAATTAGTTAAAGAATTAAAAAAGCTAAATAGTTAAAGAATGTACTATTAACTTATGTCTAATTAAAAAAAATCATATCTAAATATCTGATATGGTAGTTTAATTTTAAGTTTTGCCTTATATTTAAGGAACCTCTCCCATTTTTTAGTTGCAATGGTATATTTCAAAAAAAAATTGCAAGACCTAGTATTTAATATAATGGATGGAAAGGAGCGCCTCAGCTAATACTTCATATATTACTTGCTCAAGATCTTTTAAAAAATGATCAAAAGAAGAGAGGTATAATGAGCTATGCTATGAAAGTAGACATCCACAATGTATTTGACACCACATATTGGTCTTTTATTCTTAGTATTCTCAATGCTTGGGGATATCTTGATAAATTTATCAATTGAATAAGTTGATGTGTCTCAAATCACATCTGTAATATTCATATCAATGGAAAACCTATTAAACCATATAAAGGTTAACAAAGGCTTAGGCTAAGGGGATCTTCTTTTCCCTATCTCCTTACCATTTATATTAAAGCCTTGGTTAGGCTAATTATCAATAATGATGCCAAAAATAGACCAGCTTAGATTTCATAGAAAATATGATAATTTAAGAATCTCTTTACTATCATATGCAAACGATTTGATGTTAGTTTATGTATTTGTCCTAGCCTCTTTGCTTTATCTAACTTTAAGCTCATGTTCAGACTAGACATCAATTTGAGTAAGAGTTCATTTTTTTCTCTCTACCAGTTTTCCTTTGACCAATGAGCAATTAGTTCTTATAACATGCTTCAAGCAAAAAATCTCCCTTTTAAGTATCTAGGAATAACTCTACTAAATGATTGAGTTCCATAAATTGCCATCGACTCTTGGATTTCATCCATAAAAGATTATCCAATTGGTAAAACAGATGTTTTATCTTTTGCAAGAAGGGTCTAACTCATTATAACCATCCTTACCAACCTACATATTTATTGGTTTGCTTATCTACATCTATCAAGAAACATAACCAAGAGCATAGAAAATGATGGGATGCCTTTATGGAATGCTATGGAAGGGAAATATTCTTGATCTAAAGTGAAGTGGGTTGATGTTTGTTCTCCAAGTTAGAGGGTGGTTTGGGCATAAAACCTATTAAAGTTGTGAATAAGTTATATTAGACAAAAGATTATGGAAGCTTCTGGTTAATAAGGAGTCTCTTTAGGTAAAGTGGATCAATTCAACATTCTTCAAAGGCTGATGCTTATAGAAAATCAAAACTAAACAATCCAAGTCTTGGACATTAAAACATATTTTTAATTCAAGAAACAAGTTGAGGGATAACTTCAAAATCAATAATAGAAATGGTGGACTCTCTTATCATGTTTGTCGGTTTTATTAGTGCAACAACAATGGCCAAATTCTAGAGCACCAAAAGATTATAAACAAAAAATTGAGTGGATTGGAACGTTTTACATATTTCCTCCATGCACCATGTTTATTCTTAACTTATAAATCGGATGATATGCCAGAAAATTTTTTTTCCCTCTAGTTATGCTTGAGTTTGGTTATAAGGTTTCTTCTATATTTTTTGGTGGTAGTTAATCCTTCCTGGTTAAAATACCAAATAATTAAAGCAAGACATCCGACAGCATCGATTCCAATACACGCTTTCTTTTTAGACTCTGCACTTTTCTTCGGTACATCATCCAAGTTTTGTCGTTGACATATCCAGGTTTTATACGTTTAGTAAACACAATATTATCCGTATTAACCATGTCGCGGTGATAATCTGACGCCTGTCTTAGCTTTTAGACCAACAATAGAAGAAAGGGGAAAAAGGGAGAACTAAAGATGCCGTAGCAAGATGGACATACTCTCAAATGGCAAAAAGGTAGTAAAGTAACTTCACATAATATATTCTTCTACTCTGATCATCAACGCAGACTAATGACTTCAGAAAGTTGAAGAAGATGCTTACCTTGCTACAATTTCCAGCAGGAAGAAACCTCAGAGAAGGCGACTTTTTCAACCTTGTCTTTAAGATTGATCTTGACTATTTCCGATCCGATCTAATCAGCGAACCAGCTTTACACTTTGGATTGTCATTTTATTCAGGTTTAGATTCGATGGTTTACAATTTGGATTGCATTATAAAAGTTGGCTACTGGCTGACGGAAAGCAAAAATTGTAGGTGAAGCCTATAAATTCTTACGTAGAAAGGACGTATATGTTGGTTTTATCGATTGTGAGCACATGGGTCATGGCAGATGTAAGATCATCAATTATTTTATGCTTGGTTTGCACGATATTCCCAGCCGGAAGTTTCCAGGAAGCTCTCATGACGATGACATCAGTCTCTTTGTATTGCCCCTCACATGCAACCCTGCGCTATATAATTTATACTGTAAATATCATGTAAATTTACTTATGGATTTTGATTTTTATATCTCTCTCTCTCTCTGTTTTTTCTCTCTCTCTGAGTGTAATGAAAGTAGATTAACTGCTATTTTCTAAACAGCTACGATATCATTGTTTATGACAGTTCCATTTCACCCTTTGCTATATAACTACAAACGGATCCAGCAATTTAGGGATGGCAAATTTGTGATTATTGCAAGACGACTAAGGATGTCAAATGGGTCAGGCTGGGCCACTGATGGGCCGTCCAGCCTGTGATCGGACTGTCTATATTTTTTTAATTAAAAAAATACTAAACGGCGTCTTTTTGAATAAAATGACGCCGTTTTGTCCAAAATGCTCTGGCGGACCATGGTCGCGAAATTGCCATCCCTAAAGACGACTAGACTTTTAACGTTATTATTTGAAGATTTGTCTACTAATTAATCATACACAACTTTCTAACTTTTGAATTATGCTAGGCCAGAAATTGCAATTTTAGTTTGCGAAAAGTTAACCTTTTAAACATTATCTTAATTGTTATCAAATTTGCAAATATATATATTTCTTCATTATCTTTCTCGTAGATCTTTTTACATAAAATTATAGTTCCTTCTTTCTATTCTAATGCGATCTATATGCCTAATATGGTGACTCCCACAAAGTAACTACTGTGAGAGGATACCTCTTTTTTATTTATTAATGATTCAAATTATTCTTAACGCTAAACACTTCGTCAAAAAGTACTTTAGACAATAGAAAAAAGCATAATTTAAGTACAATTATTGCTGTCTTTTTATTAAGGTAAAAAAATTCATACCGTTAAATAAAGTAGCACTACTATAAATATAAGGCAACAAAAATTATTGATTAGGCAACAAAATAAAAAATATTACTTCAAGTTTTGATTAAGGCAAACAATAGTTTCAAACTATAGCAACAATATTGAATAGAGATTGCAACAATTTAAGTCTTTATAAGGCAATAAAGCGATTTCTAGACAACAATTTGTAACAACAAAAGCAACAGTTTATTCTTTCGTTACTAATAATATTAATATAAGAGCAAACTCTTGCCATTAAATAGGCAATATCCATATATACATTAAAAGCAATATATGTACGTTAATGTATGTCTTAATTACGTACGTATTATCAAATATAATCGACAAAAACTGCATTTATATATAATATATAGTTTGTGAAAACTTGTAAAATTTAACCTTTAATATATTCAAAATACAAAAGAAAAAAAATCAATAGTTAAAATATTCACCTACATTATCTTCCTCCATTTCATATGGAATATAAGTGAATTTATCTAAATACTAAACAAAACCAATATGTATAGGCACTGAAAAATCCTTCATCAAGTACCTCCTTATCCACTTCTAATCATCACCTTGAAAAAAAAAGAAGTATATTAGAATTGTAAAACTAGAATGCTCATAAACAGGTTGATATATCTAAAGAATAAAATACTAACTACTTTATTATAAACTCAATTTAATAAAGACAAATAATATAGTCCAAAAACTAACAACATAATGATTCAATTCTTTTTATGAACAAATTTAGAAAGCATGAATATATGCAGTTAATTTAAGAAAAACAAGATGATGTACAATCGTGAGTTAGAATCAAGTAATTCCAAATATCTTAACTGTAATTTAATATTCAGTCAAATACTATTATATGGCATGTAGGATAACACTTGAAGTTTGGTTATTGGCATAACTTAAATTTTGTAGTAAACAGAGCAAGTACCAACCTCTAAGTCTTAGTGCCACACTGCCATTAGACATATATAGATACACCAATAACTAGAATTGATGGTTCCAAAGCAATGTTCTTTGAATAATTATGTTGTTAGTTTTTGGACTATATTATTTGTGTTTATTAAATTGAGGTTACAATAAAGTAGTTAGTGTTTTATTCTTTAGACGACAAAATTTTCCCTCATAGACTGCTTCTAGTAGGGGTTCCTCAGCGAGCCGAGGTTCTGTTGCTTCGTAGTGTCCTTATTGCTCTAGACACCATTGGGGTACTTATTAGAGAGCTACAGATGCATGTTTCCGATGTGGTGGTACTAATCATCTGATAGCAAATTGCCCTATGAGACAATCTCAGACCACACAAGCTAATAGGGAGGCCTCTCATGCTCCTGCTGGAAATAGAGGATGAGGTAGAGGTCGTGGAGGCTCTAGTCAGATTAGGTCTAAAAAAAGAGAGTTTGTGCAATTGATGGCTATATAATGTTAATTGAGTAATAGGTTGTTTAATTATGCATGATTAATTGAGATGATAATGTATTTCTTGGTGTGACCTTGAATGAATGAGTTCCAAAGACTTAGGTAGTATGAATTGATTATGAATGAATATGAATTGGGAATTTCTACTTGTGATAATTCCAGACCATCAATTGTCTGAGGAGTTTGAAAGTTGGGACTTTTTTGGAAGTGCTTTCTATGTGTGTGCATATGCATAATTTGTGAAGGCTCAATACCTTTATCGATGCATCATTGCACATACTTGTAATTGTATGACATGTTAGTTTGTTTGAAAATCAGAATGTCAAGTTGAACAAAATGGAAAAAAAAAGCGATATGTGTGTTGCAATATGTTCCTTTGTATGAAAATTATGAAAAGAACTCTTTTGGTTTAAAACTGTTAAGTTCTAGATGTGGGTAAATAAGCATGCCTAGAAGGGCCTGCAGCTACTCCTGTGACACTTTAGTGTCTCCTATTATTGACACTTTGGTGTCTCCTGTTATTGAGATATAAGTCTCTCCTGTTCTGTGATATCAATCACGGTATCTCTTATATTAGTCCTGTTACCCACTTTTGTATAAAGGATTAGTAGTCTAACTTGTTTTGTATTCCAATAGATGTTCAGTTTTGATATAAACAATATTCTAATTTGATATTGAATTGATATTATACCTTATTCTGATAATCAGTTTTGATATCTGTACAATCTATTCTAATACTTAGATTATATGATTGGCATTAGTATGAGAAATGTTCTTTGGTGATAGATTATATTTTGTTCTAAAAGCCATGATGCTTGAATTGTTCTTTAGTATGCATCTTTAAGGATTACTTAATATATAATTTGGTTCAGTATATGTGGATGTTAGGTGACATTTAAATAGTTACTAGTCTATATATGATTTAGTTATTCCCCACTAAGCTTTATGCTTAGCATGGTGGTTTTGCCCCATGTAGGTTCAGATAGGAGGCTTTGAAGACTGGGATAATAACAACCGTGATGGCCAACGAAGAATGTGTTTTGTTTTGGAAATCTATGTTTAGATTGTATGTATAATAGGAGACATGATGTATTTTGTTAAAAGTTTATAATTACTGTAATACAAGGTATATTGGGACCTAAGATATGTAACATTTTGTTTAAGGATTTGTAATGTAGTGTCCTTAATTCAGGATGACTTAACACATGTATTTGAATGAATTCGGTGTATTGTTTAAATTATGTTTAAAGTTGAATATGCATGGAAACACAATAATTGGTTGTTTGAATTATGACTACACTTTGTATTATTTCGATATGTTTTAAGTCCTGTCTTAGGTAATATCTGCATATCCTTCTAGGGGGTCTGTGGGTGTTACATTGTTTGGTATCAGAGCATGGGTTTAAGTGATTCTGGCATCATCAATGCTTAACTCATGCTATTACTTTGATGTAAGGGTTGTGTTTGGCCTAATGCAGTTTGTCCCATGTTTTCATTGTAGAATTAACTATGGAAAGGTCTCATGAAGCTGCCGACGAGGTTGCTGAGAGTAATACTCTTGAGCTATCTCGTTCATCTAACTCTAGACTTTCTGGGGTCAATCGAGGTGAAACTGAGATGCCACCTCCTCCTCTATCTCAGGGTGAGGCGTTAGTTAAGTTGTCTCAGGATATAATGACATTACTACTCCATATGACTACACCAAATGCTCCGATTGACCAATTACGGAAGTATGGAGCTGAGGAATTTACGAGGACATCTTTGGAAGAATTTGAAAGAGCTGAGTTTTGGATAGAAAAAGTGAAAAGGGTCTTAGATGAAATCAGTTGTCCACCAGAGCAGATGGTGCACTATGTTGTATCTCTTCTTCAGGAAGCAGCTTATGAGCAATGGAAGTTTGTTTTGAGAAGTCCTCAACTACCGGTGCCTCTAACTTGGGATTTCTTTACCCAAGAGTTCAAAGCGAAGTAAGTTACAGAGGCTTATAAAAAGGAGAAGTGCAAGCAATTTTTGAACCTGAAGCAGCGGAATTTGTCTGTTGCTGAGTATGACAGGGAATTTAATCAGCTCAGCAAACTAGTACTTACTGAGGAGTTTCGATGTCATCAGTTTGAGGATGGTTTAAAATATTTGATCAAAGAGCATCTTGCAGCATTCACTTTATTATAATAAGTAAATTACCATCAGTTGGTGCAAGCTACTATGAAAATAGAAAGACGAGAGATGGTGAGGAGAGAAAGGACTCAGCGAAGGGGCTTTACTAGA
>JAOTJB010000008.1:29739953-29750714 GCA_027123815.1 Erythroxylum minutifolium | reverse complement strand
TTAATTTAATCTCATTAGAATTAATTCTAGCTTATTAACCAAATGTCATTCCACTAAAGAAAATTGGTTGAACTATTGAATTACTAAATATTATAAGAATACATGTTTCAATTAAGATGTCCAATTGCAAAGTTTATTATGAACCATATTATAGCCATCCACTCATTAAAGGATAAAATTATTGTTTTGCTCTTATGTTAGTTTTTCCTTCTAGATCTCCCATTTTACTCTATAAGGTGATTGTCACATAAGATCTCATCTTGGTGCTAAGACTTGATGGGTAGTTATCCCTTAAACTACTAGAGCCAGTTTAATCACCAAACTTCGTAAAAATATCTAAAAGTGATGATATCACTATAAACTCTTTATTTGAGTGAATGTACCCTAATACATGTTTCAATTAATAATTCCAACATGCAGACACTAGATTGATACTCTGCACAAATTCATTCCGATCATATCAAGAATTATAATGAAATACATATGAGTTCACCACTCATCAAGATTGCGGTTCATAATAACAGAATGCTAAGGTGTATATTTTAAGATTAAAGTAATGGCCCACTTTATTCCTTAAAACATACTTGATTCCAAATTCGTTTAATAGTGCATTATCGATAGTTAACTATTATCATCATATAAAACTCATCATTCCCTTGAAGTAAACTCTTTTACTTACACGGAGATAAATCGCAACACTACAGTCTAAACGATAATCAAGTGACAGTTTGATTATTCAACTATGAATCAACTAATTTAGATTCTAATAATATTCATGTTTCCCATACATCTCCATGTATATGTATATTACTTACAAAATAATCTTGGTACCTTATGACTAGATATATAATGCTCATACAAATAAAACCAAATTCTTTTGTTTTATTAATAATAAATATTTTCATTACAAAAGTAACTGGAAGAAAATAAAGTGATACATAAATACACTTGCTTTCCAGGGCACTATATTTACTTAACTCCAACAATCTCCCACTTTCCCTAAAGCAAGTTTGGCATATCTCTCATTGCCATCCCTGCTATGTGACACTCAAAACTCTTTTGAGACAGCATCTTCGTAAATGGATTAGCAAGGTTTTGCTCTGTGGAATCTTTACCACATTCACCTCACCATGTTGTATTATCTCCCTTAAGAGTTGATACTTTCTCTCAATGTGTTTGATAGCTTTATGGTTCCGAGGTTCTTTAGAATTAGCCACTACCCCAATAATATCACAATAAAGTGTAATGCCTTTTCCTTACTTAGGAACTACCTCCAAATCATTTAGAAACTTGCGGAGCTAGACTGCTTCGTTTGCTGCTTCACAAGCAGCAACATACTCAGTCTCCATAGTCAAATCAGCAACATAAGATTGCTTGATACTCCTCTAGACTATGGCTTCACCTCCTAAAACAAATATAGAACCAGAAGTTGATTTCCTTGAATCAACATCTGATTGGAAATTGAAATCTACATATCCTATCGGAATAAGGTTACTTCCAGAGTAAACAAGCATTAAGTTTTTTATCCTACGAAGATACTTTAGTATACACTTAATCGAAGTCCAATGCTCCATTCCTGGATTGGACTGGAATCTACTTACCACTCCCACTGCGTAATAGATATCCGGTTTAGTGAAAAGCATAGCATACATTAAACTTCCAACTGCCAAAGCATATGGAATGTTATGCATGCATTCGACCTCCTCTTGGGACTTAGGTTCTTGCTCCTTTGCAAGTTTGATTCCATGTCTAGTAGGTGTGAAACCCCTCTTGGAATCTTGCATGGCAAACTTATTGAGCATGTTCTCAATGTAGGTTATTCGAGACAAGGCTATCAGTTTGTTCTTATGATCTCTTATAAGTTTGATCCCTAGAACATAGCTAGCCTATCTTAAATGCTTCATTGAGAACTGTTCGTTCAGCCATCCCTTAACCATAGATAACATTCCTATATCATTTCCAATAAGCAGAATGTCATCAACATACAGGATTAGGAAAATAACCTTGCCTTCTTGTATCCTTTTATAGACACATGGCTCATCCTGGTTTTATATAAACCCATAAGTTTTGATAGACTTATCAAACCTAATGTTCCAAGACCTAGATTCTTGCTTAAGCCCATAAATGGACCTCTGAAATTTACATACCTTATGCTCATTACCTGGCGTAATGAATCCTTCTGGTCAGGCTATATAAATGGTCTCCTCAAGATCCCCATTAAGAAATGCAGACTTAACGTTTTTTTACCATATTTCATAATCGAAATAGTCTGCTATGGCCAAAAGAATTTTGATGGACTTAAGCATGGCAACTGGAGAAAAAGTCTCCTCACAGTCTATACCTCCTTTTGAGTATATTCTTTAGCTACCAATCAAGCTTTAAAGGTCTCTACCTTTCCATCTAATCCTCTTTTCCTTTTGTAGATCCATTTACTCCCTGTGGCTTTTACATCTAGTGGTGGATTTACCAAGATCCATACTTCATTGGTGTATATGGAATCTATTTCCGATTCCATCACCTTAAGCCATTTTTCTGCATCAACATCATTAATGGCCTGTGTATAAGTAATGGGATCCATTTCTTCTTGGGCTGAGATAACTATAATACCTTCTCCTAGACCTAGATACCTATTTGGTTGTCTCACAACCTTTCCACTACGTCTAGGCATTACTTGATGCTTGGGTTGCTCTTCCGATTCAACTCTTGAATCCATTTCGAGATCATGTTCTGCTACATCCAAATTAACTCTTGCTTTGGAAGAAATAGATAACTCTTTGAGTACTACTTCACTTCTTCCTTTGTGATTTCTCACAAACTCTTCCTTTAGGAAGGTTGCATTTGTTGACACAAATACCTTCCTATCCTGAGGACTGTAAAAATAGTACCCTCGAGTTCCTGTAGGATATCCTACAAACAAACATACTTCTGACCTTGGTTCCATCTTTGTGGATTCAGGCCTTAGAACATGGGCTGGGCAGCCCCAAGTCCTTAAATGTCGTAATGAAGGCGCTCGGCCAGTCCACAAGAAGAGAAAAGAAAGAGGAAGAGAAAAGCTTCCATTTGAGCCAAACACCTCCTTGTTTGGAGAAGATTCAAAGTAAGCCCAATTTTAATCCTTTGGATTTTGGGAAGGATTTTAGTTCATGAAGTTTAGGAAATGCATGATTTTAAGTATTGTAGAATCAATTTTAGTGAATATGCTTTCTGGGTTTTCAATTGGTATTCCTATTGGATTAGATTTTTGCCAATGTTAAAGGGAATCAAGCGAGGCAAGAGGAGTAAGAGGAGGGGCATTTTAAAGCAAGTTTCTAAGCAAGGATTACATGTTTATAGTAGAGTTAATGAGCCATGAATATTTTTCCACAGCAAAATATTTAAATGATTCCAATTGCTTTATAAATGTTGCATTTATTGCTTCTTGAATGATTGAAGTATTTGCTATATTTTGGTACATGAATTTTGATGATGATTTATGAAATGATGATGGAAATTGTATTTGAAAAATATCATGCTTATGGAAATCATGATTTCGAAATGTGCAAGATGTTATAAATATGAAATTTATGTTTGTGTGGGTTTGAGGTGGTCCATTCTATTATGTCACACACATGTTGACCATGTTAAAGGCTTCTCCCGCCTGCCCGCTAGTGGCATGGAGCTCCTTCATGGACTCTCTCATGTTTATGGACTACCCAAAGTGGTCCATTCTATTATTACTAGAGATTCGCAAGAACTCCTCATGTTTATGGACTACCCAAGCCAATATGTGCTTATGTTGTTTATGATTTGTGGATAAGTTTGAGAATTTGAGAAATACATATCTTATGTGGTCTATGAAGTGTTTGACAAGATTGAGAATTTGAGAAATACGTGTTTTGTGGTTGAAATGCACCTTATTATGACAATGAATGTTTTCAATGGTTTTGCTTATTTCTCCACTATAAACTTGTTACCCACGAGCTTCTATCCACCCCCTTCATCCCCATCTTTAAGTGACGAGCAAGAGATCGAGTAAGAGAGAGTCAAGGCATCACTCCAAGATTGCTAAATTTTTGTATTTAAGTTAGTATAGGAAAAACTCAAGGCTTTAGCCACATTTCAAGTATCATTCACATATGCATTTTCGTATTTTTGGATTATGAGACCAATGATGTATTTGGGTCTTGAAATGCCCATTAAAGCTTTGTAAAATTCTCTACTTTTGATGTTAATGAAATATATGTATGTTTTTCTCATGATTTTCCAAGCTTCCACATTGCATTTTTAAGCATTAATAAGGGTAAAATTTATATTCTGGCTTCAGAAGAAAAATTTTATTAATCTAGGCTATTTTCGATAAAGTTATCTTCTTAAAATTTGTAGTATATCCTTTTAGCTTTCCAATGATATAAAGTTTGTAAATTTTGAAGATCGGATTTGAAAGATATGATTGTTACAAGTTAGTGTCACTGTACAGGGTGTATGCAGGACACTTTATAACTTTTCTATTTTGATATAACAGAATAAGAGTAATATGGTGTCTTGAAATGGGAAGAAGTTAATGCGATAAGCTAGAGATGAATTGAAGTTGGTAAATGGGGTTGAACATGTGCAAAAATTTGTGATGAATATGTATAAGTTTGAAGGTTATGTTTTTGGGTTAATGACCAAACATAGATTATGATTTAGTTGTAAATGATATTGAGTTGAAATGGAAGTGATAACGAAGGGAAAATAATGAGGAAAAGGAGTTAGAAATGATAGATATGCATAAGATGGGTCATAGCTTTCACTCTTACAGACCTAGTTCTCATACCAAATATCTTATATAGGTGATGAACCGTCGCACTAGCAGTTTTCATACAAGCAATTTGCTTTTGCAATATGCTACTTACAGAAGCTAGAATATAATACTTAGTAGTCTTATCGGCATTCTACCAACGCTCATGTTGTTTGACTTGATCAAGAGTTGAATCTCTACTAGAGGTGTAGGCGCATTTTCAGTTAATACCCGTAAAATATGTTCATATTGAAGAACAATGTCAAAGTTAAGTCTCCATTCATTAAAATTCTCTCCGTTTTCTAATTTGTTATTTGTCAAAAGCAAAATGAGTGGATTCATATTGTAGTTGATTATGTCTCAAATAATAAATTATTAAAACATGAGCATACTAGTCAATATAATTGGAACTTTGTATAAAATCATGATGCATGTATGCATGATGATAGATTTAACAAAACTTTAAAAAAATAAAAACTTTATACGACGGTTATTTTTCTTATCTATAACAGACTAAGTGACGGTGGGTCATCTTATCCATTAAAAGAAAAACTGGTACCCTCTGACTAAAAACGCTATCAAGCGTCTTCATGTTTAACTTTTAAAGAAGCGTCATAATTTAGTCCATACTTTTACCAATAGAGCTACAGTGGGCAGGTTATTAATAAAATATGTTGAGTGTGTAACCATTTGATTCATGCACTAAAGGTACTTACGAACCATGCCTCAGTGGGAGGTCACATTTGCTACTAATAAATGGACTTATCCTTAAGGAGACCCAAACTATGCAAGATCTAGGATTTATGCCCTCCAGTGGGGAGTAACACTTTACCACATACAAAGGGACCATCATTTGGAGACGATGGACTCTCATATGAGCATCCTCTCCCACTCAATCTTTTTGGGATTTAAGTTTTAAATACCATCTTGCCTAGATGCAATTTATTATCCATCCTATATTTTTTTCATTATATATCTCATATATAATGCATGCATGGCAGAGCTTTGGGTTGACAATTTTCTAAATGACATGCAATCACATAATATCACATGTTATTTTTATTCATTTAACCTAGGTCGTGTTATTCTTAACGACCACGAATTATTAGTTGCTACACATGAATTTCAATATAACAATTATAGATTATATCGAAATTCTAGCAATGAGTATGCAATTAAACGATTCAATGAACGCATTAAAATCATCCTTTCACAATACCCTATAGGTTCATATGCAAATAACCAAACAATAACAAAAATCTAATTATCCATACACAAAATCCAAATCAATTAATATAGGATAACACAATCAATTTATATTGAGAGAAAGAAACAACGAAAATAAGAAAATACGTTTAACCCAGGTGTCGACGTCGATGTCACCTCCGAACCGATGTTGGGACATTTTTTCCTCTATGAGTCTCTCCTAAAAACATGCTTCAGTCCCATAAAAAGTACCTTACCGAAGACCCCGCTGTTTCTTTTTTACAACGTAACCTTCTTATTCCTATCTACTGTCCATCGATGTGACAAATAAACTTTGGAGTTTTTGATCCACTTACACTATTCACGTCTCCACTCTCTTCTCTTCCTTGTTTTTGCCACTTCTCTTCTCTCTTCTCGCCACTCCTCTCTTCTATTTCTATCACCACTCCTCTCTCACTGTAGCTTGATTTTACGAATTAACTCCTCCATTCTTAGTCCACCGTCCCTGTTTATCTCACTTTAAAAACCTAAACATTAAACGCAGCGTATGTGTTGCGTTAAACGCAAAAGTGTACGTTCAACACAAAACGCAGCATATACGTTGCGTTGTGTTGAACGCAGTTGTGTTTTGTTCAACTGCTGCTCCTTAATATGCAATCGTTTCTACTTTGGCTGCTATTCATTTTTTCGGCAAACATTCTTCTTCTTTTTATTTTTATTTTTTTCTTGTCTTTTAATTTTCTTCTTCTTGCTCTATGAAGACAAGTGAAAATTATTCTTCAAAAAACAGCTCAAATGTAATGCTTTCGGCTCACTTTAATTTCTTTACTTCCAAATTGTACTCAAAATCATATATGAATTAAAGCCAGTACTTAAGCAATTTCATGTCATTAATTGCCAAGTGTAAATGATTAAATATGTCAATAATTAAACACATATCAATTTTCCCCACACTTAGCTTTTGGCCGTCCTCAAACAAAACATCCAAATTAAGCTCAAAGACCCAAAACATTTACTAAATTCCCATATTTTCCAAGACTATATAATCATAACCAAAGACGAATGATTTTCAAAAATCATAGTAAGAAGTCCACATTCAATGCTTCTACTTATGATCAATCAACAAGCATCGTCTTCGAAAACCAAGCAATCTAATGGTAGACTTGAAAATTTTATTTAAGTAAACTATATCGATAAGTACACTCAACACCATTCATTATCATGTCATTCCATAACTTTTCATATCATTTCATTTCTTCATCACTAATGTTCACATGCAAAATCATAAATCAAAAGACTGTTTGAGAGTTGTAATGTGGGCAAAGGTAAGGTGAGATGTATTTAGGTCAAGTAGCATGAAAGCCATCAAAGTTAGTGAAACAAAAGTAACACTCATAAAAAGCAATACCATCAGCTATGATGAATGCAAAATTTATATTTCACAACCCAATTCAACTCTCACATGAAGCATATACCAATCCGAAGGAATCACTCATACAATTTATACCAACAATACATTGAAACCACAAGAGTGAAACTTCCAAGCCAATATCTACCTCATATCCAATATACTTAGATAACCCATTCATCACAACTTTAGGAATGCATTAATCATAATAAACTTTTCAACACATATACACTTGCTCCTAGATACATTTATTTAAACATATATTTTTTATTCTTTTTCTTTTTCTTTTCTTTTCTTTTTTCTTTTTCTTTTTCTTTTCTTTTCTTTTTTCTTTTCTTTCTTTCTTTTCCTTTCTTTTTTTAACATTAAAAGAACCTACATTAACATGGGAATTTCAATTACAAAAAATCCTAACATCATAACAAACCCACACATATGAACACCCCCACACTTAAAATTTTGTACATCCACAAACTCAACAATCACAAATATTCCATTAGCTTTATGGCTTAGGTATGACATTTGGGAAAGTATAAAGCATGTAATATGGTTAGTACAAAAAGAAAGGTATAAAGCTCAAATGGGTTTGTCAAGGGAAATATCATGTAAATAGGATAGGTTATTTGGCTAATGTAGTTTATAAAAAATAAAGAATGCCCAATCATATCCATGTTAATGCATATGATAAAAATGTGATCTCGAATATAAATTCAATGCAAAATCAGGATGTACACATCATGAAGGTCACACATTTTCAAAAGATAATGAAACTGATATGGATGTTTTAGTCTAATAAGGCTCAAAATCTCACCAGATTTGTCTACCATTAGTCACTATTCTTCTAAAGATAATACACATCAATCAATCACAAGAGAAAAAGTACATGTCAAAGTTGTTATTAAATTCTCAAGTCAATTCATTCTCTACTCATGATTATATAATCCCATAATCAACAAAAAACGAGCAAATGTTTCTTTGTTTATTTTATTCTTTCTCTCATTTTGATTGAAAACTTAAAAATAAGTCAAAAATAAACCAAAAAGAAATACACATGCATAAAAATGCGAAAATGTAAAGAAAAGAAATTTACTGCCCTTGGGTTGCCTCCCAAGAAGCATCTTGGTTTAGGGCACTAGCTTGACTTCATGTTTTCCTCACGTGACAAAATTGTGATCTCTTGGTGGTACATACGGTTCCTCCAGGTGAGGTTCTTCAAGATAGGGTCTTGGTTAATAATCATTCCCATTTATCTCCTTCCCTATCCTCAGACTTTCAATCTCGAATGAATCCATGTACTCAGGATATATTTCGAACATCTCTTCACTTTTTCTTCTCCATTTAGTTTCTTCAATATGCTATATAAAAGTGAAAAGTTAGTTTCAAAAATAATCATGGACTCAATACTTACCTCCGAGCTAAATGAAATGTCCTTTTTGGCTTCAAGCTCCCTCTCAACTTCTTATTCTTCACAAGTAATTTGTTAAACGTTGACCTCAAAATTCTCAAGCTCTTTTTTACTCTGTAAGGTTTCCACACTAATATCCACATGGTACTACTCAGGTTGATATGGTTGCGTCTCTTTGCTTTATGATGCTAGGCAGTTGATAGCTTCCATCAATTGATCCTCTTGGCTTGTCAAGCTATAGATTCTAGAACTTGTTTCCTGCTAGAATTGCAAAGTGTTAGCAATATACATATTAACTAATTCTTCTAAGGATGTACCTGAGTTTTGATAGGAAGCTTCTGGTGTGTTTGTGCTTCCTGCAAAATATCATGGAAGTAATTCGACTGGTTATCCCATGCGTAATAAAAGTTAGGTTAATCAGTCTAAACATTGTTATAGGATTGAGAATATGAATTAAAGAAAAAATTACTTCCATCCATATCGATTTTTTTTCACAAACACGAAACAACAAAAAAAGAAAAATTCACAAAATATCGAAAAAGAAATCAATTACGAACAAATATATACAAAACACCAATTAAAATCACAAACAAAAACTAAACACCGCATTCCCCAGTAACGGTGCCAAAATTGACCTGTGCATCGTAACGCTAGTTAAAATAAAATAACTAGCCTACTATTGTAGCAGTGATGAGTCTAGGTCGATCCTACAGGGAGTGTTCGGTTAGCTTATGAAATGAAATTAATCGATGTTTAGGAAAAATGGGAGGTTTGAATTTTGGAATAAAAAATAAATTGAAGCTAGACTAATAAAAACAAATTAAAGAAAACATGCGAAAATTGATAAAAGTGGAGAATTCGGTAAGGATCTGATTCTTTGGTTCAATCTTAACCTACACCCTAATTAAACATATTTCAACGATTTAGCATCTATTAATCGTGGGTTAATAATTAACTCGAGTTTTCCCTTAAGATTTGTTTAATCAAGATACGATTATTAATTAAACCTAACTACCGAATAACCTAAGATACGGTCTCTAGATTTAATTAGGTAGTAGCATTACAAATTAGGAAAATCGATTAATCAAGGCAACAACCACATATGATGCATCATTTAACGTAGGTCATATTATCTTTAATGATTACGAATCATTAGTCGCTACACATGAATTTCAACATAAGAATTACGGATTATATTGAAATTCTAGCAATGGGTATGCAATTAAACGATTCAATGAATGCACTAAAAGCATCCTTTCACAATACCCTATGGGTTTGTGCACAAATAATCGAACAACAACGAAAATCTGATTATCCATACACAAAACCCAAATCAATTAATATAGGATAACACAATCAGTTTCTAATGAGAGAAAGAAACAACAAAAACAAGAAACTACACTTAACCCGGGTCGTCAGCGTTGATGTCACCTCCGAACCAATGTCGAGATGTTTAGCCCTTCATGAGTCTCTCCTGGAAAAATGCTTCAGTTCCCATGAAAACTACCCTACCAAAGTGTTGACAGTAAAACCTATCTACTTGTTTTACACTCAAAAATTACAAGTGAATGGGTCATGACTTGTAATTAAACTAGAATTGTGAATCTCTGAAAAATAGTATGAGATTGGGAAGGTCAGTATCAGGTATAAATATCAGTCAGTACTAATAATATCGGCCAAATATCGGTCGGTACAGGAAATTTTGCAAAATATAGGGACTAAGTTGCAAAATTTTCAAAAAATTTTAAAATTTTATCTTTCCCATCCAGCCCGTACTGATAATACCGGTCGGTACCGAAAATTTTGAAAAAATAGGGACTAAGTTGGAAAATTTTCAATTTTTTTTAAAATTTTATCTTTCCCACCCAACACCCCCTTTTCTTTTTTTTCAAATTTTTTTAATTTGTTATTTAATTAATCTTTTATTGTGATTTTTAAATTTTTATTTTTAAAATAAAATAAATATTTTATTACTAATAATAA
>JAOTJB010000008.1:29717909-29732004 GCA_027123815.1 Erythroxylum minutifolium | reverse complement strand
AATGAAAAATATTTCGCTTTGCTCATGGTTTTTGTTTTTGCAAGACATTTTGTTTGAAATGAGATTAAAGTTAGAAAAGTCATTTATATTATATGTATTTTTTGCTTTTGGGTTGAATTGATGAATATGGCTGAAGGATTTTAAATTTACATTTTAGTAAGATAAGTAGTATGGGTTATGGGTTTTGTCACAGGGGTTTTCGCCCCGCGAAGCCGAGAGTCGCCGCGGCGTATTTCACCCGAAGGAAATTCTAATTTTCTCGTGGCAACTTTGCCGCGGAGAAGTTATACTTGTCTCCGTGGTGTAATTCACCCAAAGGGTCAGTGAGGTTTACTCACATATGTTCACCGCGGTGAAGTCAGTTTGCTCACATATGTTTATCGCGGCGAAGCCCAATTTTGCTTCCGAAAGATCTTTCTTTTAAATTTTCAAATTCTAAGCCCTCCTCCACGCTCAAGCTTCATGACCCCTTGTCCGATTTTGGGCTCCGTAAACGGGGTCTAACACACTTGATGGATCCAACTACTTTGAGAATTAGATTTACTTCTGATATACCTTTATGTAATGGACAAAATATAAGGAAAATGTCCTTAAAGGCCTTAGGCATTTTCTTAAGGATCTAAACCATTTTCCTAAATATGTACCACCAGTTGTCTCTAGTTCTATTGGACCTTAACCAGGAGAATTCATTCCTAGAGAATCTCAAATGCCAAACTTTGGCATCCTAGACAACCCTATGAATTTGGGCCTAAGCACTACTAGACCATCTCTGACTCAAGCCTCCTACTTCCAAGATGCCTAAGATTCAGACGATGATATTCCCATTATAGATGAAGAGGAGCTAACTAAATTTTAAAAGATTTATACACAAAGGATGCAAGCCTTAATAAAAGACAGAGAATAACTAGTGTTGATACTAATAACGCAAGTGGAGGAGCTTCCTTGTCAAACTTGCAATCATAGCAAGAACCTATCTGATGAGGATGACGATTAGGATTCCTTATATTATTTTGGGTCCCTCTATTTAAAATTATTTGTCTTTATGTTTCTTTTATGATGTGACATCATTCTTATCCATTTACTATGCTACGTGACATCATTTTTATCCAAAATATTTGATGTGATGTTTTTATCTAGAATAGTTGAAGTGATGTTGATCTTATCCTTTTATAGTGTGATGTGACATTGATCTTATCCAAAGATGTTTGTCTTTTTGTAATCTACTTTGCCTATATAAGTGAAGGACCTCTTCCATTATTATTATTTGAAAATGAATAATATATGTTACCATATTGTTCTAAAAATGGATATAATATTTTTAGATAGGTGAATGAAAATTTTGATAAAATGGTGAGATCTATTATAAATCAATTTATAACTAAGAATAAAAGGTTAAAGTTTGAGAATAAGAAGTTAAAGGATGGTATATGTAAGGTTAACATGCATGAGCTATACAATGAATTGGGAAAAGTGAAACTAATACTAAAATATACAATATCTAAGATAAGAAGATTGCAAATGATGATATTTAATTAATGAATCTATGTTGTAATATTTATAATTATATTTATTAAAAAGTTGAAGAATATGAAATTCATCAACTTTGGTATTGCACTATGTAATTTGTTAGAAATATTCTATTAGATTTAAAACTACCTATAAGTTGTGTAGATAGTTATATTAGTAGCTTTTATGATGTTATTTATAACTATTTTTGTATTAAGTTATTAATGAATAGTACCTCCTTATACTAACTAATATTGAGCTTGTAAATTAACTTAAAGCTCTGAGCATGGTTCCCTTATTATAAATCAATAATATTATAAAATAAATAATATGCCTCTTTATTAACTCAATAAATAGTTACATCTCAAGGACCTCATCATTATCCATCATCTCAAAGTGCACCTTATAATGTCTTATTCATATAAGAAATGCTACAAGAAAATTCAAAGTTATAAGTTCAATGTCAAACAACTTCCATTTAACGAAGTCCAAAATATAATAAATAATAACAAAATTTTCATAAAGGACTTAATTTTAGAATTGTTAACAAAGTTCAATGCCAAGTAATTTCTATTGAACCAATTCTAAAATTTCGTATGTGGTAATAAAACTTATAATAATTCCAAAAATCAAGTTAGGCTTAAGTTCAAGGTTGAATCTAAAAGTCTTCTCCTCTTTTGTGTCCCTCTCATTATATAAGGTAGACGAAGTGATGTTACAGTTACCATTACACTAAAATCCTCTTAGTTGAAAATCAATTACAATATCATAATAGATTCGATAGTAATGGATCTTTGGAAGTTGCTTGGCTTTATTATCTAGATATTTTCTCCTTATTGTTTATATATGACAATAAGAATGATTATTTAGTATTTGTATACTTTCAAATATTAATAGAACATAGTTTCATGTGTTGATTAACTTGTATAATACTTGATTGAGCTAGTTAACTCATTGAAGCAAACTCCATATTTGTAAACCCTTTTCCCTCTCCTTTTACCCTTACCTTTGCCTCTACCTCTTCCTCTCACTCTGCGTCTTCCTCTTCCTCTTACCATTGTTTTGTATACCTTCTTAATATTCAAAACTCTCTTATCTAGTTATTTCACATGCATATGTTACATTTGTTGATGCAATATGCACTAAAATTTGTATCTTGGACTCCTTATTTTATCTCCTAATGTTGGTGCTAGATAAGGCTATCACCTATAAAAAATTTTCAAAAAATCATTAATAAGAAAATGGTAATCACAAAACTAATTTCATAATTAAAATGAAATATCTAACAATCATTATGTTTTTTATGATTTTTATTTACGCCTTTGATGTCTATATCTATTATAAGTCATTCTTCTTTCATATTTGGTACATTTTCTAGTTTTAAGATATTTAAATTTCTCTTTGTTCCTATTTTTTAGGCTAACCAACAATTCTCCTTATTGTTGGCAGCTCATTTACTTCATATTGAGGCCAAAATTTTAGTTCATCAAGTCAGTTGAGGGAATACTTATATGTTTGCGTGTGTCTTTATTTGCTATTGATTTTAACGATTATGGTAAATTATAACCACGATGTGAGGGTATGAAATTTCTATCAACTCGTAATGAGAATCCAACATTAACTCGATTTACATGAATTTCTATACAGAGGAAGCATGAAAAGGGACTTGGAAAACTTGTGAAAGGTTCGATTTAAGTTTCAAAAGCAGTTAGAGAAATATGTTAACAAAAACTAACGACATTTGACACTAAAACAAACTAACACTGATCTTTTGTTAGGTTTTCTGAACTGGAGAAATAGACATAAACCAGTTTATAGTTTGACTTGTAACCTACATTATAATTGTTTTGGAGATGCACACTCAAAGTTTAGATAAAAATTAGTATCAATTATTTTCAAGATAGGCATTAGACATATATTTTAAATAGTTAGGTTTTATTATTTCAAAGATGTTCATTATCTAGGAATTGTATAATTAGGTGTTTTAGTTTGTTTGAAATTCCATATTGATGTTTAGATAGGAATTAACTATTTTTCAAAGTTATTTATTTCTAATTATATTATATATAAGTTGTTATTTCCTTTCAGGATTCTATCTCTTAAAGTTTTGATGTTATTAAGTTTTAAGCATATATATGACTATGTTATGGATATTAAAAAGAGAGTTACTTATAGATTAATTAAATTATTTTAGAAAGTTTTTTCTTTATGTTTTAAAGATACTCTTGGATCAGGTTGTCTATTAACTATAACCGTATATAGTATACTAGTGAAAATCAAACCTAGGATCTTATCACTCACAATTCTCTCTTTTTTGGAGTGTGGTGATTCATATCGTTTTTGTGTCTTTATGTTTATTTTCATAAATTGACCTGTGTTTTATAACAATCTTAGGTCTTGTCATATTGATATCAAATCTAATTAGCTCTATTAGTTAGGATCATATCAACTCCTAATATTTGTGAGTACACTTATAAATGCTAATTCTCACATAAATTTTATCTAATTCATGCTCAACTTTATGCCCATAAATTCCATTCCAATTTAGAAAAAGCTTTCTCTTTTATTCTCTTCTAATACAAATAGAACTCTTGGTTGATATGTTATTATCTCATTTCTTACTAAAACTTCTTTTTATATGCATCCTCTTTATTACTATCTTCTTAATATGCTTTAACATGCTAATAATAGGCTTTACCTCGGGCTTTAATATTCAACCATTAAAGGTCTCACTCAAATTATTATCCACACAATCATATTTACCATTATTACTGAAATATATATGATGGCTTTTTAGGATTTTGTAATAAATCTTCAACATAACATAGTTTAAATTCATTTAACACATATAACTGGTCATTGAAATCAAGCACAAAGGTTGCCTTAGTTGTCCTCCAAAACTAAAACTTTAGATCATCTCTATTCCATCTGTCTCTAATCAGTATAAATGTACCTTACATATAATATATGCCCAACATTTAGTAACAATGTTTTAATTACATTAAGAAGACTCTAAATAAAACCATATAAATCAATAAGAAAAAAAGGTTCATATAGATAAAAATATATATGATTAGTAATATAAAGATGCCTTATGTATATCATATATAAATGTCAAGACAATGTCCATCTTTAAGTTGTAAAACCGAAATAAGAAGCTCTAAAAACCACTTTTATGTTTTTGCACATTCAATATCAACCACAGCCTAAGTAATAAGAAACTTTTGATTATTTTCATCTCTTCCAAAAGTAGCCAATAATTTTCCTTTACATATTCCCTTTAAGAAACATTTGTATAGTCTTATTATTGGTCTAAAACCTTCAATCCAAGTCCTTTTACAAGTATTAAAACAAATATAACATCTTGTAAATATCTTTTACTATTAACATTTGTACTTGTTTTAATTCTCATATTGTACCTAGGTTCTCGTTCTTCACCTCGTTATACGCCTTAACATCTTGGAAAATTCTCTTACATGAAACTTATACATCATTTTGATGACAAACACCTTTCCTTTTTTATAAGTGTTAAAACTCGCATATACTCTTTAACTTCTTCCTCAATAAGGTCATTAAGTTAGCAACCTTGATGATTGGTTGTGAAATAGTTATGTCCTTATAGTGGCTTCCAATCCAATTAGATGTGATGAGCTTATTAATGTTAGTGGTTATATAGTTATATGTAGGTTCACATCTTCATGACAAAACTATTATTATTTTTCTCGATACTTACAAAAAGTAACTAAAGGCATTGTGGTCTACATCTCACTCTCACATGAAACTTGATATCTATTTCTTATTTTAGACCTAATCTCTTTGCAATGGAGTATTTAATAACTGCTTCTTTAAATTCCCTCACATTTTTAAACTTAAAACCGATAACCTAAGTTGGAATATTACATATTGGGATCATAAACAAGATTTTCCCACTTACCTCTCATCACAATATCAACATCCTTATCTGAACTTGTTTACTACTGACCAGGGTAGTTACTCTTAAGATACTTACTATCTTTTCTAGTATCAGAGTCCTTTTGTTCATCTTCATCTCCTTTTTCATTATTATATTATTTAATATCATCATTCACATTCACATTCACATCCTCATCTTCAATTCTTTTCTTAAGCCTCCTCTTTTTGTATTTAATCTAAAAGCTTGGAGCTCATCATCATTTGTTCCACTTTCATATTCTAAATTAGTCAATAGATTAATATCATTAATGTCATTTTTAGGAGATGCATTAGAAACAACTTCAGTAAGATCATCTGTGGAATTAGACACACCTTAAATTGCAATAGCCACATATTTAATAGGCACTCCATCAATAGAAAAATCCTCACTAATAATAGGCAAAATATCATCATTCTCATCTAACTATACAATGCTTTCTTCATTGTTGCCTATATCATCCACATCACTTACTCTTATAATAAACAATTCATCTTTTGTGTAACGATTGTCTTTCTCTTCATAATATATTGAATTATATTACCAACAATCCCATCATCCACATTGTATCCTTTTAATCTTTCTTTTTATGGCATTCACCCTTAAAATAAGCCACCACTCTTCATTGTTTTAAAATAAAAACATTAGATTATTTTTTCGTCATCTTCAATGTCAACCTACTAAATTATATTTTTTTAGGTACCTATAGTAAATTTTATCTAATATATCATGCTAATTATGCTTAGTAGTTCCTACAATACTAATATAACACAATTTGTTTGGATCGATACATCAAACTAAAATTTTACTACCACCAATATGTTTAAATGAGTTTTCTCTATCAATTTGTACCTTATAGTGAAACAAACTTCCTTTTTCAATAGGTTTCCACATTCTAAAAAATCAAGAAAATGAATAGTAATAAATTATTAAGCTGTTCATAATATTTAATAAAACTAAATAACACCCTCGGGATTATAATATAATAAAAATGAGTATATAGATATGATACAAAAATGGGTGTAATACAAACAAACATACCTATTTGATCATAATGAAGTAGAAGAGTTCATTGTCCATTATTTTCGCATAAACACATTTATCATAATAAGGTAACAAATTTGATATTTTCTAAGATAAAACTAACTAAGAATGAGAAAAATAGAAGGAAAGATTAGGATAACTAATTCTTTTTCTAATTTAATCTTTGTGTACTATTATGGAAGATTTCACTCATATAGATTCCTTCTTATATAGTCTAAAACTAGAAAATAAACAAGTCATGTTACGTGAAAACAACAAAAAGTAATATCATGACTAGCTTCTTATTGACGGAAAGTAGTTTAGGAATATGGTTTTTACATCAGAGTGTGTTCTTGAGTTTGTAGTACTATATCAATATATGCGAAATTTCATAATTAGCCTAGAGTTTTTATTACATTCATAAGGCTTTAGGAGCTAAAAATATGACATTTTTAGAACACTTTTTCACTCTCATATTATATGACTTTTTATATTTACTTTAGGGGAACAATTTTCTAGATCTAAAGAAAAAGGCAAAATATAGTCTTTGATCAAGCATTGCATGCTTTTTTGCTTGTAATTGCAACTAATATGTAGAACAAGAAGAACTATCTCAATATTTTACAAATAAACTCCATTAGACAAATGAATCTCCTAAAATTAAATGCATATGAAGCATAACGAAATAATAAAAGGATACATAAAACATGACGAAATAATAAATGCACATGAAACATAAAAGCATGTATGGTCAACACAATGGAATGCTAAATCCAATCATTCGAACACCTTATCAAAAATCTATTAAATTCATTCCAAATTAGGAAGATAACTTACCTTACTCAATTCGAATCACCCATAATTTAATAGCTCTCACTTCTCCGATAGCATACATAAAAGTTTCATAAAAGCCTACTCCTTTGTTATTCTTTATCTCAAAACTTTGCCTCCCCTCCTTTGATGTGATGCTAAGGTTTTTCTTGTGTTTTTATCTTTATTTTCATTTAGAAATGTTAAGTTTAATGAGGAGATGACAAAACTCTGACATTTTGTTATTTCTTTCTTAAACTTTTTAGGTCAACAATATATTTCTCATTCAAAACTCATTACAGCTTTATACATTACCATAATGGTGGATCATATATTATGAACTAATTATATTGGTGAAATGAAGTTTTTAAAATAATATTTTAAAATTTTCAAGGTTTAGTTAGAAAAGGTGAGAGTTCAGGTACCTGTTCACACTTGTCCTCAAAGTTAGAAGACCAATGTAAACCTTTTTTTTTTCAAAAATATGTATGTTTTAATGGTTTTAGGTCATGTGCTTTTATATACTTATTTACAAATTATAATTACATTAAAAAAGAAAAAAATTATATTGATTTTTAAATTTTGAGGTGTGCCTCATAGTTTTAACTAGTTTTGCCATAATGAGAATCAAGATAAGCCTTACAATTTTTATTAAAAGAAAATTAATAAAAATTCATTATAAAGGTAAAATAGAACTGCCTTATAATTTACTAAAATTTTCGAAAATATCTTATAGTATAATTATAAAGAGTATTCACACTTAATAAATAAGTACACTTAATTTATTAAATATTTAATTTAAATACTAGATTGATTTTAGACTCTTTTTTAAATGAACCCTAATATTTTTTTAAAAAATTTATTTTAAACTTAAAATTCAATTTGTTATACTGTGTAATATATTCGTTCTAAAATTTTCTAATATGGTGATCGTATGTTGTCTTGAGTAAGAAATTTTCTTCTTTATTGTTCATAATATTTTTAAAAAGTTAGTCTTATTGAATAATAAAACTTCTTTATACCCTCCCATCAAGGGACATATTTGAGGTTGAATGAATGTCCAAAGCACACAAAAGACAAAGCTACCTTTAAAAAAATATGGAAATATGTGTAACCAAATTCCATCATTGCCCTTTAGTAACATCACTAGATGGAAAGATATTTTTAGCTCTAAATGTAAGCGTGTTGAAAGATAGAATATCAAAGTGGGAGAGTACACTCATAGGCCTTTCCAGGACAATAGGGCTTCAAATCCAGCTATATGCGTTGACCTAATTTCATTAGAGGAATATATGGTCGTAAGAGGTGATATGGAATGTTGAAAGCATGTTTTTGTTTTAGCTTTCCTACTTAAAATCATCCCATAAAGTAATAGAAAATGGACCTAAAACTTTAATTCCAAACCCATTTTGCTGTAGTCATGGAAATTAGGGATTAAAATATTAGATCTCAGAAAAAATCAAGTGTTTATATGGATAACTATATACAACATGCCTTTAGAGTATTCGACAATAGATTGATTGAGCCATCTACCTAGCTATATAGGTAAGTCATTATGCATAAATGAGTCCACCGCCACAATTAAAGACAATAAATTATGATAAGGTATCTCTACTAACTAAGGTCAACAAATAATTACTAGGAACTATTCCATTATCGAGGTTACATAAAGCTAATAATTTCTTTTGAAGGCTATGTGTTAGTCAACTACAGTTAGAGACCAACAGAGGTAACCCTAAATTAGGTGTGGAAACCAGTTGACAAGACTTATAGAATTGGAACTTATTCAAAACTCAATCAGCTAGGGAAATCTTTCAACGAAGCTACTTTTGGGATAGAAACATAAGTAACAAGTGTGCATCAAAGTGAAGGAGTAATTAAACAAGAAGGGGGAAACCTTATAGCTTTAATACAGGTGAAGAATGTCACAAATGAGCATAATAATGTGAACACAGAGGCAACACATCTTCATATTGCAGATTCTGAGGAGAAAATTAGAGCAATCAATAAGAAAGCAAAAGCAACACACAATTCTTCTAAGTACTCATTAGTTGATTTAGAGGAAAAAACATATGAGGATTAGGAAGCTAGCCCATAAATTCTCAAAGAGTATAGTAAAGCAAAACAAGAGCAATCCTCATAACCACACAATGATAACTCCATCTTATTCATGTAAAAGGAGGAAAGCTTTCAAAGAGTGACTAAAAAAGGATACAAAACGAAGAAGGAAGCACCAAATAAGAAAATCAAATGAACATACTAGCATAGAATATAAGAGGTATAAATATCATGTGATGGTATATTTTGTGAAGGAATATGACTGAGATAAGTTTTAATCTTATAAACCCTCAATATTCTACAAGCTCACAGTTCGTAGCGTAATATTAAAGATGTCAATTCCACAAGGAGGGAGATTAATCTAAATCCTAAAAAATCTACGGCTAAAAAGATATGAAACTGAGAATAAACAATGCCTTGGAAAGTAAATACGAGAATTTAATTCAACCAATTAAATCAGAAGTTAAACACGAAGGGATTAACAATTGAGCAACAAGCAAGTATAATGGAAATCAACTAAAGAATTTGCCAAGTTATGAGAAAGGGGATTTTACCTATTATTAATGCTAACCTAGTTGATTATGTGTTAGTGGGGTGTTAGTTCTAGATGATCCTAGGGCTAATTACTCTCTCTCTAATTATAACCATTAAACCCTAATTAGATTATGAAATTTGTAATCTCTCAATTAACAAAAGACTCACAATCCTAGTTAGATCTACAGAACTCTAATAAACTATTTAGTTTTACATGGGATCGCTCTCGGAACAATTACCGATGCGATTAGTTATAGGTTCTATTAAATTGCCTAACTCTCATTAATCTAATCCAATCATTTTTTATCCGGTTCACTCTATTAGTTTATTACTGAATTATATAAGAAATGCAACAAATCACAATACCTAATTCAAATAACACAAAATCAACTCAGATAACATTAAATCAAAATAAAATCTCAAAGGAGAATTAGAACATCATAATCATTATACCATCTATCATTATACAATCTATCCGAACTTTAGACATGAATAAAATTGAAACGAAAAGGAAATAGAAAGTTAGAATGGACGATCTGGGAAGGCAGCAGCATCGAAAAGCCTTTTAATCTGGGAAGCATATTGAGACTGTTTCTTCTTTCTCCTTCTTCCTCTTCCTTCTTCTTTCTCTCTCTTGATATTCACTCTTTAGGGTTTCAAGTGTGGCTGAATGAAGACTCCCTTTTTATACTCACCACCTTTTCTTCTTATAGGGTTTTCTATTTAGGGTAACCCAGGGTCTTTTTCAGGGTCTGAAAAGATAGAAAAGTCCCTCGAAAACTTGAGTCTAGAAGTGTCCCCGTATTTATCCCAACACTAGCCATGATTGTGACCTATATGACACAATTGTGGCCCATGAGTAAGCTCTCTGTCACGATTATGGCATGCAGGCCACAATCGTAGGCCAATCTTGATGCTTTTATCATGATTGTAGCCTCCAATCGTGGCCTATATAACATGATCGTGGCCCTTGAGTAAGCTCTCTGTCACGAGCATAGCATGTAAGCCATGATCGTGGGCCAATCCTGGCGCTTCTATCATGATCGTAGCCTGCCTGCCATGATCGTGGGTTGTATTATGGCCAGAGTTCCCTACAAAACTCCTCCGTTCTTCGATATTGACCATAAAATACTAGCCAACACATCAAGACACCTTAAAAACATAATATTTAAGCTCAAAAGCTTGTACTAACCCATAAAACACTTAAAACACAAATAATTAACAAACTAACACAATTATAACCTAAAAACATTCTAAATGATCAAATTAATGGCTAAACACATATCAAACTATGCCCTAAAATACGATGCAATTTACACTTATTGGGTTGTGCCTAAGATCAAGTGTGATTTGAATTGTTTTGATTTAAACTTTCTTTTTATTTTTATTTGATACTTTTTTCTTTTGTGTAATAGGTATGTGCACATAAGAAGTTCCAGAAGCATTAGCAGATTAAGCAAACTTGACATCACCAAACTTAAAAGGGAATTGAGAAAAGCAAGGCATCAAGATGAAACAAGAAAGATAACGGTATATCAAAGGGATCAATGTAGTGACCAAAGAACATTAATGGATTTTATTCAACTCGAGTTCACCAGGCCACTTATTAATGCAAACAATTTTGAACTCAAGCCTACTTTATTGAATATTTTGCAAACTAGTGTTCAATTATATGGTTTGCCACATGAGGATCCAAATGCTCACCTTGCTAATCTTTTAGAAATTTATAGTACATTTAGGTATAATGGATTATTCTAGGGGGTAGTAAGCATGGAGCTCTTTCTTTTCATACTGAAAGATTGAGAAAAGGCATGGCTAAATTCTATTAATTTGAAGTATGTGACTACATAGGACTAGTTAATATTTTCCATTAATAAAGATGACCCAGATTGTCAAGAAGATCACAACCTTTCAGCAATATGATGGAGAATCTCTTTACAAGGCATGAGAGATATTCAAGGAGCTATAGAGAAGTTTTCCTCATCACAACCTACTAAGAGAGATATTAATACAAAAATTTTATAATGGAGTTAACGCAGTGACTAGGAGGATCATTGATGCAGGAGTCAGAGGCTCGTTGATGAGAAAAAATACTGATGTTGCATACGATCTAATTAAGGATATGGCCACTAACAACTATTTGTGGTCAACTAAAAGAAGTAGATCATACAATGTGAAAGGAAAAAAGGGAAGCAAGGCAGTAGAGTCGGCTTTGGCCATACAGGTGTAAATAGTGACATTAACCATGAAGCTGAGCAACATCAACGGATCATCCAGTTTGGAAAGCTCAGTGCACTAGTTTAAGAAATATGTGGATGATATGACTATAAATCAACATAATGTTATTTGATGAACAATTATGGAATGGAACAAGCAAGTTATTTTTGTATGCCACAATAGTTAGGTAACATTCCTTTCTCAAATACTTATAACTCTGGGTGGAAAAACCACCTAAAAGTTTTTCTGGAATAATAGTGTAGGTGCAAATTTAAGACCACAAATACTGTTAGGATTCCAAGATAGGTTAGGAAATTAGGAGTTAAAGTATGAAAGCCTTAAGTTAAAAATGGAATCCCATAATGGATGAGATAGGCTTTATAGGCTTTATTGGCTCTGATGTTAACAGTATGGATGAAGAATAGAAGAACACACAAGCAAGGACTAACTTGATGCTCAAGAATCACGCATCTTCAATTCACAACCTAAAGGTATAAGTGGGTGATCTTACAACCACATTAGTAGTAAGAAATTTAGGTAACCTTCCCAGTACTATTGAATCTAACCCAATAGAGCAAATGAAAGCAATTTATTTAAGAAGCGAAAAGGAGTTGGCAAAAATAGTTTAGAAGGAAACCAACGATCAGGTTGATACAAGTCAAGAGAAAGGCAAATAAAAGGAAATAGAAGAGGAGGAATCCCTTACATTCCACCTTCACCATTCGTACCAAGTTACCATTTCCACAGAGAATAAAGCAGAACCCTACAAAGATGTTTGCAAAATTTTTGGAAAAGCTTAAAAAGCTGTATTTGAAATTTTCACTTTTAGAATATATGCCCCGGTATGCGAAATTCTTAAAGGTGCTAATTTTCTGTAAGCAGACTTGGGACTCAAAGAAGACAGTAGCCTTAACCTTACTAGCATTATTAAATATTGATTAAGCTAACATTGATAGTAAGAAATTTAGGTATCCTTCCCAATACTATTGAATCCAACCTGAATGAGTGATATGTTAATAATTTACATAGTAAATTGGGGTATTTTTAAAGCATATTAAATGGATATTATGCTGATTATGTTGTTGCTACGTTATTAATTTATGTCATGGAATTAATTAATCTAATTGTAATAAACCATCTTCTTAGTTTGTTGGTTAGAATTGGGTCTTTCTAGATTTTAATGCTGTTGAAACATTAAATCCTACGAGCTGCCTTTGGTGTTGTTTTTTGATTAGGGAGTAATTATTCGATTTATTCACGATTAGCGTACAAGGTAAAGAAAGATTGGTTATTATGGATATGTTCTTAATAACTAGAGCCAATTTATTCATGAATATGTTGAATTACTTTTGCATTAATGATTAATTGCATGAATCAAGGTGGAAATAAATTCCTTTAACTAGAAGTCTGTTTTATTGAATTTCAAATCAATTCACACTATAAGAAAATAGTGAATTAGGGACGAAAATTACTGACAGAATTGAGAAATATTCTGTCGGTATACAAAATTACCGACGGAATAAACCGATGGTCAAAAACGTCGGAGATTCGGCCGTAGCTATATTCACCAATGGAAAGTTTGTCTACCGTCGGTAAAATTACCGACAGAACAAATAAACTGCCGGTAAAATCAACCGAAAAGTTACCGATCGTTTGATGTATTCCGTTGCTAAATTTACCGACCGGTGGCTTACCCGTATGTAAATTTAGCATCAGAATGTTTCTAATATAGTCGGTAAAGTTACTGACGGTAAAATTTTCCGTCGACAAATGAGGAAATATTACCGACGGAAAATAATTTCTGTCGGTATTGTATTTAGACAATTACCGATGGAAATCTTGCATATTTCCATCGGTAAAACTTTTATTAAATTTTTAAAAAATATATATTCCCATTATATTTAAATTATAATCGTCGAATAATTTTATTAATAATATATATTTAATTAGATATAAATAATTAACTAAAAATTTTAATGAATGAATATAAATTAAAAT
>JAOTJB010000008.1:29651378-29665232 GCA_027123815.1 Erythroxylum minutifolium | reverse complement strand
ATTTTGACAAGGAATATGAAGGATTTAGGCAAAACATTCTTCTGAAAAATTGTTCCTTTATGCCTTAAGTTTCTAATAAAGCTAATTTCATGCAATTTTGGTTCAATATCATTAAAATTACAATAAAAAATTCACAGACTGTTTTCACATTTTGGGAGAACACAATTTTTATCTTCAAGCCAAATTTCATTATGATATGAAAAATGGATCAATATAGGCAATAACCTTACAAGCTCGAGTTATCTAACCTAGGTTACATTATTCCTAATGATTCAAGTTCATTAGTAGCTGCAAACGAATCTCAAACATAACAATTTTATTGAAGATTCTAGCAATTGGTTTTTAATAAAACAATCTAGTGAACGAATTAAGATCATCATTACACAATAACCCACTCAATAAATGAAAACAGTGATAAAAATCTATAAAGAGAAAGATTCAACATTAAACAATGAAGAGATATGTTTAACCATAACTCTAGGTGTCAATTTTACCTCCAAACGGGTGTCAGGAAGTTTAGCCTTCAATGTCCTCCATGAGTCTCCAAGAATAGTAGCTCTCTGTCATCTTCCAAAACCTAAGAATGATATCTCTTTTTTTCCATCACAACATTGTATTTTTACTAAAACCTAGGTTTTTGGGGCACTAGTTCATAAAAGTCACGAGTGTGACGTGATGACTCACCATCGTGAATGGCCTTAATGAGTGTGAGAAGAGTGTCATGGCCATGACTTAATTGTCATGGTTGTGACTTAATGGTGAGATTTGTACTCTTCATTTTATACATTTTCTTGTCTCCTCTTTGCTCTAATCCCTCCTTATTCTATGAAGACAATTGAGTGTGAATCTTAAGAAGATAGCTCAACGAGTGTGCTTTTAACTCACTTTAGCTGTTATGTTTCAAATTGTACCTGAAACAAAAAATGAACCAAAGTGAATATCTTAAGTATTTTAAAGCATTAATCACTAAGTGTCATTGATTATATGTATCAACAATTAAGCACATATCAGTGTGTGTGCATATGTATGTGTGTGCGTATGTGTATGAGTATGCGTATATGCGAAGGCACATGCTTGTGTGTCTGCCTGTGTCTATTTTTGTGTTTGCTTGTGTGCTAAGAGTGTTTTGGAAATAGTTATAAGCCTTTAAGGTTTCTGATTCTTTTTAACTACTTAGTCATCACCTTTGAACAATAATGTAATCATGTTAGTGTTTCTCCTTGAAAGTGTTTTATGGAAGTAACTAATGTTCATAGCCCTAACTTTGAGCCATTAAACCCTTAAATTTTGCTTAAATAGATAATTATGAATTTTTAGATTGTGGCTATAACTCATTACAACTATCCTCTGTTGAGTTTGATTTGATTGATCCTATAGGAATTGATAATCTTCACCTTGTTTTTCTTGTAGAATTATTTTAGCTTCCATGATTGCCAGATAAGTGTTGTTATAGTGTCCTCGGTTTAGCATTTCAAGTTCCTCCTTTGCCATTTGGAGTTTCCTAGCACATATATAATTTGTAACCACCAAATTCAAAAGCCATTCTTTTAGCCACAACCTCCCAATAGCCTTCTTGTATAGTTAAGCAATTCCTAAATTTAAATGGGTGAATGATCTGAATAGGTTATTATGGAAGATTTCTTCTATTTTAGGGAATGTGAACACTTTTATATGGTTAACAAGAACTTTTCTCTAGTAAACCATCTCTCCTGTTATTTGTTACTCTAAGAAAAGAAATTTCTTCAAATCTTAGGTTTGTAACCTCAATATGGATAATATATATTCTAAAATCATTATTGAAATTTCTTAAGTTAATATTACCTTCCTCTTTTATTATAAAAATGATGTTGTTGAAGTCTTCAATGATCATCTAGGAGACATCTATATTGCCACGTATAGTTTTTATCACATTCTAAAATGGGGTCCTTTGAAAAATCATGTTAGCAATATAAATGAATGTAATATATATCAGGTCTTATTCCTGTAACAACCTTATCAATAATTGGAATAATTGATTAAAGGTCTTGAAGTGATCAACCTCAATTTTATTATAATCATATGCTACCACAATTTTGCTATTAAAATGATATTGATGATTGGTGATTATTGACCAATACTTACTTAAAATCCACATCTTAACCTTTAGCTTATTTTTCATAAAAACCTAGTTAATGTAGGTTTTGTTGAAAGTATAGTTATATAATATCTGCTTCTTCTTAGGGTTGTTAAGCCCTCTTCTACGTCAGGAAAGACATCATGGAAAGGTTTAACGATTAGAGCCCTTGGCTCTATTTTTTCCACTCGATCTTCTCCTAACTACAACTTAAACTTCCTTTCTGGCATTCATCTGGTCTTCAGGTGACTTCCATCCATAAAAAGTATAGAATAATTCTATCAAGTCTCTTACTCTCATAAGGGTTAATATTTTTCTATGCAAGAATTTATTTATTAAAATTAGATCTAATAATGATGTTCTCTTGATTAGCTCATGTACTTGTATGATTATCTTGATAATATACCTTGACATGCATACTAATCAAATTACCTCTATCTCTTTCCTTAAGAAGATTTTTAGGAGCTTATTTAATTTTTTTTATTCTCCATAGAGATTAGGAAAGGGTGCTATCTTCCTATAATCCTCTCTCTGTAAGTGCTTGCTTGTCGGGCTCTACTTCGTTCGTTGGTACCTTAGTGTTGGCTTCCATTGGTAAGATATTACCACTATATCTTCAACCAATTTATCATACTCATTTAGTTCTTGGATCATTTGGAATACCACACGTCCTCTTATATAATATGTTCTATTTATAGTTGCCATGTCTCATCCATATAAATATATTTTCTTATGAAGCTCGTCAAGTAGCCTAGTGTCCTGGTTAACCAAAACTCTAAAAGAATATTGAAACGATGGGAGTGAGTTGAACTGAAAGCTGGAGAGTGAAGGACAGATAAACTGGTAAGAATGATTGAAATGTTATAAGATGGAGGAAAGGACTAAATACTAGGGTTGTAGGATTTGGCCAAGATAATAGGGAAAAAAATCTAAATGATTTAACTGGTAACCATCATTAAGAATCTAATTGATTTTTAGACGACATGCTAAAAAAGAAAGAGATCAAACTAAAATGCTTGAAAATTCAAAACATTGTCTTAAAAAGGCAAAGACTAAAAGTAAGAGAATATTCCCTCTTTCGACGAAGCTGAATCTAGGAACATCAGTAAGGTAAAAAAGCCGTCAACAATTAATACTAGTTACAAAGGATTTCAATAATTTAACAGAGACGAGGGATCACGGTAGAAAGTGCAAAGAAAAAAGAAAAAAGTGGGAAGAAAGACCAACTCTTAAACATTAAAATAACGTAGTGGACTGATTGTAGAAAATATCAGAAGCGATCGAGTCTAAAGAGAATTGTAAATTTGATAAAGATGAACCATTTAGAAAAGAAAATTCGAATAAGAGGGAAACTAGATGTTAGGGTCCCAAGTACTTCTATAGCAAGCTATTTTCATAACAAGCTATCATTTATTTATATTAAAAACCCATTTATCCCCTTCTCCTTTAATATTCTAATTGTCATTAGAGACAGAGATCTGTCTATTGGCTCTGACCTAAGTGACCTAACTTTGAGACTTCTTAGATAGGGTCCTTGTTAGAAGCTAAAAATGTCACATATCTACTTTCTTTTTTCTAGTTTTACTCTTCCAAGTGTAAGTAGGTAGTTACTTTTATATCCAGTGGAATTCAAAGCAATAAATGAGTTTGGTGGACGTTTGGATCCATAGATGGTGATATATCAGACACTGCTGTAATCCGAGGAACCATAGTTAATGTGTCTATAACTTCCTTTGAACCATAACAAACCATTCTGTATCTTTCTATCTCTTTCATTCACTGGTATGGTATAGCATATCTGTATTCCTTTTGCCTCTTTGTTTTCTCTCTCACCTGTGCGTGTGGTCCCTTCTCAAGTATATAAATCTCTCGTGTGTCATTTGTATTTTACTGGGTTTTGCTCTATTTTCCAGAGAAAAAAAATTATTGGGAGTGAAAAACAGGTGCAATGAGATTAGCTGTCCTCGTCATAGCTACATGTCTTTTGACTTCTGCAATTGTTGGCTCTCAAGTTCTGCCAAAGAGAACTTTCTTCTACACCGTTGGTGGAGCCAAGAAGATTATCAGTTCATCAGAAGAATCACTTGAAGCCATCAACTTCACGGACTTCACTACGAACAACAACTCTTTAGATGAAGAGCGAGTTGTTCCCACCGGTCCAAATCCTTTGCATAATAGGTAGAAGTTGACGACCAACAGTACCCTAATGTTCATCCTGCTTTGTTTGTATCAGTCCTTTATTTGAAGTGGATTGTGAGAAGTTTTCCGTATTCATCAAAGTCCATATTAATTGCTAGAAATTAATTTATAGCGATTTTAATCATTAGACGAGTGTTTTTGGAGCTCTATTTGATGTATTTATATTATATAATAGTTGTATGAGCTTCAAGTCTGAAAATGTTGCTTTTCTGCTTTTTGTTCAATGCCATACCTACTCTGCATATTTTTATATCCAACTACGAGCACTTGATTAAGAAAAGGCTTCGTATCATGGGCTGTAAACAATAACTAAGACTGAAATATATATTCAATCCTGAGCCATATTATATCGTAATAATATTTTCTGCTTTGTGACAGCAAAAGGTAGTCGTAAAATTCATACTACAAAAGCCTTAATAGTTAATATACGTGACTTTGATTTCATTTCCTAGAAATTAATAATCTGGTTCTCAACATTGCTACGGCGTTTGAACTATTGATTGAATCTAGAAGAAACTACAGGAAAGGGTAAAAGAATTGATGAAAAAAAAAGACACACTTGGTTAGGGTTGAAGCAAAAGAACGCAATGGTGCTTTGACTTTTTTGATAGTTATACTGACCAGACATGCTCCCCAATTGGGGAAAAGAACATTGAATTTGTGTCAGTGTAAACTAAATGCTTAACCCTTTATCGTTCTCGACGGAATGTGATAATTTAATGTCCTGATTTGTGAAATTTAATGGAGCTACTGTTGGAGCTGCAATGTCTACCAGTATATGCTTTGAATTCAAAGGCAATTATCAGAATTCGTTTTGTTTTAAAATTTTTGCGTGCCCAAGTGCTATCTAGACTCTAGCTAAGCTCTAAGTCGTTTTGGTGCTTTTCTACCAGTCGACATATAACAGAAAATGCTCTGGTTTGTTAGGGAGGTTTGGAGTTTGAAAGAGTGCATTTAAGAAGGGCTAGAGTATCGAGGAATCTCATTTATTATTTTATTATTTTTTTATATACATTAGATATTTCAGCTTTGTCAGACTAATCCTAAACTCCTAAGACTTCACCCTCGAGTTCTAGAAGAAGTAACTAGCTTCATCGGACTAATCCTAAGTTCATAAGATCACACCACCAGAGTACTAGAGAAAGTAAATTTGAAACCCCAAGATCTCTCAGTTTCTTACGTAGTTTATGCATTTATACACTTTTGTACACAAGAAGTCTTCACATACTAATTGCTCGACCGCCGATTGATCATTGCTTCCTCAGTCAGCATCAAATTCCTATCAAACCTAGGTTCTCAGTACTTCTAAACTCCCACACTGATACTGAAAGTGAGATGTCTGCAATTGATTCGACCAAGAAGTATTTCAGAGAGCTAGAGGATCATCAAGAGGGAAAATTCCCCCTCTTCTTTTTTTGATGACTCGAACTTAAGACCTCCTGTAAAAGAGAGATTTAAGTGAGGAGTTGAAACTATTAGGTCACTTCTACTTTTCCGAAGAATATCAATTTATGCCTATATTACCGTATAGTATTCAATAGTAGTTTATTTTCTTTCTTTTAAATTGTTTTTCTTTTGTCTTTTTAATATTCCCATTTTGCCTACACATCTGCGGGTTAAGAGAGAGAATAATGATTTGAATATGATTATGTAATTATTTTGGGCCCCCAGAGGTGTTGAGATATGTTTAATCATTCGTCGTATTTGGTCAACTCCAATGAGACCAGTGATGAATCAGATTTGTAAGTTTGAATTTCCTTAACTCCCACTAATAATGACTCAGAAGTCAAAACAGACCATAAACCTCTTGTAAGTTAATTTTTTTTCGAGTATCTTTTCCCGGAAATTTGTTAAAGCCGATTAACACGCTTGTATGATAGTTAAATACCCCATGCTTCTGTCCTCTCCTGGACTAGACGTTTACTTGGATAACATATAGAGCCGTGAGTTAAAAACGAAATTAATTGTTGAAATAGTAACGAAAATTAATATATAAAAGCAATTGAAAAATAAAAATGATATATCCAATTAAGTGCAAGGTCTAACTACAAGTTCCAAACTGTTTTGAAATATGTAAAATATCAAAGCGCAGGACAACAAAGTGGACAATTTGCTACGATTTCTTTAGCAACACATCACAAATCATTGTAGAAAGGGAGGTACTAGTGACGATTAATAAACACGTTGCCCAAATCCAAACATTTAGTGACAAATCACCTAAGAGTCGTTAAAACCTAACATTTGAGGATGACAGTTCTTCAGGTTCATCGCAGTAGGAGCAATTTTTGTGAACAATCGGCAATTTTGTCGCTAATATTTGCACTTTGTATGAAAGATTTTATGTTTCTTTGGCAATGCGATATAGATTAGTGATGTTTAGGTTAATCATTAGTAGATGTTCAGCACAGTGAACACTTTATGAGACAATAAGTATAAATCGTTGCAAAATATGCAACGTATTGCGACGTATATTTTTTTTCATTGGTAATTTGGTAGAGATGTGCAACGATAACATAAAGCATCATAAAATGTTTGGTTTTTAGCGACGAATTATCAAAACATTGAGAAAAAGTCAAACAAAAAATTTAATGTTATAATATAAATTCTTTGGCAAATTTTAATGAACTATTGTATGTGCTAGTATTCTTAAAAACAATAATGTTTAAAGGATAATTTTTAATGCTAAATGTAGTTATTAATCGTAATTTTATATGAGATTTATATGATTTTTCAATTTTTTCATTTGTCTTATTTATAAATTTGTCTAAATATATGCATTCAAGTTTTATAAATATATACCATCCCGGATTTATACACAAATGATTCTTTAATGATGCCTATTATACATTGTAGTATTACACCTCCATTCATACAAAAATTTCATAATAAAATATTGTTTAAATTTTGTGAATTAAATATATTTTTTAACATAACAAGATAATCATACCTAAAATTTAATGTTATATTGGATGCAAATATCATAAATTTAAGTTAACTAATATTATTCTTAATTATTAATATTAATTAACAACAAAATAATACTACATTTAAATATTGAAATATGGTAAGCAATATATATGAAAGAAGTGTAAAATGTTAATTAGAAGTTTGATGATTCTTACAAAAAAATAATAAATAATGTTCAATGCCTAATATTTAATTGAAAAGGAAAAGAAATAATTATTTATTTGTATTCCCATTGACGTTAGAGTCGGTAGAAAAGGTGAAGACGTTTCTAATGTCTGGATTCCCAAGAAACCTCCTTGTATGCTCCAAGCCATCAATTAAAACAATTAGGAATCGTCGACCCTCATGGTTTGGTGAATTGACACCCTCTTCTAACAACTTATTTGCTTTAGCTAAATTTACAGAAGATACAGTGAACGATGTCCCAAATCGAGTATGCATGACGGTATTAGATGAACCGCATGTACTAAGCATTTTAGCTAATAAGCATAGAGAATAAAACAATCAAATATAATTCAAACGATATTAGGAAGTCAATTTTGAACAGATGCATACCCAACTGATAAACTTCATGATCGCCACAATGAACAGGCATAGTTTTTACAATCGACCACTGTCCTGAGACAACTGATTTTCCTAATAATGTATCAACCATTGGGATATCACCACTGCCTCCATTTCCATCCGTATCCTCTTGCATATTCGAGGAAGCTTAACATAACATATAGTATATACAATCATATGGTCATATATATAATAACTTCATGATAGGAAATGAGATCTAGATAATAAGAAAAATAGATAATACTAAAAACCTTGACGAAGAAGATAGGACATGGAAGGCAAACACTTATTAGTGTATGAAGAGGGGATTTGCTCAGCATTAATTTGTTCTTAATCTTAGACAATTTGGTCACATTTCTCCTAGTGGAACTCATTTCCACATTCGTGAACTAGTCTCCATGTTGACAATTTTGCAATGAATTAATGGTAATAAGTTAATTATGAAAAGTCAATAGAAGAATTCTTATTTGAATATTCCAACACTTTAGCAATGTATTAATTTTGTGATCTCATAAGATTGAGAATGTTAAGTGTGTATGTACTATGTTTAGTGGATTTTGCTTTAAATTAGCTTGCTCGTATTAAGCAATTCCACTATATAAGGTTGTATGCTAAAGATTTGGTCTTTAAGAATAAGAGTAATAGGTTGTTAGTTTGGGTTTTAATTGCAATGTATACCACAAAAACACAATTGACCATATTTCTAGTTTTGACCATTTGATTTTTAAGTGTTATGTGTAATCACAAATTCATTAAATAAAATCATTTTGATAGATACATTCGTATACTATAAGTGGTACAATCAAATGTAAATAAGTATATAAACATCTATTACAAAAGTAGCCTTCATTTGTCAAATAGGCATGGAAGGTGGGAAAAAATGTCGATTCATACACATCCAACACAGAAATAGAAGAAACTATCATCCAAACATGCAAACACAAATAAAAAATCTGTACACCATAAGCAGATCACAATAATCACAATAAAGTCTTATATATAGCAGATAAACAAAGCACAAGAAGGAGGGTTTGAAAATAGAAAAGAAGAACAGTACCAATACAAGTAATGACGCTTTTTCAATTGTGACAAATAGAACACAGGAGATGACCACAACAGAGGGGATAACACTTACTGGAGGGTGAACGATGGGGAATGTTGACGGGTTCATTTTTGTGCTAATAGCCTAGTAGAAAACGATGCCATTTTCTGCTAAACAGAGTGACATCATCTTAGATTATGCAAGGAATAAATTTACCATCAGGTGTCAATGTCTATAACCATCACGAAATGGTAATGACATAAAAATAGCATTATATTAATTACCATATATAATTATATGTATTGTGATGTAATTAATTAAAAGATAATTGCAATATTGTAAACAATAGAATTCAATAAATTTGGGTTATTTTAAAATTTTATATAACAACAACAAAAAATTAATTTGTATTACATAAATAAAATTTGGAGTTTAATGCCTTTTAAAATATATGATTTCGCAATTTTATATGGTGTGACAAAATTGTAATTACTATATATAAATTGGGTAACATTTAGTAGAAAATTTATATTAAAAAGAGAAAATTTGATAAATGTAAAATTAAAAATAAATTAAATTTTCTTATTAATATCTTTTAAAATATATGAGTTGGTGTCACAAAACTCTATTTACTATATATAAATTGTAAACTATTTTATATTATTGATATATTATAGGAGAATAGAAAATGTACAAAAAATGTAGATTTGGTGACTATTTTAGACAATTATGGTCAAATCTTATTTAAGCAACTTTTTAACAATGTTGTCGCCAAAAATTACATTTATTCACAAATTTAAGAAAGAGCTACAAAAAAGTTAATTCTGTAATGACATATGGTGACATTTGTAAGAATCGTTGCCAAATGTATCAATTTTTTTTAAATAAAATGACATCGTATGTGTTTATCAGTCAACTCCCCCCCCCAATGCCCCCATTTTTCCCACTATTTTCTCTCTCCTGCTCATTTATTTTGTTCTTCATTCTCTCCCTGGTACAAACAACCTTCCATCTTCTTTGGTGTGGTTTGTATTCTCTCCTTCGTGTAGGTATGTGGCGAGGTGTTTAATTTTGGTTTTATTTTGTGCATGGTTGGACAACTGTGGGATGTTGGGTGTATTAAAGTTTAATATGTTGAGTTTTATTGGTTGATTTAGGTTATCTGTGATTGGAAAACAGATCAAATGTGTCAACGTTAGTGATGGAAGAGAAAAGTCGAGATTTTGGTTGTGATGTTGGGATGAATTTTTGATGCATGTAAGGTGTTTGATGAATTGACTGTTACGTTAAGGAATAAATGATGGCAGTGTTACGTTTCCCTCTAGATGGAATTCCCATGATCATGGGAATTCCCATAATTCCCACGATAATGGGAATTATCACATTTCCCACAATTGTGGTTTTCCCTCCCCTTTTCTTCTCTCACCTATTCTTCAAAATTTCACTCCCTCTCTCTCTAACCCATGAAATTCTCTCCTTTCACTCTCTAAAACTCTTAAATTTCCCTCTAGATTCTTGGTATTTTCTTCTATTAATCTTACAAACCTTTCATCTTTTCATGCATTAATCATTCAAAAACACAACGATTAGGATAAGATTTTGCTCATTCTCTCTTAATTACAAATTTCACTCATCTTCTTCTCAATTTTTACAAATTTTCCTCTTATAATAGCACTAAGGAAGATGATGGCTAGGAAACTGGTTGATGAACTCCGCTCGCAAGTTTCCAGTGAAGTTAAGCGTAATTTGACCATGACTTACCACTGTCCCTTCCCAATCTATTCAAAAGAAGAAAGTACACATTTCTGTGGCCTTAGGGATAGAGAAATTGTTACTCCTAGGTATTTTGATTTTGAGTTGTTAGAGAACATAGAAATGAGATGACAACTTGAGCAACTAGCTGCAAATGTAGGGTGGAATAGGTTTGTTCGGTGCGATGTACCTATTTATACTACTATAACATTATAGTTTTTCATAACAGTCCAGTACAACCCTAAATGGATGTGTTTTGCTTTAGGCTAGCTAGAAATGGTTTTAAACTTGGTTATCTTGTCATGAGTGAAATTTTCAATTTGTTAAATGCAAAAAGTTTAGATGGTCACATTGATTTTGATGTCAATTATTATTGGAAAACTCTCACGGTGAAGTTTTGGATCGAAAACAAAATCATGCTTGGTTTGGCTAGATTTAAAAGCCTTTTTCTAAAATCAAAACACAGCAGAAGCGTAAACACTAAAACAACATGCTTTTAACTGATACATGATACGACATAAGGAAAATAAATAAAATAAGAACAAGATCGAAATATTACTGACTCCTCGCTACAACTTTGACTCCTCACTACAGTTTTAACTCCTTGCTGCTGTGTCCTCAACCAATCTAATCTACCACTTGTTCTCCTTGGACAACTTGGTTAACAAGATCCTTTGGTGGGAAAGGAGAAGAAAATGTAGAGGCTTTTCTTTGTATGTTCGGGTAGTTCAAACAACAAAAATGAGACATTCTCATTTTGCTATAACTGACGGTTTTGACATTCTCACATACATTTAGCATCAAATGTTAAAAGATGAATTGTACCCTTACCACACCAACACTTAGACAGTTTAAGAGAGAGGCAAGAAGAGTAAAATCATACACCACCCATTATTTTATCATAAGAAGTATGATCGAATGTATTTTGGAGAGAGTGGACAGTCAAAAGCAAAACGTATACATTCATTTAGAAATGAATTCCAAATTAGATGTCCATTTTTTTACCTTATTAAAACAACCCATCAAAACCATTTAATGAAGAACAACATTACCTCATTCTTTAATCAAAAGTATGCTAAAAGAGGGTTGTACATTTTCTATCCACTACCATCCATTAGACCATTTAATAAGGATACTAAATATATTGGAAGAGAGCTACAAAAAAAAAATGTTAACGGAGAGCTCCAAAACACACACCCCTTAATTTAAAATAAATTCCAATGGCTGTGTATGTTTTTTGTTCTTAAAACCAGCCATTAAAACATTTAATGAAGGGCTTTACCAAATCCTACATCTATGTAGGATTCGGTTTTGCTCTTTCTCTTTTTTTTTTCAGATTTTGTTTCAATTTAATTAATTTAATTAATTAAACCAAAATCTAGCCTAATATTAAATGTTCCTTTATGCTTGTAATTAAGAATTGATTAGTATAAGCCCAACATTTAATTATAGGCTTAAGACCAAATTTAGTTAACTCTTAATTAAATTTTTTGGTTTTATTAGCCTAAATCCAATTTGTCTATTTCTCTCCAAACTGTCTCATTTTCTTTCCGATAACCTCCACTTATTTTTCTTACTTTCCTTGATAACCTTCCTAGAACCTAAGTGGAGAATCTAATTGGACTTAAAAAATGTAAGCTCCAATAAGCCCGAAATTAATTTAATCTCATGAGAAGTAATTTCGACTTATTAACCAAATGTCATTCCATTAAAGCCAATTGATTGAACTCTTGAATTACTTAAAATTAAGAGAAAAAATTGTTTTAGTTTATTAATACGATGTCCAATCACAAACTCTATTATGAATCATATTATAGCCATCAGCATACTAAAGGGTAAAATTATTATTTTGCCTTTAGGTTGGTTTTTCCTTTTAGTTCTATCATTTCACTCTACATGGTGATTAACACACAAGATCTAATCTTGGTGTTAAGACTTGATGGTTAGCTGATAGTTGTGATTTGTATTGTATTTTAGGGTTAGATTTTATAAGTATTTTAATGTCATTTCAAGTGTTTATTATGCATTTAGGGTTTAGTTAGGTTAGTTTTTGTGTTTAAGTGTTCATATGGGTTAGTTTTAATCTAGTTTAAATCTTTGAGCTTAAATTGTATATTTTTAAGGTACCTTGATGTGTTTACTAGTGTTGCAAGGTAAAAAGAGAAGAACAGGAAGAGTTAAAGAGTTTTCAGGCCAAAAAGTATAGGCCACGATCGTGCATATAGGCTACAATTGTGACAAAAGAGGGAGAACCAAAAGCAACCATGGCACGATCGTGCACCAAGAGCCATGATCGTGATAGAGAGCATCAGGTCAGGCCACAATCATGTACTTTAGGCCACGATAGTGCCAGAAAGGAAAAAGTGCCAGCCATGATCAAAGCAGGTAGGGCCAGATCGTGCAGTGCGTCTGGTTGACAGAAAAACTCAAGTTTTAGATAAATTTTTGGACCGTTTCAACCCTGACATTGACTTAGAGCCTCGAAGATATAAACAGAATATGATGTGACAGAAGTCAAAGAGAAGAAAGAGAGAGAGAGAGAGAGCCAATAGCTGCAAAAAAGAGTGAGATTCTTCCAAAAATCTGAGAGAAAACCTAGTTAGAGATCAATTGATCAAGGAAGGAAATGAAGGAAGAGAGGCATGGAGATACGCTTGACGCAACGTACTTCCCAAAATAGGTGGTTTCCTGTAGTTGTGACTTTGAGATCCATTCCGACAGTATCTTCTAGTTTTTATTTTGATTTCATTGATGCATGAAATTTCAGATTGATTAGAATTATTTGTCGTTGAGTGTTAATTTTTTCCCGTCTAAACTCACCTTTGGGTTTATTTATTCTTGAGATTAAAAAAATTGATTTGATTGTGTTTTATTTCGATTTATTATGATTCAATTCGATTCTTTATAATTGCACAACAAACTGAGAGGGTAAGCTGGTGAAAATCATGGATTTAGGTTAACAAGAGTTAGGTATATCGACAGATAGAGAATTGAATCAAACTGGTAGAGTCGTGTGACGAGAGATCGAGCATAGATTCCTAGTAGGTTAATAGATAATGTTAGAACTAATTTAGGTTTTGGACAAATAGCAGATTGAGAGATCGCGATTTCCATAATTTGAATTAGGGATTATTAATTAAGGTTAAGAATTATAACTCGAGAGAAAGTAATTCACCCTAGGATCGTCTAGGCCTATTAAATCAGAATTTTCATAATT
>JAOTJB010000008.1:29639979-29651278 GCA_027123815.1 Erythroxylum minutifolium | reverse complement strand
AAAATTATTATTTTCTTTTTTAATTAACAGTTTTATACATTAATTAGATAAATATTATTACATCATAAGTATTAATCAAATGTTTTTCCTTTTGTTTCAGAAAGAATTTTTTGGGATTCTCAATTTGACGCGATCATTTATAAAGTATGGGAGAACGAGCATGTACACGTTATCGCGACTTTGTTGCTACGATACACAGGGCAGACGTACAACCGCCTTATATTTCTGAAAAAAAAATGGAGTCGTTGGCAGTAGTATTAGACATCACCTAAGGCAATGTCCATTTCAGAGCGTAATTCGAGCAATAAATGTGGAGGACCGGGGGGATAATCTTCCCGTATATACGAGAGGATCTATTACCTACCAAGAGCATGCAGAAAGACTTGTAAGTATCTACACTTTACATTTATATTCTCATTTCTTTACTTTGCTGTATTTCAATTAAATTTTATGTGTGAATTTTGGAATGAAAATATGTTTCTTGTTGAGAATAATAATGTTATAAATGTTTGGTGCCATATATGGCTGTGTTTTTTAGTTTATTTCTTTGTTCAACAGGGGGTAGATATCATAAAAATAGAGGAAATTCTATCGAACTTTTTATAAATTCTATTTCACTTATAAAATTTTATTCTTATGCAGGAAAAGGCTATGGGCATGAGGTCTACACTCCGTCAGCTCTTTTTGCACACTCACACTAAGAAGCATGACGGTGTGACATTCATCAACAGTCATTGTAGAGAACTCAATGTATGTGAAATTTATGGTTTAATATTAATGGTTAATAATTGTCACTTACTAATATAAACATTGCCTTCTGATAGGACCAAATACAAGAAAGCATTTAACGACAATCTCAACAGTTTGAAGACGTTGATGAGACTCAAACCTATCTTCATATACTGGGTGGTAGGGATCATTGGGGAAGGATATTCAGCTTAGGTTCATTTGTGAATACATGTTAATCGCAATCCTCCACGTCCAGTTCAGCAACATCTAGTAGATAGTCCATAACTAATGAAGTTCAAAAACTTCGGAGCACAGTGCAGACATTGACAACTCAGTTGCAATAGTTGATGGATCAATTGCAACAGTCGATGCAGTACATAGCTCAGCTCCATAATGAGGTGGATGAGTTGAAGAGTAGGGGTAGTACCTCATCACACCAATCAGAGCATCCGCCGTCTCCAAATTAATAGTGTACTTTTGGTCATTTTATTTGAATTACGAAAACTTATTATATACAGTTTAATATTTTTATTATCAATTAAGATATTTTCAACTTTATATCATCAATCAAATTTATGTTTAAAAAATTAAATGTATATACTATTACATTAATAGTTGTTTAAATTATGCATTAATTATAACATCATCAAATAAAATTTATTGATAGTATTGACAGTATATTATTAAAAAAATTTCTGATTTATTTACCGACGGACATTAGAGAATCCGTTGGTAAAATTAGAACCATTACCGACGGAAGAAGACTGACTGTCGGCAACAGATGGAATAACCACTTCTGTTCGTAAACTCATCGACGAAAACGAATCACCGTCGGTAATGTTTGAACAATCTTATTGACAGAAAAGCGTAAACTATCGGTAAATTTACGGACGTAATAACCAACCGTAAGCCATTGGTAATCATAAACGGAATAACCGACCCTAAACTATCGGTAATCACAGACGGAATAATTGACGGCTAACCAACGGTAAGCCGTTGGAAATTACAAACGGAATAACCAACCGTAGTTGTCGGTAATCACAGATGGAATAACCAATTTTATCCGTAAGCTCACTGATGGAAAAAAACATAACCTTCGGTAATGTTTGAACAATCTTACTGACAGAAAGGCGTAAACTGTCGATACATTTACCAATAGAAGGGCATGTTCTGTTAGGAAATATACTGATGGTCAAGAGTCCATCAGTAAATTTACCAACAGTACATTTACCAATAGAACATGACTTTCTGTCAGTAATTATTAGCTATGGTCATTTCTACAACGCCTTTATCCGTCAGTAATGTCCGTCGCTAATATTACTAATCGATGGAATGTTAATGTTTTCCATCAGTAATGTCCGACGCAAAACGAAAATTTTCTTGTAGTGTATAAAAACATAGTTTGTGACATGTTTTGAATCATGCATTGTGGTTAGAGAAATTTATTCCAATACTTAAAATTGCCAACATCATTACCATGTCACTAAAAATTTATTATGATCATTCTCCGAGTATGACAAATATTCAAATGGTACCAAACATATGAAATTTAAGTATTTTGCTGTAAAGAAGTTTGTAAAAAAAGTGTTTATTGAGTATGTTACTACTAATATGATGATAACAAATTCATTAACTAAGGGTTTATAACCAAAGACATTTAAGGAACGTACAGGTAAAATGGGTCTTGGTTATACTATCAAATTTTACGATGATTTTAGCACTCTGAGCTCATTATGTTTTTCTAATTTTACAGCAATGATTTCTTGTTTTAATCTCATTATGTGTTTCTAATTTTAGTGTGATGATTTCTTGTTTTATAATAATGTACATTTTTATGTTTTAATATTTTAATAGTATAGTCTATGAGAAATAATTATAGACCATGATTAAAATTATTTATATCATTATTTGAGACGTAGTATAGTGAGAAACAAATGTTGTAGTGTATGGAAGCTATAATGTAGTATAAGTAATTTATAATTGCTATAACTCAACACTTGTTATTTTATTTTAAAGAGTTACTTATGTTGACCTTTCAATATTTATTTGTATGCAATTAAAGTTATGTTTTTTAATTTTAAGATTATTTTATGATTAGTCTAAATAGCATAATGCTAGAATATGACGTAATACTAGGCTAACTAATAATTTAGGTTTAGATTTAATTAATAATGAAATAGTTAAATAATTATGATTGTTGACCCGATTATATCATAAATGCATTATAAAAAATATATCTTAGTTTTCCGCTATCCATTAAAATTAGGGGCTACATGTCAATTTCATCAAATTTTTTGGATATGTATTTACCAAATTCTTTATATTGTAAGGATTATATGTTTTGAATTTTCTGACTAAACTTTATTCACCTATAAAGTAAGTATAATATTCCAAGTCGAGTGCTTGTACTGATAATATTCCGACACATGGAACAAAGCAGTTATAGCGAAGGTGATGAGTAAGCTACAGCCTACATTTAGTAGCGTTTTGTCTTCTATCATAATCTATTTAACATAATTTACCGGGAACTTTTATTAGACTAGACTATTCCTTTTGATTAATTAATTACCCGAGTTGTTTGTTGATCATGTCAAACGAAGTATCTTTAGCTTACTAAACTAAAGGCGAAACACCCTCTATTTTGGGAAAGAGATGGACCATGGATACTGATACCTCCGACTCGGAGTGACCCTCTCCTCACAATCTCCATCCGTTTGCCTCCTTGCTTGATGAAAAGAAAAGCAGAACAGCTCAACCAAATCAATTCAACATCAGATGGCCAGTAACTCTTCCCCTAAGAATCGTTACACGTTGACGACCTCCCTGTTCCTTGTCATCTTCCTTTTAACCATTTTCCTCTTCAGCAAACGGGCTCTGGAGCCCGCTCTCGTTATTTACAGAGACTTCTTTCCACTCTCTAGTGTCCATTTATCATTGCTCGATTCCGCTACTCCTCCTCAATCGTCGTCTGATGAGATGGAAGGAGCAGAGTCGTTGAGAAACCAGCTGAAGTCTTCGATCTCTGAAGCTCAAGCAGTGGTGTCGAAGGATGGTCTTGGTTACGTTGATGGAAAGCTATCTCCAGACAACGTAAAGGGCTCAGATATTGATCTGGACCCTGTTGGACCTACTGTTGCTAATGGGGATGGTAGTTTGACGAAGAGTACTCGAGAAAGTGGTATAAATGACCCAGATTCTGCTGAGCCTGTTGCTGTGAAGGTTGATACTGCGAGTGATCATTTGATGCAGAGCCGTGAAGAGCGTGAAGCCAACACTGGCCTACATTCTGCTAAAGCTGTTGCAGCAACGGTCGATGTTGTGGATGATAAGTTGACGAAAAGCGTGAAAGAGTGTGATTTGTACATGGGAACTTGGGTGAGAGATGACGGGTACCCAATTTATAAACCCGGCTCATGTCCGTATGTGGACGAGGCTTTTGACTGCCAAAGCAATGGAAGGCGTGACTCCGACTATTTAAAATGGCGTTGGAAGCCCGACGGTTGTGATCTTCCCAGGTGTGTCTTCTTTTGTCGAATTTATTTTATTTGTCTGGCCATAATTGTGCTGCTTACATTCTTTTAATGGTTTGCTTTCTTGGTCTGATCCTACGGGTTTAATCTTATTTAACTTGATTACCTTTATTGGGAGGACATTGAGCTTCATTATTTAAACAGATGTTGATTTGGGAAGCTATCCCAGTCCGAGCAGTTTGCTGTTATTGCTGTATTCATAACATAGTTGTCCAAATAGGGTCCTTAATCTAATCTATGCAATGAGATATTTGTCGGTCTCCTGATGTATTGTTCCGAGTTTGGCTACTAAGTTAAAACATACGTCTATCTGTTTATAGCTTGTCAGTCGATGTCTGAGAAAATATGGAATTAAGCTATTATACGATTATTGTAAAATCATACTAGTTCAATGTGTAAGTGATATCAGTTGACACCACATAGTACATCATACTATTTGATAAAATCACCATCAATACTTCAGCATGTTATTTGAATTCTAGGTCCTTGAGTGCATAACATTTTAACTTGTTTATTCTTCTTCCTCATCCTCCCTTGTATCTGCAGCAGACCAAATTCTTTGAAGACCTATTCCCTAATGTCAATCTATCGTAGCTTTATGCATATACTACCATGTAGACCTTTTGATTTCTTGATAGCCGGGGACTGTTTTTAGGTGAAACAAATATCTTAATCTAGTGCCATAATCCTGATTTCTTCTGTTTCAAATATTAGTGGTCTCAATGACATAAATGAGACCTTGTAAAATTGCTGTGGATTCCTAGATTTTAGAAAGGAAGCGATGGTATATCTAAGTGGTTGAGGATTTGAAACAAAAAGAAGAATTGGATATGAAATATTGAGCTGCATAAGAGCGAAAAAAGAGCAGCTTTATGGAACTTGGTTATCACAGTAATATATATAAGTTTTAATACTTCAAATGTCTATGAAATGCAACTGGAAAATATCACTCTTGTAGTGTATTTGATAAAACTGTTAACTTCAAGGACCTCAACTCTGCCTTATTAGGGCCTCTGGCTTAACTTCAACAAGAATGGGAGATATTCAAAGACTGAAACCAAGAGAGAAAACTATAGCAGGAAACTTTGACCATCTTATTTTGCGACAAGACATAGCTAGTACATGGAAGAATATGAGAATTCCCACAATATTTGTGGGATAATATCACACTCCATTGATCTCCTGCAATTTTTGTGGGCATTGCAGCTTCACAAAGCAGTAGTTCATGAGTTCTTGTTTAGAAAGTGTATTTGTCGCCAGCTTGCAGCAATATATAGTTGACACATACAACCAAGCTAATGCACGGCCTATTGCGGTATGATCTTTCTTCTAGAATCTACTGCTACAATTAAAATAACATAGCCGAAAAGGAAAAATGTTCGGTATATCCTTTTTCCTTATTGTGAAGAGATGGATAACTTGCATATGAACTAATTACGAGGACTGCCTTCTTTATTTCAAATCACTGTTTGCACACAACACTATAACATATCATGTGTCATCTTTTTGATAATATCTTACAGTTGGTTAAAAGATTTTAACTTATTCTCCCTTGATTGCAGAATTTCCAAAGTTGAATAACTTTTGGTTCTTATTCTGCACCATACATGTTCTTGTCTCGTTCTCTGATAGTTCAAACAGCACAATTATGATGCAAAAGAACTTAAAGTCTATAAGAGAAATAAAAGAGGAAAGATTAATCAATCCCAAGCTTTAATTTGGTGGGATGAAGATTGGGAATTGAATTGAAATTGAATTTTTCTATAACTTGAGAGTTTTCAATTAGAAGGTGTGATGCTTTCTTCTAGGAGTGATCCTTAGACTCTAGGAGTGATTCCTAGACCCTAGGAGTGATTCCTAGTTTCCTACCTTCCATTCTTTGTGTTCTTTCCTAAAATTACAGCAACCCTAACTCAAATTCCAGCCCTCTTAAACCTACGTTCTAGCCATCTCAAACCTATATTCCAACCATCTTAAACCCTAAAATCCTAAGCCTAAAATTCCAGCAATCAAACCTTAAATTCCCAGCTTTACAAAATCTGAAAATTCTGCACTCCTAGCCAAAAGTCAACCTTGAAACCTAATATTCCAGCAGCCTAATATCATTCACACTTCCAAATTTTGTGCTTTTAACTACTAGTTCATAATTCCTCTATTTGTCCTGCATCAAACTCCTTCGCTCATAAAACCTGGAAATTGGATGAATGTTAGTATCTTCATATGTGAGAGGGATGGGTGTGGTTACGCATTCTTTTTCAGAGATGTTTTTTTATAGATTAAATGAGTAATCATAGAAATTAGGAACTAGGTGAGCGATGAAATTTAGATGAAAGTAGTTTTGGAACATAGCCACTCACATTGAAAGTCAATAAATTCCACTAATGGATGCTTTTCATGCACACATTTGATTACGTGCATGTCTAATATGTGGGCTAAAGCTGGAGCATTCAAGCTACTAGGAGAAATTTTGCTTCCATTGAGGAATTTACTGAACACAGTGATGAAAATCTCAACTGGAGTCATTTTGCTTTTTATTGCTTGACATTATTTATCAGGAATGCGCTTTTTCTGCATTCACGTTTCACTTGTAGGTTTAATGCAACAGACTTCTTGAGAAGACTACGTGGTAAGAGGCTTATGTTGGTTGGTGATTCCATGAACCGAAACCAATTTGAATCATTGCTATGTCTCCTTCGTGAAGGCCTGCATGATAAGAGAAGAATGTATGAGGTCCATGGTCATAAGATAACCAAAGGCAGAGGCTATTACATCTTCAAATTTATGGTAATAAAAGTTTATGTTTGTCATTCTCCTTGATATGCCTCCTGTTTTTATGTGATTCACCAGATGTTTAAATTTAGAAGTCCTACTGTTTATCCTTGAATAGAAAAAATGAAATCATCTAAAATGTGCATTTTTATAGCTGATTCTTCTTCACTAATGCTTTTTCTTAACCTCAAATTTCTGGATATGAATCTTAGTAAATGTCAGCTACTTGCTACTTACGTACGCATGATAGATTTAACTGAACTTATTTACATATTGGATTAGAAAAATAAAATTGAAAACAATTGATGCTTGAAAGTTATTGTCAGGATTATGACTGCACTGTGGAATTTGTGAGGTCACATTTCCTTGTGAGGGAAGGTCTTCGTATTAATGCACAAGGAAACTCAAATCCAACATTATCAATAGACCGAATTGACAAGACTTCTAGCCGATGGAAGCGAGCTAACATTCTTGTTTTTAATACTGGGCACTGGTGGACTCATGGAAAGACTGCTCGTGGGTAATGTTTCTTGTTTTTTGAAATGTTCTGCATTTCTTCTGTGCAAGGAATTCTCTTGAATGAATCTTGCTTTCGTGTATTCCTCCATCATTTGGGCTTAAAACCTCCTTTTTGATGGGTCTCACTCTTGTACTTCCACTCTCTCCATCTTCTAGAGGTGGATTGTCCTGTACATAGCCATATCTTTAAAATCCAAATATATGACATGAAGAAGATTATGTTACTATTTTCATTCTAAAATTTTGGGTTGTCACATTTTTAGGCTGTTTGGACCCATATGACTTGCTATTCCTAATGAATGCAAATAAGAGGGAAATGGTCAATTTTTAGCCTTTGGATTTTGATATGGATGCATTGTGGGAAGAGCCTATGAGGCAGATAACAACTGCTTGCAAAGAGGACTGTTTTATTAGGAGTCTATAGAGGAATATTTTATTTTTAGTAGGAGTCTATTATTTTCCTATTATTTCTTCACTAGTTTCTGATATAGTTATGTTAATAAAAACAGTTTGAATAGGAGTTTTTCTAAGAATCCTAAAACAACTTGAATAGGAGTCTTTCTATGAGTCCTAGTTTAGGTTGAACTTTTATGTTTCTTTACCTATATAAAGCTATTACATTGTGAAATAAAGGAAGCAACAAGTTATCATAAAAATTAGCTTAGAAGTAGAATAATTTAGTCCAATCTCAGCATGCCTTGTCCTTGATAAGTGCTGCCAGTTTTCATCATCAAAAATAGTTTCTGCAAGGAAGGGAACCAATGTAAATAAGGAAAAAGATATTAACTTTCCTGAGAATCGTCTTGGACTCTATTCCAACCACGAGCACACAACAGATTTGCTCTGAGAATGGATGGTTTTTGTAAACATTTTTGGAAGGAACTTATTTTTTAATGGTAACAGAAAAAGAAATCATCAAGGTCTTTCTGCATAATCAGAACAGAAATAGCAGTAGCAAAATAACAATTCCAGACCACGCCAAATGCAGAAAACTTTGCTTTTATTCCCTCATTCCTGGTGCAGATAAGTTAGTTCATAAGAAATTGGCCGATCCCGCATGACTAAATGTAACAAGAAAACCTTGCTATTTCTCTTCATTTTGTTTATGCACTTCCATATGTATCAAACAATATTGTGATATGTGTCTGTGCCTGTTGCAGGAAAAATTACTATAAAGAAGGTGATTATCTATATCCACAGTTTGATGCGGTAGAGGCTTACAGAAGGGCTTTGAGGACTTGGGCAAAGTGGATTGATGACAATGTGAATTTGACAAAACAATTAGTCTTCTATCGTGGATACTCCTCTGCCCATTTCAGGTATTCTCAGTGCCCTTCAGCTCTACTGCTTTGGATTGAAGAATAAAATAATGGTGAAGTTTCTTTGTTTCCGTTGCTGTAAATTTCAACAAACAGAGGTGGGGATTGGGATTCAGGAGGGTCATGTAATGGGGAAGGCGAGCCGGTACTGGGTGGGGCTATACTGAACAACTATCCTTTGAAAATGAAAATAGTAGAGGAGGCAATCCAGGGAATGAGAACACCCGTGAAACTATTGAACGTGACAAGATTAACCAACTTTCGAAAGGACGGACATCCATCAATCTATGGCAAGAATTTGACTGCTGGGAGAAGGGTCTCAACTAGGCGACAAGACTGCAGCCATTGGTGTCTTCCTGGGGTCCCTGATGCATGGAATGAGTTGATATATGCCTCTCTAGTTTTTCAAAAGAAAGAGTCATATAGTTGAAACATTGATTTTCCATCCTTATCTGTTTGCGTGGAAATGTACTATTATTCATTCCTTTTTTAACCCGTTTCTTCGGGCATTAGGAATAACTATTTATTCTTTGGGCTAACAACAAATCCATAACACAGAATATTCTCAATGTGTTATAATATTCGCAAGTGCCAAGGCAACTCGTGAAAATTTCACTAGAAAAAAAGTATATGGGTTCACGAGGGGAAAGAAGTTCAAGACTTAATAGATTCTTGGCGTGAATCTTGTGATAACACAGTCCAATTGATGTATTAATTATATTTGTATGTTTTCGACTGTCTTATGAAGTAAATGAATTTATACCGAAACATGTTTGTTTTGTTACATGGGAAACATTGAGAAGTATGATTATAAATATATGTAGCAATAACATACAAGTTTAATGTGTTTGTCTAGATTATATTATGTAAAATTGATAATAAATATAGTAAAAAGGAGTGGAGCGGAACATTTTTGTTTAATAAATTAGATACATAAATATAGTAAAGAGTAGACCAGGATAATTATAGGAGTTAAAATATTATATTAGTGAAAATAAGTATATGCACGTACGTATTGTTGAACTAATTGTTTAAAATCCCTGTTAGCAAGGGTGAAGAGCCTTTTTACTTGGTGACTTGGATTAAAGTGTCCTTGGAAGTGATGTTAGCAAGTGATTCTTGGTCTATCAAAATGGAGTCCTATTTGCAAGCTATTAGTTTATGGGAGGTTATTGAAAGTGAGTTTGAGCCTATACCTCTTTCGCAAAATCTAACCCTACACGAGGTTAGCCTAGTGGTAGGAAGGGGGAGAGGATTGTGTGAAAGGTCGTGGGTTCAAACAGGAGGAGGAACAGCCTTTGTTAAGGTGATGTAATCCCTCTAGTAGTGGCCCATCCCTTGGAGTAGGTACCCCTATTACTGTTTAGGATCAGACCCGGTTTACCTATCTATGAGTCTAAGTGGGTAGCTCATAGGTCCCAGGATTAGTTGGGCGAAGCCTAGAACTTGAGTTATAAAAAAAAAAAGAATGAAGAAAGGACAAAGAAACCAAAAGCTCCATCTTGGCTCCATTTGGCCGTGACGGAAGAAATTTTCACGAGTATAATAGCATATGAATCTCCTAAAGAAGTATGGGAGAAACAAAAGAAGAATTTGACGGTAATACTTAAATAAAATGGTGCAAATTTTGAATCTCAAAAGGGAATCTGAGTTGTCAAAAATGAAGAATTCAGAAGGTGTCAAGAATATGGGAGCAAACTTATGTCCTTTGTCAATCAAATCAAGTTACGTAGTGAAGAATTTCCTACTCAAAAGGTTGTATACAAGCTTCTTGTGACGCTTTTCGAAAGGTACGATTAAAAAATTTCATCACTTAAAGTTACTAAAGATCTATCAAATATATCCTTTGTAGAGTTACTAAAAGTTCTTCAAGTTGTGAATCAAAGAAGAATAATGAGGGATAGAGAAAATGGTGATAAGGTCAAAGGAGCATATGTTGGCCCCCAGATTTTTTTCTCTAATTAAGCATGAATTAAATGAATTATGAGATCATGATAGAATTATTATTGGAGTTTAATTATTTCTTCCAAGGTTAGTAGGATTTTGTTACATTAGTTAAGTAAATTAAAGTAGTAAGAGTGTGTGAGGGCAATCTTGGCATGTCACTATGTTTAAGAAAGCCAAGAAGCATTAAAGGAAGGGTAAGGTGGACTTTTAACTTTCATTAAGGGTAGAATGGGAAAAGGAAGTGTTGTCTTGGTTATTAGAAGAAGCAAAAATGAAAATTTAAGGAAAGAAAGAAGAGAGAAACAAAATAAGGAGAGAGAAGTGAGAAAGAGTCATTCATGAGAGAAAAGAAAGAAGAAGCAAGTCAGGTTTCATCTTTTCTTAGTCTTCAATAGTGATTTTGAGGTTCTTCAAGAAGAGAAAAAGAAAGAGGAAGATAAGAGCTTTCTTTTGAGCCAAAAATCTCATTATTTGGTGAAGATTCAA
>JAOTJB010000008.1:29613430-29630356 GCA_027123815.1 Erythroxylum minutifolium | reverse complement strand
AATATGGATATGATGAAAATTCAGGAATTGAATATCTTTACATTCATATTGCTCCTACTCAAATTAAATAATGATAAAGATCTCCTACTAGTTTACAATTGTTATTGATCATAAACAAATTCATCATGTCCTAAACTTCTCCTAATTAGATAAATACCATTATATTTGTATAGTATTACAAGATCATTCAAATTAATTCTCTCATATAAAGATAAGTTTTGAACTATCTTTCTTGTTTTGGAAAATCATTTTCTAATAATGAGATATCTTGTGACACAAATTCAATTACTTGTTTATTACCTTGTTCATTGTAGAACATATACCCTTCAAATTGTTCAAATATATCATTGAAAGATACTCTTCTTCCTTTTGGAACCTAAATTCCTGTACTTATAAGTAGGACTATGAATTTAGGTAACAACCATACTCTCAAAAAATCAGATATCGTTAATCAAGCCTCTTACCTATTTCATTTTAGGATATGATTTCATAAGCACCCTATCAAGTACATATACGATCGTCAATGAGACATCACTCCAATAGGTAATTAGAAAACTTGCCTATGCAATTGTAGACTTAATCACAAGAAGAGTGTTATATCTCATCTATACACCACCATCTTTTTGATGGATTCATTTGGGAGTCATTTAGCTATCCATTCAATTTTTATCACATGACCTCTTAAATTGATTAAAGAACTCTTCTTATACTTGATTAGTTCTTGAAATCTTTATTGAATTTATCTTACCGATTCTCAACTAAATTCATATGCATCTTAAAACAAAATCATATTCCAAATTTTGAGAAATCAAATTAATATAACTATACTGAGTATAATTATTGATAAATGTGATAAAATAAGTACTTTCTTGTTATGCTCTCATATCTGTTTAGCCATCAATGGTTGTCATGCTATTTTATTAGCTACATAATGTTCACAAGTAAAATAATTTATATAATTCTTTTAAACAATGCTTAACCAATTAATATAATCAATTTTATCCAATATAATCAAGTTTAGTATGCCACTAATTGGCAGAGATATTACAAGAATTAGATGGTGTTTTTAATAAAATAAACTAATTTTATTTTTTTAATAAACAACATTTAATATTTCAAAACCATTTAACATAAAACCATGACTATTATACTTCTAAGAAAATTATCCTTTCAACTACTATAGAAATTAATATCGAATCAAGACTAATTAAAACATGACATAACCAAAATTTTTCCTATATTGGAGAACCTTTTCCTTTCCCGTTTTAGTTGGCCTTGGTGCTTCTTGCAATACTAAGAATTATGGAAGGCTTTCTTTCCACTTTTCACTTAGACTCATCATAGTGCTTCCTTTTCTTAGTTTTTTAACTCCTTATGAGCATAACTTAGCATATATGTTTTAGTATATAGCTTAGAAACATCAAGATGTTTATCAATAGGTGCCTAATAGCATCCTATATCATTTTGGTACTCACATTATGAGTTAACTACATTTTCATATGCGCCTAACGTGGAGGCAAAAATGTGTAACAACTTACACTAGCTCAATATAAGATAAGATATGACTAATATCCTTGGTTCACTATGTTTGACACAAGCTTCATATGTTTCAACATTTAATTCTCCTATCTCATATTCTCACTTATGATTTATTTATTTGTTATAGTATGCACACATATACACATATATGTCAAACATAACAGCAAACAATCATTATTTAGCCACCAAGGTGTCACTATAACATGTTATCAACACAGACTAGATATCTTTGACATGGTCATACCTCTTGATATATATATATATATATATATATATAAAAGCCAAATAGTTCTTCTACATAAGTCATATGCCTCACGTTTTCCTTATATTGATTCATAGTGTCCTTAAAGACTATCACGAGTTCATGTAATAAGACAAGAGCCTTTTGCTCTTCCAATACATATTAGATTTTCATATTTCCAATTTTCTAAATTATTAGTATTAAAATTTTTACTTCTAGTGAACTCTACAATAAATTTTTAAATACAACAGTCATTTTTCTTAAACACTTATATCCATAAAGATACATTTAATATATGATTGTTATCAATTTCAATGAATTTGATGCAATCTTCTAAATAGAAACTTTAACTTTTTTCACAATTATTTATGGAATCAAAAGGTCATGAGTTTCCGATCATCATCTATATAATAGTTGATCAACAATTAATCCTTCTATTCAAGTGTTTTTATTATGAATATCTCAAGTATATGTGATATGTATAACATATACATATAAATAATCAAAACTAAAAGATCAACGGATTTTAATAAATAAATAATATTAAAAATTTAACAATTGTTACAAACCATAAATGTTATGTAAGTATCATCAAACATTGAATAAAAAAGTGACTAACACTTTTAAAGTAAAATTATAAAAGTGGATGAATCTTACGAATATAAAATTTGACCAAATCTATGGGGAATTGAGTCAATTAGTTCCTTATATGAATCATTGAAATTGATATCCGTTATTAGCTCTATAATGTCCTTTGATAAGCCATTAAAACTAAGACCTCCAGACATTTCTCTTTTCTTATGTTCCTCCAAGAAAATTTACACCACCCAACTATATGTGTGAATATGATCTGATGGAGTATTCTAGACTCTAATTAACAAATCTTTGTGTTGAGGCATGAGTTTTTTGCAAAGTGTTTAATTTTTTTATGGAAGTGGAGAACCCTGATAACTAGCAAAGATGAGACATTGTATTATGTCATTCATGAATATAACATGTAACAATAGGTTTGTCTAGACACCATATGACATTGATCCAATTGTTCCTTTATGAAATTCACATGATTTCAATATGCTAGAGTTCAAATTGAAGTCAGGATTCCACATTACAACCATTTTTCTTAAACTAATTCAAGGAAAAAAATAATTTTTAATACTTTTGAGTAATAAGTTGAAATGTTTCTTATAATATGCTCGAAAGAGCACGAAAAAATGATTCCTTTTGAATCATTAGCTTTGATGTTTGATTTAATTAATTTAATTCAATTAAAAACTTATTTTAAATTTATTATTAAACTAATAATTCCAATTTATTGAGAAACGTATTTCTAATTATATATTATTTAATTAGAAACTAATTTCGAATATTTAACATATTAAAATAATAATTTACATTTAATTAGAATCTTATTTCTTATTAAGATTAAACTAATCAATTTTATTTTATAATTTGATTTATAAACTTATTTCCAAAATAAATTTGAATACTTAATATAATGTATAATATATACATATAGATACTCATAAACATTTGTCTTTACAAGCCTAAATTTAGAAACACTCATTCAGTTTTGTTAGTTTATAGCCCTATAATTTTCTTGCTTTTCAGCCTAATACCAATGCCTAATTTTGGTCCATTAGGCAATGATTAAAAGTTTAACCAATTTGATTGGTTCAACTGTAAAACTTTAAACCATCTAACTTTTTTATTTGGTTTTTATCTTTTTTTTTTCGATTTACTTTAATAACTCTGTTGTTTAAAACTGATTAGTTTATTAATTAATTGTTAATCTTAGTAACAAATTAAAATCAATTGTTTAAAACTGATCAATTTATCAATTAATTGTTAATTTTAGGTTTTTATAAATTAAAATTGATTAATTAATTTTCATTATTTTTAAGATGAGCTGACAAATAATTTTTCAGAAAAATATAAAAACAGAACACAAAAACTTATGTTTTTGCAGTTTTGGTTAAAATATGTTCTGATTTTCGACGAAAAGGAATAGGAGAAGGATAAAATTCCTATTACCCATTGTTGGACTGTTAAGTTAGGTAATGGCTCTTTCAAAGGACAAATTAACAGCTAATGTCTTCAGACATAATTCTTAAAGGCCTTGGAGATGATTACAAAGAACTGGTTCGTGCAGTCTAGGCTAAGGAAACGACAATCTCTTTCGATGAACTACATGAAAAACTTTTGAATTTCGAAACTTCTATTCAAAGTAACAACAAACTTGAACCTTCCTATTTTCCTGCTACTACTAATCCAACAAATCGCTCCAGTCATGGTTAGTGCACTCAACCACATTCTGGTCAAAACTCAGTAAACAACAATGGCTGGCGTTCATTTGGCAGCAGCAACACAAATTAACGTTCATCGTCCCATAGCTCCACCAGTGTTACCAATGTTGAGTCTAATCAGAAACCATATCTTGGCTACTGTCCAATCTACATAATTAAAAGACACATATTTAAACATTGTCCATCTTTTCGTTTGATGCCAGTTCACGCATCCAATAATACCAATATAACTTCCTCATGACAACATCAAGCACATCTTGCTACAAACAGCTCCAATACACCAGCATGGCTTCTGGACAGCGGTGCTTCTCATCATATCACTTCAGACTTAAGCAATATGTCACTCCATACACCTTACAATCGATCCAATGATATAATGATTGGTGATGGAACGAGTATAACTCATACTGGTTCCACTTCTCTCAAAGCTCCAAATGTTCAATTTTTTTAGACAACGCTCTTTGTGCACCTAACATGTAAAGGAATCTGATTTCAATTTTAAAATTTTGCATTTCTAATAATACCTTCATTGAATTCTTACTGCACTCTTTTATTATGAATCATCTTCGCACAGGAGCAGTGCTTCTTAACGGTCACACTAAATATGGTGTATATGAATGGCCAATATCCTCACCCGTTATTCCTTTTTCCAATGTCAAAACTACCTCATCAAAATGGCACAATAGATTAGGCTACCCTGCACTGCCAATTTTAAAACATGTTATTTCTAGTAATTAATTAGATTTATCATCCTCTATTTCATTGCATCTTTCATATAATGCATGTTATTATAATAAGAGTCACAAACTTTCTTTTTCCACCTTTACCATTACTTCAAGTTGACCTCTTCAGATGATCTTTTTTTATGTCTGGACCTCAACAATTGTCTCTTATGATGGCTTTAAGTATTATGTAATATTTTTGGATCATTATACCAAATAAATTTGGTTTTATCCTTTAAAATAAAAATCAGATGTGAAAGAAATATTCATTAGATTTAAAGCCATTGTAGAAAAATACTTTAATCATCACATTAATGCCTTATATTCTGATAATGGTGGTGAATATCTTTCTCTTTCTAATTTCCCTGCCCTTTAGGGTATCGCTCATTTCACTACTCTGCCCTACACACCTAAACACAATGGTTTCTTTAAACGTCATCATCTCTGTATTGTCGAAACAGGTCTCACTCTTCTCTCCCATGCCTCTATTCCATTAACTTACTGGTCTAATGCCTTTGCCATAGCCATGTATTTGATCAATTGACTGCCAACTCTGACATTAAATCTCTCTTCCCCATATGAAAAATTTTTTGGTTGTCCTCTTAATTACTCAAAACTTAAAGTATTTGGGTGCCTATATTACCCTTAGCTTCGGCTATATACCTGTCACAAATTAGATTCTCATTCCAAACCTTATGTTTTCCTAGGATACTCAGTAACTCAAAGTTCCTACTTATGTCTTGATCCTTCAATATCCAAAATTTATATTTCTAGACATGTCAGGTTCATTGAGTCAGTATTTCCATTCAAATCCTTACAAACAGAATCTCCACGTCCCCAATCCACCACTATTTCTAGTTGGAAACCACCAATTATCAAAATACAATCTATGACTTCACCACTCATGCCACCATCTAAAGTTTGTACTCAATTGCAACTCTAGTGTGAACCTCCAACTACCCAAAACACATTCAACCAGTAACCTGACAATAATCAACTCCACCAGCACATCACAAGATCCAATCATCCCAAACAAACTAGATCTAAAGATAACATTCACAAACTATTTAAAAACTCAATCTTCATACCTAAATCTCATGATGTTGAACCCAACACACCAGCTTAAGCTCTTAAAGATCCAAAATGGAGATAGGCTATGTCTGAAGAATAAAATGCTCTTGTTCATAATGGGATTTGGGAGCTAGTTCCACCTCATTCTACTCAAAATATTGTTGGTTATAGATGGATTTTTTGCACCAAATGAAAGTTTGATGGTTATGTTGATAGGTTCAAGGCTCACTTGGTTGCAAAAGGTTTTCATCAATGTCTAGGAGTTGATTATTATGACACATTCAACCCAATAGTCAAACCCACTACATTTCGACTTGTTCTCAGTCTTGCAGTAAGTCATGGATGGACTCTTCACCAACTTGATGTTAACAATGCATTTTTGCAAGGTCATCTTCATGAAACAATGTATATGCTTTAGCCCCCTAGTTTTATGGACTAAGATTTTCCATCGGCATGTTTGCAAATTGTAAAAAGCAATCTATGGGCTAAAACAGGCTCTACATGTTAGGTATCAACAACTTCACAATTTTCTTCTTCAAAGCAGTTTCAAAAACTCTCATTCTGATACATCTTTAATTGTGTTCAAGTATGGTGGACACCTATTATATCTACTTGTATATGTTGATGATATCATTATTACAGGGGATGATGCATCTTCAGTAAGTTATTTGTTCAATCACTTACCAATCACTTCTTACTTAAACATCTTGGAAATCTTTCTTATTTTCTCAAGGTAGAAATTATACCTAACAAGCAAGGCTTTCTGTCGTCATAGTGACGATATTTCCAAGATCTTCTTGCTCGTACTCGCATATCTAATACAAAACCAGGACAAACTCTACTTCCAATAGATTCCACACTTTCTTTACATTTAGGGGCTAATTTATTTGATCGTACAGAATTTTGACCTGTTGTGGGTAGTCTCTAGTACCTTCTTCTCACTTGTCTAGATATTGCTTTTATTGTTAACAAACTTTCTCAGTTTATGCACAAGCCTACAACTGAGCATTGGAATCTTATTAAGTGTTTGCTTCGTTATCTTTGTGGAACTCTTAATCTTGGCCTTCAGCTATATCGTTATTCTCCACTTTCATTGCATGCCTTCTTAGATGGAGATTAGGCAAGCAACAAGAATACTTTTTGCTCAACTAGTGCCTATATTGTTTTCCTTTATAGAAATCTAATTTGGTGGAGTTCCAAGAAACAACGCTCTGTAGCTCATTCTTCTACTAAGGCAAAATATCGTTTTGTTGCTAATACCATTGCTGAAATAAATAAGATGTGTTCTTTATAAGATGACATTGGTATTCAGTTGCAAAATTGTCCTGTGATTTACTATGATAACATTGGCACAAATCAATTATGCTCCAATCCTGCCTTTCACTCCAGAATGAAGCATGTGGCTATCGATTTTCACTTCATACATGATCATGTTAAAAATGGTACTCTCAGAGTTGCTCACATCTCCCCCATAGATCAACTTGCAAATTCCTTAACCAAGCCACTTCCAAGAACTCGCTTTCTTTTATTACGAGACAAGATTGGTCTCTCTCACCAAGACCCATGCATCATAGGGGGGATAATATCGCTATGAAGGTTTGATCTATCTCTGATAATAACCACTTGATACATACAATCATATATTAACTGCATAACTCATCCTATTTAACTTTTGATTTTTTTTCAAATTGTTCTGGCTGTACTAAGGCTCATATGTCTTAGAAATTTGTATCTTTTATTTCAATGTAAATACAGAAAAGTTCTCAGTTATTTCCTCTATCATGCTTCCCACTTTTGGACATTCAAATAATGTCAATAAAACTAACTTCATCAAGAATATGAGAAGCACCAAGTCCATGAATAGCAAGAAGCTCGATAAGAAAAAATTGAATGGGTTATCTTTCTAGTGCCATGAGAAATACACTCTAGGACACAAATGCTAAAAGAAGCAGTTCTAACTTTACATAGTGGAGGAAGAAGAGATGGCAAGAAATGAAGAAACAAATGAAGATAAGGAAGCAGAGTTGTCTATTGACTTTACGATGTCCATGGAGGCAATGTGGGGGTTAAGAGACTTGGGAGAATTCAAGCAAATGTATTTAATTTGCAGCTATTACAAAATACCTTCGCATATCTTCATTGATAATGGGAGAACTCATAACTTTTTCGATGAAGGTTTGATCAAGAAGGGACGTTTAAAGGTGTTGGAGATTCCTACCTTAAGTATAACAGCAAGAGGGTGATTAAATCTTAAATGCCACCAAATGTGTAAGAAGTTCATATGGAAGATGTAGGGATTAAGTTTTACTACTAAGGCACTACTCATCAAAATAGGAGATTGTGACTTAGTTCTTATAATACAGTGGGCTACCCTTAATAACGTACTTTATAATTTTAAGGAGAGAATGATAGAGTTTAGTAGTGAGGAAGAATCACAAGATTGACAGGCAATCCTGAGAAGTCTACACGAGAAATCTAAGGTAAAGGGCTTCGTAATCTGATTGCAAACTCGTATGAAAACTCTTTATTTATGTTAAAACACACCCAATTGAGTATCATATGCAAAACTTGTCCTTGGAAAAATGTTCTAACACTAAAGAAGAATTGGAAGGCTTGCTAGTAGATTATAGAGAGGTGTTCTAGTAGCCTAGACAACTACCACTCAAAAGAACTCAAGATCACAGTATCCAACTCAAACAGGGACTGGAACTTGTGAACATAAGGCCATATCGGCATTCTAGAGAATAGAAGGATGCAATCAAGAGCGTAGTGTTGGAGTGGTTGCAATAGGGATTCACAACGATAAACATGAGTCCTTACACTTCACCAGTAACCCTAGTTAAGAAGAAGGATAATATGTTGGACCCAAAAAAAATTTTCAATTATTATCGATTTATTTGTTTAATTATTTAATTATAATTTGTTTTTTATTTATTTATCTTAGAATTGGGTTATTAAATTGAGTAAGCATGAATAGAGGGTAGAATTAGATGGAAAGATTAGAATTAACATGGGAATGTTAGAATTGAGTTAGCTTAAGGAGTTAGTAAATAAAGACAAAAGAAGGGGTAAATGGATATTGTAATAAATGATGGGGGCATAATTGGGAGACCAAGGATAAAAAGTTGTCTTAAAATTTAGAAGAAGAGAAGAGAGAGTCGTAGAATAGAAGAGAAAAGAGAGAAGTTAGAGAAGAAGAAGAAAAAGTGGGAAGAAGAGAAATCAAGCTTGTTAAGGTAAGTTAATCATCTTTTCTTCTTGCTTTATTAAAGAAATGGGTCATGTTGAGAAAGAAGGGATTAGAGTGAGAGTGGGTGTTGTGTTGAAAGAAGAGGAAGAAGGAACCCATTTGATTCCTAGGGTTTCTAAACTAGGTCTTGGGTTTTCTAACCTAGATGGACTATGGGTAGGTTAGGTTTGAGCATAAATTGTGTTTATTACATTATTTTTGTGATTATTGAAGTTTATAAATTTTATTACAATGTTGTTTTGAATGGAACCTTGTTTGTTTTAGGAAACCAAGAGAATCCCACCCAAGAGCAAGAGGAAAGATGACCTTGAGTTGGATTTTTGCAAAGGATTTAGGTGGGTAATATTTTCATAGTTATTGTGTAATTGAGAAAATTCTTGCCTATGTGTATCTATGTTGATTTGCCTGAAATAGAACTTGTTATGAATTTTTGAAAATGTATGATAAATTATGATTATGTTATGCCTTGAAAAAGGTTACGATATTTGTATAAAAGGAAAGAAGAAAAAGTAAAAGAAGTATGAGATTATGGTGATTGACTGTATTGAGCATAAAAATTTGTTTGTGATTGCACAAAAGAGGAATGTGTTTCGTTAGTCACGTGCATGTTGACCTATAGCATTCTCCCGGCTACTCGTTTGAGGCCACGAGATCTTGAGAAATCGAACTCATTTTATTCATGGCAGAAACTTTGGTTTCTCCATTTTGTTTCATGGAACTCTCGAGCCATTTGTTTATGCATTGCATCTTTGAATTGCCAAGTATGATGCATTTGAGTGTTATGTTTAATGGTTAAAATCTACGTATTGTGTTATGAGTTTTGAGCTAAATTGATTAATGCTTAAATTGCTAGCTATACATGTGCATAAGCTTGAATTGTGGTCGATTTTCGATGGCTATAAATGCATTAGCCACTGTGTCGTATAGCTCAACCCATCCTTTTCTCCCTTCTTAAGAGCAGAACGAGAAGGTTAGCAATCCTTGCAAGGCATCAGAAACTTCAAGATAGTTAGAGACTTTTGAACTAAGTTATTAAACATTTTTGGATAGCTTTATAGGCATATCAAACATGAGCATCCTTGGCATTTTGTTTTAAGTTAGTGTTGTGTATGTTGATATATAGTAAAGCTTGTTCAAATATTTACTTTGCTTAGTAATGGGAGTGAGAATTTGAGAAATTGTTTTTGTGTATGATAAAGTTATTTTTACGAGTTGAGGATGATGGAAGTGGAAGTGGAAGTTATTTTAAATGTTTTTGTGCATATTCTTCTTGGTTGAGATTGCAAAAAATGTTGTTTGATTTAGAATAGCATGTTAGAGATTGGAAAGGTTGTATGGATTAATCATTTTAAGTGGGATTCAAGAATTTAACAAAAGTACTTAGTAGTTGAAGTGATATGAAGAGATAAGGCATTTTGCAAGTTTTCATAGGTGTAAAAATTATGTTTTGAATTCAAGGAAAAAATTGTATCGATTTAGATAGAATTAGCCAAAGTTTTCTTCCTATAAGTTGTAGATCTTTTTCTTATCTTTCCAACGATATAAAGTATGGAATTTTTTGACTTTAGACTTAAAAGATATGGCGTTTAGACGAAGCATCTGTACCAGATAAGGTACCAGACGAAGTGTCAGATGAAGCCTCAGATGAAGCATTAGACGAAGCATTAGACAAAGCACCAGAAGAAGCATCAGAAGAAGCATAGGTACCAGATGAAGTTTTAGACAAAGCATAGGTATCAAACGAAGCATCAGACGAAGTATTAGACGGAGCATCAGATGAAGCATTAGACGAAGCACTAGACGAAACATTAGATGAAGCACCAGACAAAGCATCAGATGAAGCATCAGACGAAGCGTCAGAAGAAACATCAGATGAAATATCAGACGAAACATCTGACGAAACATCAGTCGAAGCATTAGACAAAGTGTCAGACGAAGCACCAAATGAAGTGCTAGATGAAGTGATTTTGATCCTATAGATGGAAAAAACTTTCTTTATGATCTTCACAAAAGTTGTAGATCTTAAAGTCTTGTTTGAAAGCGTCTTAAAATGACTAAAATCTGATATCTCTAGTGAAAGCTATGCTAATTGTCCCAAGATATGTACAATATGATTGAGGACATAATCAGGTTTGACTCTTTTGGCCATAACTTCATCACCTGATCTTCAAATAAGGTGATTTTTGAACTAATAGATTTATAAAATATTTATCTAACTCTACATAAAATTTTGGTCTCCATTAGGGTTGATTCAAAAAATATTGGTGGAGAGAAAGTGAGGGAAACGACTGAAAGATTATGGATTGATTGTTTTACTGAACATACTTCGATATTTTGATTATATCATGACCTGTAGAGCTCCAAATGAGATGATTATTATTTCAAAATAAACTAGAGACATGGAACTACAATTGTTCTGAAGAAGTCAATTTGTGATTCTGCTGTTTAAACTAGTTTTGGCTAGAGAGATCTTATGGAAATAACCTTATAGGATAAAACGTTCACGTCTTTCGATATTCCAGAATGTTGGGCTCCAGAAACGGGGTCCAACATCTTATGGTATCAGAGTTTAGGTTCTTCCTAGGCTTAGAATGCATAGTGGTATGAATTGTTATGTTGTGTGATAGATTGTTTGCATTGTAAATTGATTGATTATGTTAAGTGACATGCATATCATGCATACATATAGGAAATTGGATTAAAATGAAATGTAAGCTAATCGTTAGTGGTTTAATTGAAGGAGTAAGATGCCACCTCATAGAAGGACACGAGGAGTTTTGCAAGGATCAATTGCACCTGACTCTCCGCCAAGAGAGGAGAGTACTAATGATTCTGTAGCCTCAGGAAATGCTGAGGTTTTTGTAAGGCAAGATAGTGAGCCTGTTTGATCGCAAAAGAGGGAGTATCCTCATCCGCAGGAGCAAGTGCCTATGCCATTAGATCCGAGAATGTTTCAAGCATTTGCTCAGGCATTTGTCCAGGCCATGGGCTAAATGCCACAAACTTCTGCCCTGGCCCCAACTAAGAAGGGGAAGCAATTTGACAAACTGAGGAAGTATGGAGCAGTGGATTTTTATAGGACAATAGATCCAGAAGAAGCCAAGACTTGGTTGAAAAAGACCGAGAGGATACTGGATTAGATGGACTATGAGGATGATGAGAAAGTTGTGTACACTGCAAGCTTGCTACAGGGAGATGCTTTGCATTGGTGGGAGAGTGTGCCGAGAACTCAGTTGAAACCAACAGTGCTCATATAGAAAGATTTCTTAATAGTGTATAAGAAGAAGTATTTTTTTGAGTGTATATCCAATAAAAGAAAAGGGAGTTTTTGAGTATTATATAGAGGGAGATGACAGTGAGCGAGTATGAGTGCTGGTTTACGCAACTGTCTAGATATGCCGCTGAGATGATGATAAGTGAGGCAGCTAAGTGCTATAAATTTGAATCGGGATTGCATTTGGCCATCAAAGAAAAGGTAGTGGCGCAGAACTTTTGTGATTTCCAGCAGCTGGTTGAAGCAGTGCTAAGGGTCAAAAATGTGGAGAACATCAAGAGTGTAGTGAATAGAAAGAGAAAGGGAAGAGAACAGTTCAGGAGGGGAGGTGATACTCTTATGTTAGAAAGGAGTGCCAGGACTTTCCCTATACAGTCTGAGGAGAGGAGCAGTGGTGCAAATAGATCTAGGCAGTTGAGAACCACTTCCCAGCAGGCCTCAATGACTGGAGGCAGTAGAAGGGGAGGAGGAGATAAGTCGTCCATCCCTAAATGTGATCATTGCGGGAAACTCCATAGAGGAGAGTGCTATCGATTGACAGGAGCTTGCTTCAACTGTGGGGAAAAAGGACATATGGCTAGAGAGTGCCTTCAGTATGCACGACAGGAGAAAACTCAGATGCAAGATTCAAGGAAGGCTGAGACTGGGGTACAGAAGACAACAATTAAAGTGGGCAATTTTAATGTGACCAAGAAGGTGAACCTTTTAAGAAGACTAAGGGGGCAAGCTCCAGCTAAAGTATTTGCAATGGCACGGGAGGACGCAAAAATCTCTCCAAAAGTTGTAACTGGTACGGTTATATTATTTGATGATAATATTGTTGTTTTGATTGATCTAGGTTCTACCTATTCATTTGTCTCATCAAGTAAAACTATGCATAGTAGAGAACTGAGCCCATTGGATACTCCTTTAATGGTTAGTACTCCAATCAGCCAGTATATTATTATTAATTAAGTTTATAGAGATTGTGACGTACGTATTGGTGGGGAACACTTAGTGGTGGATCTAATGCCATTAAAGATGGGAGGATTTGATGTTATACTGGGCATGGATACGTTAGAAAAGTATAACACCCACTTGGATTGGAAACAAAAGATAGTGGAGTTCGAATTGGATAAAGGTAGAATGGTAGTGTTTATGGGGGACAAGAAAGCAAACCCGCCTAGAATTGTTTCGGCTTTGATAGCAGAGAAGATGATAAGGAAAGGATGTAAAGCATTTTTGGCCTATGTGGTAGACACGAAGGCAGATAGAGGAAAGTTAGAAGATATTCCTGCGGTCATAGAATTTCCAAATGTCTTTCCTGAGGAATTACCAGGATTACAACCTCCTAGGGAAATTGAGTTTCCCATTGAGCTTCTTCCGGGTACTGCACCAATATCGATTCCGCCTTATAGAATGGCTCCGGCAGAATTGGAGTTTAAGAAGAGTTGTTGGAGAAGGGGTATATTAGGCCTAACACTTCACCTTAGGGAGCTCCGATCCTTTTTGTGAAGAAGAAAGACCCGTTAAGAATGTATGTAGACTACCGGAAGCTCAATCATGTCACTATAAAGAATAGATATCTGCTTCCATGTATAGATGATTTGTTTGACCAATTGCAAGGGGCAATGGTTTTTTCTAAGATAGATTTGAGATTAAGTTATCAGCAGTTGAGGATAAAGTAGTCTGCTGTGTCAAGGACTGTTTTTAAAACACAGTATGGGCACTTCAAGTTCTTAGTTATGCATTTTGGATTAAAGAATGCCCCTGTAGCCTTTATGGACTTAATGAATAGAGTCTTCAAACCTTTCTTAGACCAATTTGTTATAGTCTTCATTGATGGTATATTGGTTTATTCCAAGAGTAACAAGGAGCATAAGGAACACTTGATGATTGCCTTGAAGACATTGAGGAAGGAAGAGTTATATGCCAAATTTGACAAATGTGAATTTTGGTTAAAGAAAGTGGCATTTTTTGGACATGTAATTTCGGAGCAAAGAGTACATATGGATCCGAAGAAGATAGCAACAGTTGTGAATTAGGAAGCACCTAAAAATGTAGCTGAAGTGAGAAGTTTCTTAGGTTTAGTTGGGTATTACAGAAGGTTTGTAGAGGGCTTTTCTATGATAGCAACTCCACTTTCCAAATTGACAAGGAAGAATCAGAAGTTTGTGTGGACAGAGGAGTGCTAGAATAGTTTTGAGGAATTGAAGAATAGGCTCACAACTGCACCAATTTTGAATTTTCCTTCTATTAGTGATGGATACATAGTGTATAGTGATGCCTCGAGGAAGGGATTAGGGTGTGTGTCAATGCAAGGAGATAAAGTGATTGCCTATGCTTCTAGGAAATTGAAACCTTATGAGATGGATTATCCTACGCATGACTTGTAGTTAGCTACTACAATCTTTATGTTAAAAATATGGAGACACTATTTATATAGAGTCACCACTAGGGTATTTACAGACAATAAGAGTCTCAAGTATCTGATGAGCCAGAAAGAGTTGAATTTGAGCAGAGAAGTTGGTTAGAGCTACTAAAGGATTATGACTTGTTGATAGAATATCATCCAGGGAAAGCTAATGTAGTAGCAAATGCACTAAGTAGAAAATCAACTATGGCACATATGGAGACAATGTATCTTCCTTTGTTAAAGGAATTAGCCAAACTAAGGGTGACATTGAGACAAGTTGAATCTGGTTGTGTATTGGCAAATTTTAGAGTAAGGCCAATGTTAAATGAGAAGATTAAGGAACTGCAGAAGCAAGATGAGTATTTGAGCAAGCTTAGAGAAGAGATTAAAAATGGTAAACCTTCTGAAATAGAGGTAAGGGAAAATGGATTGATGTTGGTAGGTAATAGACTATGTCTTCCTGATATGCAAGAGTTGAAAGACGAGATTCTTAGTGAGGCACACAATGTACCTTATACAATGCACCCAGGAAGTACGAGAATGTATAGAGATTTAAAAGAACACTTTTGGTGAAAAGGAATGAAGAAAGATGTTGTAGAGTATGTTCAAAGATGCTTAGTGTGTCAGCAAGTTAAAGCAAAACATCAAGCACCTATCGATAAGCTTAAACCTTTGTCGATTCCTAAGTGGAAATAGGAGAAGATTACGATGGATTTCTTGATGGGATTGCTAAGAACTAGCAGGAAGCATGATGCAATATGGTTGATTGTTGATAGGCCAACTAAGTCAGCACATTTCTTGCCAATTAAATAGACAGATTCCTTGAATGCTTTGGCCAAGAAATATATAGATGAGATAATCAGGCTTTATGGGATTCCTAGTTCTATAGTCTTGGATAGAGATCCCAGGTTCACCTTTAGATTTTGGAAAAGCTTATAGGAGGCTTTGGGAACTAAGTTGCACTTTAGTACAATTTTCCATCCACAGACTGATGGACAATTGGAGAGAACAATCTAGACTTTGGAGGTAATGTTGAGAGCTTATGTTATGGATTTCAAAGGATCATGGGGTGATCATATGTCATTAATTGAATTCACCTATAGTAATTCCTATCACTCAGGAATCCAAATGGCACCTTATGAAGCTTTGTATGGTAGGAGGTGTAGAACTCCTATTTGTTGGGATGAGGAAGGCGAAAGGAGGCTTTTAGGGCCTGAATTGGTGCAAGTCATAGTTGATAAGATTAAATTGGTGAAAGAGAGACTTAAAGCAGCTCAAGATAGGATGAAAAGTTATACGGATGCACAACATAGAAGGGGGATGGAATTTGAAGATGGTGACAAAATATTTCTTAGAGCTTCTTTACGGAAAGGGGTTTTGAGGTTTGGTAAGAAAGGCAAGCTTAGTTCGAGATACATAGGCCCTTATGAGATCATTGAGAAGATTGAGCCTTTAGCCTATAAGTTAGCCTTGCCATCAGAATTGTCTAAGATTCACAATGTCTTTCATGTACTGATGTTAAGGAAGTACTGATCAGATCCTTCACACATAGTTCAACCATCAGAGGTCCAATTAAGGGAGGATTTGACGTATGAGGAGCAACTAGTGGAGATCCTATATTCAAAGGAAAAGATTTTGAAAAACAAGGTTGTGAAACTGGTTAAAGTCTTATGGAAGAACCATTCAACAGAAGAGGTAACATGGGAGCCTTTGGAAGCAATGAAGGAGAAGTATCCACATCGCTTTGTGGACTCAGGTAAGAATTTCGAGGATGAAATTCTTTTAAGGGGGAGAATTGTTGGACCCTGAATGTTTTTCAATTACTATCGATTTATTTGTTTAATTATTTAATTATCATTTATTTGTTTATTTATTTATCTTAGAATTGGGTCATTAAATTTAAAAAGCGTGATTAGAGAGTAGAATTAGATGGAAAGATTAGAACTAAGTTAGAGTTAATATAGGAATGTTAGAATTGAGTTAACTTAAGGAGTTAGTAGATAAAGACAAAAGAAGGGGTAAATGGATATTGTTTCAAATGATGTGGGCATAACTGGGAGACCAAGGATAAAAAGTTGTCTTAAAATTTAGAAGAAGAGAAGAGAGAGTCGTAGAAGAGAAGAGAAAAGAG
>JAOTJB010000008.1:29579462-29606983 GCA_027123815.1 Erythroxylum minutifolium | reverse complement strand
TAAGAAGAAATTTAATAATAATAAGGAGTTTAATAATTATAAATTTAGAAATAAAAATAATTAATAAAATGAGAAAACAAATATACAAACTAATAAAATAAAATAGCATTAAATAAATAAAGAAAAATGAAAAGAATTGACGGTGGGACTCTTTGAAATAAACAAATAATAATGGAAATGAAATAATATAAGAAGAACTCGACAACGGGGATTAAAACAAATAATACACTTATGAATTAACTAATTACAAGAAAGGAGAGGAAGTCATAGGTATGGAGTTACGAGCGTGAGGGAAAAAGACAAAGGAGAAGGAGAAAGTCACGATCGTGCTTTGTCGTGATCACGACATTTAGTGAATAGCGCACTTGTCGTGATCGTGCTTTGTTGTGATCACGACATTTAGTGAATAGCGCACTCATCGCGATCGTACTTCGTCGCGATTGCGATGTTTAATGAATAATGGCGCGGTCGCGATCGTGCACGATTGCAACTTTCCAAACACACACACTCACTTCAATTCATCGTAACTTTCTACTTTGAGGTCCAAAAAATTACAAACTTTATGTCATTAAAAAGGTAAGAGAAAGATCTACAACTTTCATGAAGACTTTGAAGAAAAATTTTGTCATCTAGAGGGTCAAAATCGCTTTATTTGATGCTTCATCTGGTGCCTATGCTTCATCTAAAGGCCATATCTATTTCGTCCGAGGTCCAAAAATTCCAAACTTTATATCGTTGGAAAGTTAAGAAAAATATCTACAATTTTATGAGACCTTAAACAAAATTTTGGTCATCTAGAGGGTCAAAATTGCTTCGTCTGATGCCTCGTCTGGTACCTATGCTTCATCTAAAGGCCATATCTTTTGCATCCGATGTCCAAAATTTCCAAACTTTATATCGTTGGAAAGCTAAGAAAAATATCTATAACTTTTATGAAGACCTGAAGAGGAATTTGGCCATCTAAAGGGTTAAAATGAGACAACTTTGTCTCAGATGAAGTAATTAGGTCTGAAATGGATCAAACGAATCATCTAAGACAATCCACACTAAGACGATTCAGACTAAGATGATTTGTCTAACATCTACGCTTCATCTGGAGGCCATATCTATTGCATCCAAAATCTATAAATTCCAAACTTTTTATCATTGGAAAGTTAAGAAAAAGATCTACAACTTTCAAGAAGACCACTCTGTCTAATTCAGCCTAGATCAATAAAGATTTGCCTTAAAAGTCAGAACACAAAATTTCACCCTTATGAATGCTTGAAAATGCAATCAACAAACTTTGAGAGTCATGAGAAAAAACACAATCCCATTTCATTATCATCAAAAGATAAGAATTTTACAAAGCTTTAATAGGCATTTCAAGCCAGAATATGTCATAGTCCAAAAATACACAATTTACACAAAGTAGAATTGCTCAAAATGCAACTAAAGCCTTGTTTTACAAAAACTAACTTAAAATACAAAATAAGCACAATCTGGAGTAATGCCCTTATGCTCAATCACTCAATCTCTTGCTCATTACCTAAAGATGGGACAGAATGGGGGATGAGCTTAAAGCTTGTGGGTAATAATTTTATAACCGGTAACAAGCAAAACTATTGAAAAATTCACAATACATCATAAAACACATATTTCCACATTCTTAATTTATCAAACACTTTATAACCAACCCAAATCATGCATTCAATTAACTTTTTTAACACATAAGCACATCAAAATAGTTTGGGAGGTCCATAAATAGAATGAGCTAACACATTCTCATGAAATGATCCTGTGTATTCGTGAATAGAATGAACTAACACAATCCCACATAGTGGTTTTGCGTAGTCGTAAACGTGAGGGAGTTCCAGAAGGAGCTCCATGCCACTTGCGGGCAAGCGGGAGAAGCCTTTAGTCAAAGTGCATTTGACATACAGATTGGACCAGACTAAATCCACATAACATGTATTTCATAACTTGTAAACTTGTTTCCCAAAATGACACTATTTCTAAAAAGTGATTTCATAGACATAGTAAAAAAATTTATTTTCGCATTCTTTTCATAAATCATCAACACAATATTCACCTACCAAACATATAACGCTTTCTCAAAGCAATCAAAGAGCAATAAATGCACATTTATAATACAATTGAAAAACATTTACTTTCTTGATTTTGAATAAACATTAATGGCTTATTATTCAATTATAAAAATATAACCCACCTTGAATTCCTTGCTTAAAAATTACTCAAATATGCCTCTCTTCTAGCTTAAATATGCCTCTCCTCTTGATTTCCTTCAATATTGGCAATTTTCCCAATTAAATTGGGATCCAAATTGAGAACTCAAAAAGCACATTCACTAAAACTTGATTCTATAATACTTAAACCCGTGCATTTTCTAAGCTTCATGAACCAAAATCCTTCCAAAAGTTCAAAGGGTTAAAATTGGGCTTACCTTGAATCTTCACCAAACAAAGATATGTTTGGCTTAAATGGAAGCTCTTTTCTTCCTCTTTCTTTTTTCCTTCTTGAACAACTTCAAAATCACTCTTTAAAACTAATAAATTGGAAACCTAGTTTAGCTTTCTCTTCCTTTCTTCTTCTCCCACAACACTCTCTGTTCCTCTCTTCAATTTTCGTTTTTCCCTTCATTCTCCTTCAATTCACGTTTTCTCCACCTTAAGAGCAAGACTACAATTTCTTCTTCCCATTTTACCCTTAATGAGCATTAAAAGTCATCTTTGCCCTTCCTTTTATGCTTCTTGGTTTCTAAACTTAAGTGACATGCCAAAAATGCCCTCAATTCATTCTTAATGCATTAATTTCACTAACTAGTGAAATAAAATCCTACTAACATTGACATAAATAAATAAACTCCAATAATAATTCTATCATGACCTCATAATTTATTTAAATCATGCATAACAACTCCATTCATTCTAAGGAAAAAATTCAAATTCCATAGAATATCACACTTAACAAAAATATTTCGGGGGTTAACATATATCATGCAATACACATTTACACATTACTAATTTACACATTCACATTAATACTCAATCACACACACACACACACACACACACACACACACACACATGTGCGTGTGTGTGTGTGTTATGTATAATGTATGCTCAATGACAATCCCGGGTATATTTCCTTAATTTACATTTGATAATCATTCAACATCATCTTTCAATCATTCGTTAATACATAATACACTTTATTCACTTTAATCACCTAATCCATCATCAACTAATTTCATTCTCAGCATCATTCAACCCTAAATACATTATAAGGAAGTACCTTAACATTAGTTGGTTCAAACATCTCTCAAAAGATAACTTTTTACTCTATATGCTAGTCCATAATCGTGGGACACCTTCCCACAATCATGACAAAAGCCATAGCAACTAGCTATGACCGTGGGGCGAGGGTCACAATCGTGACAAAAACTCAAATTTTCCAGGCCACAATTGTGCGGTGAGGGCCACGATCGTGCCCTGCGTTTTCTTCCTCTGTTCTCATAAATTCAATATATATATATACTAACATCAATTTCACAATGAATTTTCCAATATTCACATCAATTTATACAACTTCATTACATGCTAATTCAACTACCATATTAGTTGCATTAAAATACAAAAACTCTACTCATTTAATTCATCATCATTCACTTAACCTCATTCATTCATGAAATCCTATCATACATGCATTTCTAGCTCTCTCCATATTATACTTAAGACATCTCATGCCAAAATAATCATTTCTACTTCATTTTCCTCTTCATTCTTACCTCCGTTTCAGTTCAATATCAATCACAAACAATTTATAATCTATGGTTGATCATAAACACAAAAACAAAACATTCATATATATTCATTCATCATCAACTTTCTGGGCACATTTTACTCCATTATCACCTTCATTTCACTTCTAAACTATCACCCTAATTTACCTCATTTCAAGACACCACACTAATCCCTTTCTTTAGCTCACCTTCTCAATTTAATTAATCCAAAATACTATACTCATGATTTTCATATTCTTAAAATAAGAACACAACTTATATATATTAATTCATTAATTCCCTACCTTTATTACCACACAAAAATAGAATATAAACACATCTCTGCATTTTTCAACTTTCAACACTCATTCAACTACCACTTTCATTATCAATCATCTCTAAATCACCTTTAGCATAACTTATAATTTATCACTCATCATAACACAAAAGCAAGGCATAACCCTACTCACTTCTTCATCCACGTATCATCATATTTCAACTTCTTTTTCATAATCATTCATCCTTTAATCTATCATCATAAATGCTTTTTATTAAGCAACTCATGAACAACATTAACACACAAAAAATTAGAACATAAATGTCTTTATTTATTTACACCCACGGAAAAGCATATATATAAACCTATGATCATGATCATGATCATTAAATCTCACATCATTCATCATATTTGATTCATTTGCAACTACCCATGAAGATCAATGTTTAACTTCATAAAACTTTAATCTCTTCAAAATCACGTGAACCTAGCTTTCCATATATCACACGATCATCAACATGGTGGTGGGATAACTTAGGTTTTTAGTGGAAAGATGTTTAACACAACAAAAGTGGAAGTAGCAGTTGATGGATGAAAGTAAGGTTTAACATAAGAAGAGAGAAGAGGGTGTCGTGGATGAAGAAAAATGAAGAAGATGGAGAAGAGAGATTAACAAAGAGATGATAGCAATTAACAAGTGAAAGACAATAAAATGTTAGTCTTTCACTTGAGAGAAGCGTGTGGGATGAGTGGTGAGTGGCAGTGACACTTCCCACTGCCACTTATCACCTCCCCGTGGTTCCATTTGGCCCCCTTTTTAATAACTAGTCTATTTGTCTCCAATTTCTAATCCAAATTTCTCCCAATTTTTTATGACATTGTCATTAAATCCTAAAGCCATTTTCCAATTATTTCTATTGTCATTCATCACTTATTTCTACTACCATAAATCAATTGTATTGCTACTTAGCATTTTTTCTAGTCCAAAAATACTCAAAATTTTAAAAATTTTCTAAATTTTCACCAAAAATTATAAATCAATATTTATACACATTAACTTGATTTTCAAGACATATAATCCGCAATTCACATCATAATCACATTAAAAATCAATTATACTCGAAAAGTGTCAAATGGGTACATGAACAGTCATTGTAATGTGTGCAAAAAATAAAATTCGCGTGTATGTATGCTTTGTTATGCACACAACCTCTATTTCAACCACAGTGTCTCATCTCTCAATTCAAACTCAGAGTTCCAATTCATTTTCAACTTCTCAATATGCTTCACCATTTCAGGATCTTTACTCTAAACATTTTTGATTCTGTCATGTAACATTGATTTCAGTCTCAGAGTGGCTATCAATGCCTCATTTTGCTCTAGATGCAACTCAACAGTCAATGCTCTCAATTGAACTAGGCCCAATAACCTCGATATCTACATTTGAGCTACACTAGTATCTGATTTTTTACTTGCAGCATTAGCTACCACATTAGCTTTTCCCAGATGATACTCAGTTGTGCAATCATAGTCTTTCAACAAATCTATCCATCTCTTCTGTCTCATATTCAATTCTTTTTTACTCAACAGATACCTCAAACTCTTATGATCAGTATATATCTGGAATCTCTCTCTATACAAATAATGTCTCCATATCTTTATAGCAAAAACCATTATAGCAAGCTCTAAATTATATACCAGATAATTAATCTCGTGAGACCTTAATTGTCTCAATATATAAGGTATTACTTTGCCATACTACATCAGTACACATCCCAATCCTTGATGCGAAGCATCACTATAAACCACATAATCTCTAGTTCTTGATGGAATAGTCAACACTAGTATAGTAGTTAACTGATGCTTCAGCTCCTTAAAACTCCTTTGACATTCATCATTCCATCTGAAAGCACATTCTTCCTCAAAAGTTTGGTCAAAGGGGCTAAAATTAATGAGACCCCTTGATAAACCTCTAGTAATATTCAGCTATTCCAAGGAAACTTCAGATCTCTGATACATTCTTCGAAGCTTCCCACTTTATTACCTCCTCTATTTTCTTTGGATCCACTTGTATGCCTTGTCTAGTTACTATATGACCTAGAAACACTACTTGATCTAGCCAAAATTCACACTTACTGAATTTGGCATACAACTGTTTCTCCCTCATAATCTGTAGGATTATTCTCAAGTGCTCGACATGCTCCTCTTTGCTCTTCAAATACACTAAACGTCATATATGAACACAATCACAAAACGATCCACGTAGGGTTGCCACACCTTATTCATCAATGCTATAAATGTAGTTGGGGTAATAGTCAACCCAAACAATATTACTAAAAACTCAAAATGACCATACTTTCTTCTGAATACACTTTTCGGTACATCAGCCTTTGATATCTTCAACTAATAGTATCCAGATCTCAAGTCCAATATAGTGAACACCTGAGCTCCCTGTAACTAATCAAGAAAATCATCAATTCTAGGCAACGGTACTTATTCTTCACTGTCACCCGATTCAGTTACCTATAATCGATGCACAATCTCATAGTTCCATCTTTCTTCTTCATAAACAAGACTGGAGCTCCCCATGGTGATACATTAGATCTAATGAAACCTTTTCCAACAATTCCTATAATTGAGCCTTCAATTCCTTTAGTTCCACAGGTGCCATCCTTTATGGAGAAATAAATATTGTAGCAGCACTTGGAAATGAGTTGATCATAAACTCTATTTCCCTATCTGGAGGTAAACTAGATAATTCAGCGGGAAACACATCCAAAAATTCCCTAACAACAGGAATGTTTGCACATTCTGCTTAGTTTGAGTGTCTACTACGTGGGCCAGATAAACCTCACATCTACCTCTGATCAATCTTAGTACACTCATGAATGAGATCAGTCTAGTTGGCACTTCTTGACTAATACCTTGGAAAACTACTCTTGGCTTATTAGGAGATTCTAGTATTACCTCCTTAGTATAGCAGTTCATGATAGCCCTATGAACAGTGAGCTAATCCATGCCTAGAATAATATCTATCACCCTTAACTGTAATACAATCAAATATGCTTCTAATTATGCCTGATCAATTTGAATCAAACACCTCTTGCAAACTTTTCCTATTACTACAATATTACCTATCAGTGTACTCACCTTTAATCCATGCTTCAATAATTTATTATCACAATATAGCGTGGATGCCAGATGCGGTGTGATAAAAGAATGTGTAGATCCAGGATATAGCAATGCAAAAGCTTCATAAGTAAAGATATGCAATACACCTGCAATGACATTTGGGGAATTTTGAGCCTCCTGTCGAGTCATCACATTGACTCCGGTCTAAGACTACGGTTAGTCGGGTCATCCTTTAGACTCTAGCCTGAGACTGCGATTGGTTGCTCCTCACCTCATTCTTAGTAGTAGGACTCCCAGAACTCACCTGCCTCTCCCATGACCTCTCTGTCCAGACCCACTAGCTCGGCTCTGTTGGATAGTTGTTTCAATTACTACTACTCCTCTCCTTTCAAACTGTGCTCTGTAAACAATGGTACAGTCTCTGATCTGATGATCAAAAGAGCGGCATCATAAGCAAGCTCTAAATAATTTCCAGCATTCACCACTATGCTTCTTCCCACAATGTTCAAAATTTGGTAACTGTCCCAATACTGCACCTCTTACACTGCCAGACTTTACAAAATTACCCCTCTGTTTGAATCCCGACTGTTTTGGTCTAGCCGGTGGTTGAAAAGATCTGTTCTAGCACTTACTAAACTTCCGCTAGAACCACCCTGAGATTCACTAGCCCTCTTTATTCTAGACTCTTGTCTGTATTCCCCTTGATCATCTATCACCAATTGTTCTATTCAGATCGAGGCTACTCTGAACTTAGAGAACCTGCTCAAGTTCGTAATAGCCAGCCTCATCCGAATTTCCATATTCAGCCTATCTTCGAATCTCTCACATTTGTCCTTTTTAATAGGAATCAAGGTAATAGCATACCCATCAGTTCATTAAACTTTATCTCATATTCTACTACAAAGAGATTGCCCTACTTCAGATCCAAAAACTCCTTCATCTTTTATCTAGGTAGATCTTGGGCATGTAATTCTCCTTGAAGACCTTCAAAAAGTCTTCCCACTTCAAGTTACAAGGCCTTATGGTACTGCCTGGAATAGTTTTCCACTAGTGGTATATTGGACATTGTAGTGAGGAAACTGTATAGTCGAACTTCTCCTCCAACTCGCAATCTATGTGATCGAAGACTCTCTCCATTCTCTCTAGCCATCCTTTGGCTTCTATAGGGTCTGTGCTTTTGTAGAAGTCCACAACCCCTTACTTTCTCAGTTTATTATACCTCCTTTCCCTTCTCCCAGGAATTCTAGAAGGCGTTCTCTCAAGTCAAGATACAGAAGACTCTCTACTGGCTCCTATTAATTCTAGGTCAGTTAATTGTCCCACTTGATCACTTATGGCAAATAACTATAATAGACAATAACTTTTATTACTATCCGTATTTCTCACGATATACCATATCTAATGTTTATGTATGTCCTTATGGATGCCAAACCATGTTCTAATACCCAAAGTTGTAGCTCCCCACTCCCATCCAACATGTGTCTATACGTCCTTTTGACATTCGAGCATATACCTGATGGAAATAGTGCGCCAGAGCACCCACATCATTTAACATGGTATCATAATTAAAACACAAATACTCAATTCCTTATTTTTCATTTCATAAAACATAATGTACATTGTAGCATTATACTACATGATCCATATAAATACAACATCAAAAACTATAAGAGTCTACTGTTTTTTTTTACACATTCTACATGAAACAGGAATTATATAAAAATTCTATCTAAATCCTTCAGTCTCAGCTAACCGACCTTTGAAACATTTCTTCTATCCAAAAACACAAGACTATTTATCTCTAGAGTGGCTTAGCAACTAAGTCTCCTCTCTCATACCTAAAGTTACAATTTTGATTAGTTTTATGAACTCAGTAAGCTACCCATCATCGATGGCTCACTCATATCACATAACACAACAATTCATATAATCATATAATACACGTCACTCTATTAATTCACCATATAGCTTCATATATCACTTTATTCACTTATTTCACATCTCTCATTCAAAACAATTCAAACAGTACATTTCAATCATTAAAACATACATATAAAATGTATATGCAATGCTTACAAGACTCACTTTCAATTATTACATTGTTGTGACCGAGTGCCTTTTTCACTATCCTGTATCCATTGTGGGTACCAGGCTCATTAATAATTGGCTCTTATTCGTTAGGGATATTGGGCTCATTATATATAATATACCAAAGGCTCTTACCACATTCTAAGTTTTAAGCTCTTTTTTATTGGTGACTCCGGTCATAACTACCTTTATCTTATCATGCATTCATGTAATGAAATGCATCAAATCTCATAAATTCAATTAGTCACTTTTCTTCAATTTACATTTTCATAGGACCTTAGTCTGGCATTCAACAATTAAGTTGAGTACACTTATTTCTGTCAAATTGATATACAATAAACACTTTCAATATGATTTTCATGCGTTCGCCTCAGACATTCAATGTCCGAAATCAACACATTCACATCAATAATAATTCAACACAGCAAATTGAACGAAACAAATAATCAATGTGAGACTATTTAGGTTACTCACAGTATGCTCCAGATAGCTATTACCGCGATGTCTCGGCAATGTTTAGATGTTGTCGCTCTAATTGCTCTTCTATATCATGCAATACATGTTTACAAATTACTAATTTGAACAATCAAATTAATACTCAATTATACACACACACACACATAGAGACACAGTTTGTGTGTTTTGTATGGTATGTTTCCTTAATTCACATCTTATAATCATTTAACATCATCTTTCAATCATTCATTAATACCTAATACACTTTACTCACTTTAATTACCTAATCCATTATCAATTAAGTTCATTCTTAGCCTCATTCAAGCCTAAATACATCATAAGGAAGTACCTCAACATTAGTTGGTTCAAACATCACTCAAAAGGCAACTTTTTACTTCATATACTAGTTCACAATTGTGGAGTACCTTCCCACGATCAAAACAAAAGCCATAGCAACTGGCCATGATCATGGGGTGAGGGTCAAGATCATGACAGAACTATAAATTTTCTAGGCCACGATCATGGGGTGTGGGCTACGATCGTGCCCTGCATTTTCTTCCACTATTCTTATAAATTCAATTTGTATATACTAAGATCAATTTCACAACGAATTTTCCAGTATTCACATCAATTTTTGCAACTTCATTACATGCTAATTCAACTACCATATTAGTTGCATTAAAATCCACAAACTCTACTCATTTAATTCATCATCATTCATTTAACCTCATTCATTCATGAAATCCTATCATACATGCATTTCTAACTTTCTCCATATTATATTCAAGACATCTCATGCCAAAATAATCATTTCTACTTCATTTTCCTCTTCATTCTTACATTCATTTTATTTCAATATCAATCACAAACAATTTACAATCTATGGTTGATCATAAACACAAAAACAGAACATTCATACATATACATTCATCATCAACTTCCTGCACACATTTTACTCCATTATCACTTTCATTTCACTTCTCAAATGTTAACCTAATTTACTTCATTTCAAGAAACCACACTAACCCCTTTCTCTAGCTTAATTTATTAATTTAATTCATCCGCAATATAGCCTAACTTATGATTCATATTCTCAAAATAAGGACATAACATATATATTCATTCATCAATTCCCTACCTTCATTATCACACAAAAATAGAACATAATCACATCTCTTCATTTTTCAACTTTTAACACTCATTCAACCACCACTTTCATTATTAATCATCTCTAAATCACCTCTAGCACAACTCATAATTTATCAGTCATCATAACACAAAAGTAAGGCATAACCCTACTTACTTCTTCATCCACATATCATCATACTTCAACTTTTTTTCATAATCATTCATCCCTTAATCTATCATCATAAATGTGTTTTATTAAGCAACTCTTGAACAACATTAAAACACTAAAAATTAGAACATAAATCTCTTTATCTATTTATACCCACATTAAAGAATGTATATAAATCTATAATCATGATCATCAAATCTCAAATCATTCATTATATTTGATTCATTTGCAACTTCCCATGAAGATTAATGTATAACTTACTTGATAAAACTCCAGGCTATTCAAAATCAAGTGAAGCCTAGCTTTCCATATATCACACGATCATCAACATGGAGTAGGGTTAGGTTAGGTTTTTAGTGGAAAGATGTTAAAGACAACAAAAATGGAAGTAGCAATTGATGGATGAAAACAAGGTTTAACGTTAAGAGGTGAGAAAAGGGTGTCGTAGATGATGAAAAATGAAGAAGATGAAGAAGAGAGATTAACGAAGAGATGATAGCAATTAACAAAAGAAAGACAATAAAACATTAGTCTTTCACTTGAGAGAATCATGTGGGATTCAGTGGTAAGTGGTAGTGACACTTGTCACTGCCACTTATCACCTCCCTATGGTTCCATTTGACCCTCTTTTTAATAACTAGTCTATTTATCTCCAATTTCTAATCCAATTTTCTCCCAATTTCCTATGACATTTGTCATTAAATCTTAAGGCTATGTGCCAATTATTTCTATTGTCATTCATCACTTATTTCTACTACCATAAATCAATTGTCTTGCCAGTTGGCATTTTTCTTAGTCCAAAAATACTCAAAATTTTAGAAATTTTCTAAATTTTCACCAAAAATTCTAAATCAATATTTATACACACCAACTGGATTTTTGAGACATATAATCCACAATTCACATCATAATCACTTTAAAAATTAATTATACCTAGAAAATGTCAAATGAGTGCATAAATAGTCATTGTAATGTATGCAAAAAAAAAACAAATTCACATGTATGTATGCTATATTATGCATTAGCATAAAATGCACTTCCTAATTTCTCATTAATATCTCTTATGTAGTTATTCCAGGGTTCTAGCCCTCAGCATGGGAAAATGGGATGTTACAATATATATTTAGATGAATATAATAGTCTATGGGATAATTTGACATTGCAAATAAAATTATGATAATATTATAATTATAAGATTCATATTACATTTATATATTATCCCTAAATTGTTCCTAGTCATTGTTATATTAATACTAGATGTTACTAGAATGTAAAAAAGCTAGCACACGTTTTGTTTTTCCTTGTGAAGGAATTATTTGATCTCAATTACTAAAGCATGGGGATCCTTAAATAAATTTGTGAGTCCTTGTTAGAGAAAAAGTTCACCAAACTAATTCAATATGAGAAGTCCATTTTGAACGTTACTTACATGTCTATGGATATTCTCGTTGTAATGATTGCATAAGTTATCCAATGACTTGAAATCTCCAAAGTTGTCTTGTACAGAATTTTTATGTTTTGATACAACTTATGAACTATTCTAATTATAGGTAGTTCAGTTGGTCGTCATTAGATATAGCATGAAATATATGGAGGTAATTGAGTGATCAAGATAGGATTTATCATCCTAAAGTAATTTTGAAGAATGTTTCATCGTTCTCGATTAGTCTAGATTTGAGAAATCCTTGGCTAAGACAGAATGAATTTTTTAAATAGTTTACAAATGTCATTAATTGAATCAATAAATAATGATGGAGAACTAATATGATCAGACTCGAAATAGAGTGGACATTAATTTCATGCTCTATGTCTAACCAAAACATTGTTGATAAAAGGATTGAACTATATGGAAAAATCATGCATAAAGTTAGCCAAAAGTATTTTGACATTTTTGAATATTTGGTGGTCATGATGTGTTGCTTAATGCCAATCTTCATCTATAGATATAACTTATTTAATTAGAGAATTAAAGATAAATTAAATGAGATATTAGATCTTATTTTGGACATAATTGGCATTTAATTGGAATTATTTGTAATTCTAAATAAAGTTTAGTCAAAATTATATTTTAATTTTAATTAAATTACTAAAATTTCTAAACCCTATTAAGAATACTAAATATAACGTTAATGAAAACTTTGGCTCCTTATCCTTCTTTGTTGCTTTTGTGGTATGGAAATATTCTTGCTTCTATATAAATCCCTTTAAGTGTGTGTCACTTATTTTTCTTTTACTATTATAGAATATAATTCACTTGCGTAGTAATGCAAAAATAAAGGAAATTTAGACACCAAAGAAATTACTATACTCTAACCTGTGTTTATTTTCCAAAAATGAAAATGAATGGCTATAATATTAAATGTTTATTATATATGAAATGACACCTATAATTAGTAACCACGTTGAGATTGCTTTTATTCACTCTATTGGAATTCTAGCTATGTGAATAATGGGTATGGGAGTTAGGACTCCTAATATGACCATTATATATATGATAGTTATGATTTTTTTGACCGATCTAAATATTTAGCAAATAAGTAGCAATGTTATTCAGTTGCTAAGTTGGTTCTTTAAAAAAAAGTTTTTAGGTTAGTTAACACTAGTTTATAATTTTTAAGTGTCTAGCCCTATTTTGAGACTTTCAATAATCATAGTCACCTTAATGGTTCTTGGGAATGACGAAAAAGTAAAGGAAGATTGATGAAGCTCTTTTAGGGAGAGGCACAGCTATGTAAGATGGTACAAGTCTATATCCAATGTTGGCATTAGGCAAAGGTAAGAAGGGCATTTACCCAAGGCTAGGGTTTTAAGGGGCTAACTGATTAAAAGAGTTAAAACTTTTAAATTTAAAAAGTTTATTTATGAAAAATTTTGAAAATTTGAAAGTTAATAAATATATTCATTAAAAGGGGTAGAAACTAAAAGGTCAATAAATATGCTTTAAAATGTTTATATATATCAAAAGGTTTCTTGGTTGAAAAGAAAAAAAATTTTGTATTCTTATCCCAAATTTGAAGCTTTATTGAATAGAGTTAAAGAGGAGTTCGATTCCAGTTATCAATTGTGCGATCTAACGATCCTGTTAAATTCTTGTTAAGGTGAAGAAAAAAACGCGTTCTTTTTATATTTCTCTTTTATATTTTATATTTGCATTTGTGTTGTATCTGCAAATTTATGCAAGTTAAAGGATGATAAATATACACACATACATATTAGACCCAAAATAAAGAAAATTTTGAGATCAATTTGTTAGAGATATATGCTAACATCTTTGTTAACAATGATATATTTTATTAATATAATTAGACCTAAAAAAAGGTTGTGTAGGGTTATGATTTCTAGAGAGTAGGATTTTTAAAAAGTTTTTGAAACTTTTAAATGAGTAAGATAAGATCTCATCTATGATGATTTTTAACAAAACTAAGTAGTAGTGCGCTTCACCAATAATTAGATTAGAATAGATGAAAATTTATCTTAAAGTATATACTAAAAAATTGAAAAAAAGATAATTATTGTGACATTTTTCATAATATTTGCTATGTTTTTAAAAGCAAGGGTATATTCATTAGCATATGATATCTTTATCTACTATATATAATAGTCCACCTATCTTTTAGCAATTAAAAGTCCACCTCTCTTTTAGCACTTTAGTCTTAGATATTTATGTAATAACTAATATTTTATATATTACGTCCAATTTTTAACTAAATTAATTTAAAATAATTTGATAAATGTTTATTACAGTAAATAAAAAACATTTCATATAAGAGAAATTAAGTATATAAATTCAAATGGAATATTATTTAAATAACATGTAGTTTCTTTAATGACCTATGCGTATAAGCCTAAAACCAATACATACTAAAAGGGAAGAAATTCTTAACAATTGTAATTTATTTTTTTCAATTAAATCTTATAAAACTTATGAGAAAATATATTTTAGCATAATATGACTTCTTAACCTAATATTCCAAAAAAAAGTGAAAAGTTCATTTTAAATATCAATTTTTAAATTGTCATTATTATTACGATTTAATTATATTGATTAAGACTGTTACATGGATGTTACAAGACATGATATACTAATTCAATCCAATCTATACAAGGTTAATCATCTCATTATTATCTTATTTAAATCTTCATGTTTTATTCTTCAAATATCTTTTTCCATATTTGTAAAAAATTCCTAATTTAAAATTTTTTGACTAATTCTTGTTAGTATCTTTTTAAAATAAGATAATTCGAATCAAAATTTATCTTGATAATTAATCTTTTTTTTCATTTAGCAAATATCATAAAAAATTACTCGTTGTTTTTTATTTTTATATAGGATATTAAAATTTTCTCTTTATATAGGATACTGTTTTTACTCTTGGTTTTCATCTAGATTTTCTGATAATGCCAAGTCAAAGAGTGAAGAGGAAAGTTTGGTTAGTGTACTTAAGAGTTTTGACTTTTTACTTGGTATGACCATTTTGTATGATATTTTATTCACTATTAACATATTAAGTAAAAAGTTGCAGTTTAAAACTATATGCATTGACACTTTCACATAGTAATTAGAAGGTGTTGTGGTATTCTCTGAGAAACATAGAAGCAAAGAGTTTGCCTCTAGTATGAATATTGCCAAAGTCTTACATATTAGATGCATGTAGAGCCTACATTTCCATCTAGACATTTTATTATTAGGAAAAGACAATTTGATGAAAACAATAATCATGGAGAAATATAATCATCTAAGGAATCCTTTAAAGTTAGTTACTTTCTAGTTGTTGTGGATATGGATATTGCTTCGTTAAAGAATATATTTAAACAATTAACGAAATTTGAAAATATTTTTGGATTCTTTTTTGATTCAAAGAAGTTGAAGTAATTAAATGATAATGAATTAAGAGAATATTGCACTAATTTCACAACAACTTTTTTCATGATAATATTTCGGATGTGAATTTAGATTAACTTTTTTTCTAAATTAAAATTGTTGCAAATGACTTTGTCAAAGTAGTTAATTTCATTAGTTGAAATTCTTTAATTTGTTAAAGCTGCAGATTGTTACCCAAATATTTGAATTGCTTATTAAATTGTATTGACTGTACCTGCGATTATACCATCAATTGAGAGAAGTTTTTCAAAGTTAAAAGTATTAAAAAAATACTTGAAGTCAACAATGTCATAAGAAAAATTTAATGGTTTAGCTATTTTATGTATCAAGAAAGACATGTTGGACAATATTGATCTTGAAACTATTATTAATGATTTTGTATCTATAAATATACTGAGATTTTTTTTATAATCATTTGTGTGCTTATCAGTGCAATTCTCATGCTGTTTTGAAATTTGATATTGTTTTATGGATGTTTTTACTACTATTTTATTGTTATAACTATTATTTTTAGTGATTTTATTAATGTTGACATTTGGAATGTTATTAGATGTTATTATAGTCATTTAGTATTTTATTAGGTACGTCGACTTGTAACTTGAGTCACTTATGTACAAATATTAAATTTTAGTAATAAAAATATGATTTTGAAATTTACATATTTGAATATTATCGATTTATTAGAGCCTTTTTCTTACTTTATCTTAGGCCTATAAAATATTAGGAACGACTTTACCTGTGTCCTCAACTTACACAACTATGTGAATCAACCATGTAAGTCATTGGAAACATGTGAATGAACATGCTAAGGGTGAAGACATACAAGGTCGTATACACACCTATGTGCATGATTTACACATCCATGTGTGACGACCATGTAGCTCTCTATAATAGTGTATGTCAGTGACTCAAGTGACACTAGAAGCATATTCATGTATGTGATCATGTATGTTACGTAAAACCTATTTCAAGACATAAAAGAGGAGGAGACATAGGCTTGTTTATTGGGAGGTGCAAAAACACTAAAAAGGGGAAAAGAAAACAAAATGAGAGTAAGTAGTTTTTGATTCCCATCCTTGCTTGATTGATTTTAGGATTGGGTTATTAGTTTGATGATTTGCACATCATCTTTAGTTTCAATATTGAATCTTTACGAGACAATTTGTTGTTGTGGGGTGAGAGACTAAATCTTTTAAATCCTCATTTGTGATTAGTCAATTTGCTTGTGACTCGTAATTTTTTCCTCTACTCCGAAGGGTTTTTCATGTAGATCTCTATGTTTGTTCTTTATTGAGTTTTTTTATTCTCATATTGATATTTTCTGATTAAACTTGATTAGAGTGGGTTAATGTTGCTATTAAGTTGACCTCTTAGAGAGTTGTGCTTTGATTGTGTCTTTCTTTTGTCTTCTAACAATAATAATAACAACAACTAAGGAACTTTAGATTCTTAAGAAATGATATATTGATTTTGAGTGTTTATGGTTATGTCACAAATAATGCAAAGATAGTATATGTAGATGTTTATAGCCGATTTGTTGAAATGGGCATCTCGGACCTAATCATATTGACTTTCATTAAAATTCTGTTGGGTTAAGGTAGAGGTTATCATACTTTTTTTCTGTGGTTTTTTATTGGGTTACTAATTGTCATACTTTACTTATTAATTTGATTTGTATTTAGTGGAGGAATTTCTTGAAATAATATCTCTCATCAATTGCTTTTATTAAGCATCTAATTGGATGCATTCATTACGGTTCATCACGAAGTATTAGAAACATTCGGTTTTTCTCAAATTCATTGTTATTTGATTAATACACTACGAACATTCGCGTTCCAAGATTTTGTAAATGGATCCTTTGACCGTAGTTTCACTTGATTTGTATTATCTTGGAATCAATTGTTTTCCAGTTCATCTTAGTTTTGTCACGGTTGAAAGAAAAACGTTTATACTTGAAGTTACTGGACATGAATTGACAACCTTTTTAACCTCTCTTTTAAAAGGTTGTTTTTCATTTGTTTGTTTTTTTTTTTTTGATATCTATGGACTAAAAGAGACAGCAGTTGGGATTGAGAATGCAGTTTGGTCAAATGTAAGCGATAATTGGAATCCATCATTAGGGATGACAATTCCGGCCCGGCGCATTGACATTCTTATCTATCACCATCCCATAAAATTCAACAAATTGTATTCCTATTTCTAGTTTTCCTGTTTTCAACTCTGGAAGACTTGGATACCGCATTTTATTACTATTCAAGCATGTCCACTGCTTTTGTCCGACTAAATTTGAGTCTCGTGCACGTCCAAAAGCTAAATCTGAACGTATTGACTATTACTCGTTGATTATATGGTTCCCTCCAAAGAGTAAAACCGTTCATGAAATTATGGTCCAATCTGGCGACACTTTTGCTGCTGTTGCGGTGGCTGCATATTAATATTATTGGCTGGTACCCTTTTTCTCACACGAACTGCACATTGTAAGACTTGTAGCCTTTGGAAGTGGAAAATACAACGACTGCCGTCCGCTTCTTAGAGCCCTTAATTCTTCCAGTTCTTTTTTCAACCTTCTGTTCTCTTCGCTTAAACTTTCACGGCACTTCTTCAAGAACTCAAGCTCCTCGTCGGTTCGCTTCAACTTGGTCCTGTCACAGGATTTAATAAAGGTTATGGCCTTAATGGATTAAATCTGAGAAAACGTGCTTAAATTATTATGATTTATATCTTAGTAAATATATGGATCAAGGGATATCTGGGTGGTACCCAATACATTAAAAGTAATTTCAATTCATTAAAAAAAATTTAAGTCCCACTTTAATAGTATTTAAACCATTCTTCACGTACGTATGATAATATATTTTATCAAATCCAATTGATTCTCACTGAGTAAATCAGGTACCATTAAAGATGGGAATAGATGACTGGAAAAAGAGCCAAATAAGCGAGTAGAGTTAATATGACCAATATGAAAGCGAAGATGGATGACCTTGCCCTCCGGTTCTGAAACCAGACTTCAACTTGTCTTGTTTTCAGCTTCAATCTCTCTGCAAGTTCCTTCTTCTGGTTCTGCACGTAAAACCCTTTCATTCGCTCAGACACAAACTATACCAAATGGACGGTTTAAAGTAAATGTCCAATGCAAAAAGTCAAATGTATATGATATTGTGAAATCCAATTTTGATGAGATCACGATCACATGTTACTTAAACAAAGATCACTACCCAAAATACAGAGAGGGATACGAATCCAAGATGGGAATAAGAGAAAATGAAAAAAAAAAATTCCCAAAGAACTATAACCATCGTCAGAACTCGATAGAACATAGTGCAAGCATATGTTCTGTGTAGAAGATGTTACCGGCTTAAGAGCGCTATGCCGTTTGAAGCTTTCCTCGAGAAAGATTGACTGTTCTCCAGTGAGCCGCAGCTTTTTTCTTCCAAAATCCTTGGTTGAATCATTATTCATGACATTTCCAAGCCTATAGTCTTCTTCGGCACCTCGCTTGCAGCTCGACCCTTCATGAACCTTGCCATCCAGAAAGTTGACTGCTTTGGGATTTGGGTAGAGTGTAAAGGAGAGGTCTAAGCAAACTACAGATTTCTCCTTCTGTCTTTCCGGCCTTGGACCATAGTAACCACCAATACCTAGTCCAAGCTTTAGTCCTGTGTTATAATCTTCATGATCTTCCATTGTTAATAAGTGACAGAAACAAAGATGAGTGATAAATGGGTATAATTTGATAAATGGAGAAGACAGATGATCTGAGTCCATTTATACTTGGTAATTAAGAGGTTTTTATCAGTTATTGAAAATATTGATTTTATGAAATTAATACTAAGCATTTAGTGATTGATATACTAATGAGTATGATATTATAATATATGAGAAAAGGCGTACGTTAGAGCTATGACTCCTCCCAGGAAACCAAAATTTTCCTTAAATGCCAAGTACATGTTTGACTGAAGGATTCCACGACGCCTTGCATTAAATGCAGCTTTTGAGCCTGTAAGTGTCTACCAAGCACTATTTTACAGCTCGATGCTTTCTTTTCACTTGGAGCCTGGACGTTAATATAATAGTTTCGGTCTTCATTTCTGACAGGACTCGTAAATACTTAACTTGCTTCCGTTAAATGCCACGATGTACAAATTAAAATCTTCAACATTCAATAAATTTCGAACGGAACCTAGAAAAACATCATAAAAACAAATAACATAAATAATGTAATTCCACTTCACCAAATGAATTATGAAACTAATCAAATAACACTGAAAACAGTTAACACCACATTACAAAGAGGGTTAGTGGTAAATCTTATTTACAAAGCACAAAGAATAATAGTTTTTGTTGGTTAAAATATTTAGATATTTCCTTGAAATGCTCCAAGTTTGTTAGATATAGCTATTTTTATTTAATGCTAACATGGCTATCTCAGGTATTGTTATCACAGAAATAATCATTAACTAGTTAAGAGTTATAATGATGAATCAACACTTAATAAGATAATTTTGTCATTTGAAAGGAAGCACACGTAACTGAGTTGTTTGCTATAAGACAACCAAAATAATTTTAGACTGTGGCAAACAAAAATTTCTACCATCTATCCTCTTCCTTTGTGTTAGCCCTGTAACATTTTGGGACCTTTTGCTAGCTATTGGTAAACCACGACCAACTTCTAGCGTGGATTAGGCATGTCAAAGGAACAAAGATAACTTAACCAAGTAAGATCAAGCATGATTCGAGCTTCGGCTAGCTTTAATGAACCATGAGGCATTGATTGACTTGCCTAGGGTAAGTTGGACTTACTTAAAATGTCTTTGGTGGGATTAGAGATGAAATTATATTTAAATGATGGACCATGCATAGAGGAACGAACTTAACCTTAGGTGTGCATTGGTTAGACCACATACAAATTGGCTTGAAACTTAGCTAACCTTCGCCTTTAGATTAAGATCATGGGTGAAATGACAAAGTTAGTGGGATGAATCTTCAAAAAAGATGGAGGACATGGAAAAAAACAAGGATAAGGTTCTTGTCTTCATTTATCACATGTTTCTTTTACTTATAAGTGAGATAGTGGTAAGTTATGTAGACCATATACAAAAGTAGTGCCTACAGTGGTTAGAGATGTTAACCACCAACTAAGGTAATGACTTAGTGGCCTTGTGCCCACTTTCTTGTATTATTGCCCAACAAGTCTCCAAAAGCCTATAAATAGCTTATTTGAGCAAAGGCTTCATTCAATTAGAGAAAGTTGGAGCTTTTATATCCTTTGTAATAGTTGAGAGAAGTATAAAGGTTATCAATATTATTGTAAAGCTTTGTGCATCTTTCTCTTATTATTGCTATCCATTATATTTTATTGGTTTCCTGAATTTTGTGGACCTTTGAGTGAAACACCCTAAACATAAGAGATTTGGTAAGGTTGAATTGAACTGTGAATGTTTAACTACTGTACTTAGATTTTGACTCATTTTATGTCCGAACTTAGAGTTCTTTGCAAAATTTTTGTAACAACTGATATCAGAGCTGCGTTGGTGATTCAATGTCGAGTGGCATTAATCTTAGAAAGTGTGTTACATGGGCTGAAGTGCTCATCGATCCTTTACCTATGGGTAAAGAAGAATTCCCTTCTTATGCATTATGTTTTAAGCTCTTAGAGCATCCAAGTGTTGCAAGATCAAGTGGATGAATTGGTTAAAGCATGAGAGGATGCAACCTTTAAGATGATCATCCTCAAATGTGTAATTGCAACTTAAGATGTGAGACATACTTAAAGCGCCATGTTAAAGGTGCATAAACTATATAGGTTATGGAGTAGTATTTTGCATCAGCTGCTAAGGTGCTAAACGTAGAAAAGGTGAATGTTTTGACAATGTATTTTAGTGGAGATGTAAAATTATGGTGGAAAACTCAAACCTCTACTGAAATCAATATTGGTCGACCTCATGTTCATACATAAGTGAGGATGAAAACGGAGCTAAATGATCAATTCCTTCTTACCAACATTGTTTGGCTTGTAAGAGATGCTTTGATGCAATTGAAGTATGATGGGTTTGTAAGAGACTACATTAATAAATTTAGTTCTTCAATGCTTACTATTGAGAATGTGCCATATAAGAACAAACTTTCCAACTTTAAGTCAGGTTTACAACCTTAGGCACAAATGGAGTTGCGAAGGTAAAATGTCAAAGATGTTATGGGTGCTATTGTAGCTGTAGATGGTTTAGTAGATTTTAGAGTGCCAAAAGAAACCACAGTCTTTTTTTCTTCTCAAAAATCAAAAGCCAAGAGACATGTGAAGAAAAGAAGAAGACAGACCAAGGTAAGATAAGGGAGTATGATCACAACGAGAAGCCCAAACAAAATGGGCAACCTAAGCAAAGTGAGAAATCTTCCAAGAAAAGTCATGGTTATTTCTTATACAGTGACCCTCATTATGCCTGTGATTGCTTAAGAAAGGGGAAGTTGAATAACTAGATAGTGGACGCAGATAGTGAAAACAATCACTCAGAAGTGTGGTTTAATCCTATATGCTTACTTAAATCAATTAGTACGAAAGTGAATCCCTATAAATGCCTTATTTATATTAAGACACAACTTTATGGAAAGGAGCTCATTATTATGATAAAAACGAATGCCACTCATTCTTTTGCTACGGAACGGATAGTGTGAAACTTGGGGTTAAAGCTTAGTAAGACCCCTACAAAGATGAAAACTCCCACAATGAAAACACAATTAATGGTAGGAGCTGCATGCAATGTTCCTTTGAGTATAAGAAAGTTACGTGGGAAGTGGAACATGATGGTGATACCTCAAAGATTTTGACTTGATTTTCTCAAAATGGCAAAGGCGGTGTTATATCTACATCTTAAAGGTATTATGCTTATAAATGATCAAAATTCATGTTACATAAATTGTTGTAGGCCTAACGAGAGAAAAGTAGATAAAATAGTAATTGTAACTTATATTTCTACCATAAGTATTGAAAAAGGCCTTAAGAAAGGCATGGAGACTTACCTTGTGGCTATATAGGAAATTATGGAAGACCATATGGTAAAATTCCGAGATGTGGTTGAAAAAATATTAATGGAATTTAGGGATGTGATGCCTAAAAAGTTACCAAAATCTCTCCCTCCTTGCCACGAAGTTGATCATAAAATCAAGTTAATGTTAAGCGCAATTTCTCCTGCCTATGCCCTTTATTAAATGTCAGCAATGGAGTTAGCAGAACTAGGGAGCATCTTAATGATTTTTTGGAAGAATGATAGATCCAAACACTTAAATCCCCATATGGTGCTCCAATTTTATTCCAAAAGAAGCAAGATGGAGCCAAACAAATGTGTGTAGATTATAGAATTTTGAACAACATGACTATAAAAAAATAAATATCATGTTCCTTTAGTTTAAGACCTAATGGACAGTTTAGCAAAGGTTGATGTTCACAAAGTTAAACTTGCAGAATGGGTATTAGCAAGTTTGGATTAATGATGGTGAGAAGTAGAAGACGAAATGCGTAACTTGGTATGGCTAGTATGAATTTTTAGTCATGCCACTTGGTTTGACTAATACAATTTCTACATTTTACAATTTGATGAATGATGTTATATGAATTTTTAGAAAATTTTGTGGTGGTCTATTTAGATGATATTGTAGTCTATAACACTAATATGGCATAACATAAACCACACTTAAGGAAGGTGTTTGAATGATTATGGAAACATAAATTTTTTGTGAACATGGAGAAGGGTGAATTTGCCCAATCAGAAATAAAATTTTTAGTAAACTTAGTAAGCAAGGGCTAGGTGCATATGGATGCAAAAAAGGTACAAGCAATATATTGATTGGCGGTGAAAGAACTTAAGAGCTTTCTTGGCTTATCAAACTAAGGTTTCCAATTTATTGTGGGGTATTCAAAGAAATTACCACTTTTTGAAAGATTTATTAAAGAAAAACAATAATGGTGATGGGCGAATCCATGCCAAGAAGCCTTTGAAAAGTTGAATGCTACTAATGTGAATTAACCTGTGTTGAAATTACCATAATTCAATCTCCCTTTCTAGGTACAGACAGATGCTTCGGAAAAAGCTATTAGTAGAGTCTTGTTACAAGAAGGACATCTTGTTGTAGTTGAAAGTCAAAAGTATAATGTTGCTGATGAATTATACTAAACACATGAGAAGGAGATATTGTTAGTAGTACATCACATTGAAGCTTGGTGGGTATACTTATTAGGTACTAGGTTTGTTATCCATGGGGATAATATAGCTAACACCTTTTTTAGGACACAAAAGAAATCATTTACAGAGCAATCCCATTGGCAAGAGTTTCTTGCTAAACATGACCTTATATGGGAGCTTAAACTAGGGAGTCACAACAACGTGGCAGAGGCATTGATTTGAAAAGAATTCTTTACAGCCTTATGTGCTATCACTCGAGTTGAATCGAACCTATTGGAGAAAATCAAACTAGAAACTTCATTAGAGAAAACTTGTGGATGAATTGTAAAGTAAGTAAAGGATGGTGTTGTATGATGATTTTGGGTTTAATGATGAAAGGCTTCTACTGAAGAAGAACAATCAGTTGTATATGCCAATTTTTGGTGCCTTATGGAAGCAATTAATGAACGGGACGTATGAATCAAATCAGATTGGTCATTCAGAATCCAAAGGATGTTCGTGCTCCTTTCTTGATCTTACTACTAGCTAAAAAAGGAGAACTACATTCAGGTATATGTCAAAACTTGCCTAGTTATTCAATTGGATAAACCTGAAGAAAAGAAGGAGGAAGCTTTGAAATAGCCCTTACCTATTCGGGAAAAACCATAGATGTCAGTTCGATGGACTTTACTGGCGGGTTAAGGTGGATTAATAAGTGTAAATTGCATCATGTATTAGGGCTTAGTTTGATATGTATTTAATTGTAAATTCAATCATCTAGTATATGTTTAGGTTAGAATTGTGTTAGTTTGTTAATTATTTGTTTTTTAAGTATTTTATGGGTTAGTACAAGTCTTTGAGCTTAAATATTTTGTTTTTGACATACCTTAATGTGTTTATTAGTGTTTTTTGGTCAACATCAAGGAACAGAGAAGTTTCAGAGACATTTGGGATGAAGCAACTGCCTATGATCATGGCACAACAGACCACGATATTGACAGAAGCACTGAAGTTAGCCAAAGTTAGCCCACGATCATAGCCCATATTCCATGATCATAACAGAAGCCCATGACATGGCCTATGATTGTGACCTGTATACCACAATCGTGACAAAAGGCTCGAATGTGGCCCACGATCGTGGCCTGCATCAGGTAGACACGCAGACACTCATAAACGTCAAGTTTTAAGGAATTTTTTAGACCTTTCGGATCCAGTAAAAACCCTTAGGTTGCTCAGAACATAAAGAATATTTAAAGAACAAGACAAAGAGGCAGAAAGGGAGCTTTTGCATCAGCCACCTTGAAGAAACCCGAGGGAGAATTCATCAAGAGATAAAGGAAGAGAGAAGAGGAGAAGAAGCTGACTAGACGTACGTCCCGGATCAGGAATTTCCTTACGTCGCTGCCTCCTATCATCTGTTTAGATCATATTTCCTATTTATGTTTAGTTTTATTATTGTCTATAATTGGATTGAATAGTTGATGATAGGATCTTGAATGATGAGGATGTTCCTTCAGAGTTTTATCTTTGAATTAATGAAATCTGATTATTTATGTGGTTATTAGATTTATTATGGTTTAATTCTACGAGTGCATAATTCAATAATAAACTGAGAGGGTGAATAGAATGAAAAATGATTAAATTGGGCTAAAGAGAGTTAGGTAATTTAAATAGAACAAGAATTAAATCAAATCAGTAAATTGTGCGAAGAGAGATCTTGCATAGGTTTCTGATAGTTTATTAGAGAACTTCATAACTAATTAAGGTTTTAGATAGGTTGTTAATTGAGAGATTGCAACTTCCATAATCGGATTAGGGTTTATGATTTAGGGTTAATGGTTATAACTTGAGAGAATAATCAACCCTAGGATCAACTAGAACCAACAATCCGATAATTCGTAATCAGTTAGGTTAGCATTGAGGATAGGTAAAATTCCCTTTCTCTCAATTGGTAATTTCTTTAGGTTGATTCTTGGGTATGTGTTGCAACTGCCGAGTAATTAATATTTTCGTGTTAGATTCTTAATTTGATTGATTGAATTAAATTCTAATTTTTAGTTTCGTACATTCTAAATTCCTGTGATTTGTTTAGCCTTTGATTTTAGGATTAAATTATCCCTCCTCTTGGGATTGATACTATAGGTAATACACTAACGAATTGTACGCTTGTGGATTATCGAGGCTTATTAATTAAATCTTACACACAAACATTCGATCAAGTTTTTGGCGTTGTTGTCAGGGAGGCGTAAATTATTTTAGTTCTTTAGTCTAATGTTTTTCACTATTTTTGTGCTAAAAAAATTTAGGGCGTAAAGTGGAGACACAACAAGACATGTTAGAGTTAGACTGGGACACCTAAAGAGCTAGATGCCAAGAAGAAATGAAAAGAACAATGATGAATGATAGATATTATACGGAGCAAGGAACTATTGCGAACTACAATGAGGTATAGTACGGTTGGGGATGTAACGATCCTTATTAGAACATGTACACTCCAGGGTGGAAGAACCACCCAAATTTCTATCGGTCCAACAATGTAAGGACTCACTTAAGATATCAAGATCTATTAAGATTTCAGTAAGATGAGTATAGTTCATGGGATTCTAAATTAGACAAGATCCTGGATAAGCTCCTGGATATGGAAGAGGGCCAGAAGAGACTGGAAGAGCAATTTGATCAAGTAATGAAAGATTATGCCTCGTCTATTCATAACCTAAAGATTCAAGTGAGACAACTTTCTCGTGAATCTTGAAAAAGAAGTGTGGAAGACTCTCTAAGTAATATAGAAATACATCAAAGAGACAAATATAAGGCTATCACACCTAAGAATAGGCCCAAGCTAGAAGGATTGTGGAAAACCAAACTGACACCCCACCTCATTAAAGACCAAGAGACGAAGAAAGAGGATGAAGGAAAGAATGCTAACCTTCCTTATTATTCACTAGTTCTTGATATACCATGTGCGAACATTGAAAAATCTTGGGTAGATGTCTATAAACAGAACCTTATCCTTCAAATTAATGATGATCAAGTAACTTTCAAATTATTGATAGTTTGTTAGTGAAAAGGATATTATTGAAATTAATTGGTTTTTTCAACTTTATCAATATTGTCCTCTGATCTTTTTGTAATTTATAGCTTATTTACAGGCTACAAAACTGATGTTAAACAAAAAAGGTGGAAGCAAGCCGCTCATAATTAATCTTGGATGAGTTTCCAAGTATAGAGCGTTGAGTTGCCGATGTTAAAACAAGCATTACATAGTAGGCAACCCATAGATTTTTAATTTTATGTTATTTCCTTTGATGTCTGGATAGTTTGGATTACGTATTTAGGTTATTTCATTTCCAAATAAGGTTACGAAGGCATAGAACATTGACATGAGTTAGATGATCAAGGAAGTAAGTAAAAAAAGAGGTGAAAGAGCTATAAAGAGTAGGAAGTGATCTCGA
>JAOTJB010000008.1:29551007-29562798 GCA_027123815.1 Erythroxylum minutifolium | reverse complement strand
GATATATATTTTGTATTATTATATGAATTATTATTATTATTATTATTATTATTATTATTATTAGTTTTATTGTTCTTATTAATTTTATTATTAATTATTGTTATATTTAATATAATACAATTGCATAATGGTTCCCTTATGAGTCCTTACTTTTGCACTTTGCTTCACCTAATAACAAAAAACTGTATTATATTAAATATTTCATTTATTTTCGCAGGACCTATTGTGTGGAAGATCGTCGCTCTTCTTTCTTCGTTGTAGTCTAAAATTGTCTATCCATTTAGGTTAGTCGTCGAACTAAAGTTTACCATATGTATTGCTTTAATAATACGATTATGATACCTTTGTTCTTCTACTTCGAGTTAATACAACAATTATTAAGTGTTCTGTCTTTTTTCTTACATTAGTTTATGATGTTGTATTACCACAAATGTATTAGAATAAATGTTTCTTATTCTTTTTCGCAAGCCCTATATTGTGTTGAAGAGCGTCATTAATCTCTCTTCTTTATAGTCTGAAGTTATCCATTTATTCAGGTTAGTCGTGTAACTAATTAATATTTACCATATGTATTGCTTTAATAATACAATTATGATACCTTTGGATTTTGTGTGAATACAAAGGGGGTCTTGAATTTGTGTTGTTGTTTAGAATATTCTTATAATCATTGATGACTTTTTATGTCCTTTAATAATCTAAGTATTTACTGTATGTGGAATGAGTTTGAAATTAATTGTAGGTGATTAATTCGATCAATTAATTATAGGTGATTAATTACTACAATTAATACTTCAGCTTCAATGTGATTAATGCAAATATTGTATTAGCACAAGGAAGTGATACATTTCATAGACAAGACAATTCGTTCCATAATAAACTCGTAGGATGCTATATAGGCTGGCAACCAGTGATGTAGCTCCTGTAAGGCTTATCGGTTAAAAATTCCATAAGCCTAGAAGTCACAACGAGAATTTATTTTCTTGATTCACAGGTATAAGCAATGCCATGTACCATAGTTTTGAAATTAATTATAGGTGATTAATTCTATCGATTAATTGTAGGTCATTAATTTGATCGATTAATTGTAGGTCATTAATTCGATTGATTAATACTGCAACTTCAATGTCAATAATGCAAACATAACATTAGCACAAGAAAGTAATACGTTTCATAGACAAGACAATTCATTCCATAATAAACTCATAGGATGGTATATGGGCTGGAAACCTGTGATGCAACTCCTGTTAGGCTTATCGGTAAAAAATTCCCCGAGCCTAGGAGTCACAACGAGAACTTGATTTTTGATTCACAGGTGTAAACAATGCTACGTACCATAGTTTTGAGATCAATTGTAGGTGATTAATTCGATCGATTAATACTTCAACTTCAATGTGACTAATGCAAACATAGTATTAGCATAAGGAAGTAATACGTTTCATAGACAAGACAATTCGTTCCATAATAAACCCTTAGGACATAATATAGGCTGGAAACTGGTGATGTAGCTTCTATGAGGCTTATCGGTGAAAAATTTCACGAGCCTAGAAGTCATAGCGAGAACTTGTTTTCTTGATTCACAAGTGTAAACAATGTCACATACTATAGTTTTGAAATCAATTGTAGGTGATTAATTCGATTGATTAATACTTCAACTTCAATGTCATTAATGCGAACCTAGTATTAGCACAAGGAAATAATATGTTTCATAGACAAGACAATTCATTCCATATGAATATTATACAAAATTCAATCAAATATATATTTCAAGTTGAAATATGGCATCAAAAGAAGACAGGATATTCCGCGACGAAGATTTAGACCATGATTTGGAGGTATTTACTATACAGGTGAAGGATCTAATGATGTAGCAGCTGGAGATGAAACATTTCCTCCCCCTCCACCTACTACACTGGCAAATGAGGCTACATTATCCACTACTCCTACATCATTCACTACTCCTATACCAACAGAGATATCAGGGGTAAATAATGCGGATGAAGGAGACAACTACCAGCCTAGAGATAAGGGACTCGATGGACGAAAATACATCACAATTGTCAATAATATATAAGTGAAAATACATGAACCATTATATGTTTATAATTAAGTTTAAATTTTAAAAATGGTATAAATTTATTTATTTTTATATTAGGTTATTTCCATCTGGACCCTGTTCAAGAAACATGACATCGAAATTTAAAGAAAAGATTGATCTTGAGGGCTATGTATGGAAGAATATCTCTTAGGTGATAAATGAATTTTACTATCACGAGTTTGAGGAATGACAAAAATTATTATTTTTTGAGGAATGACAAAAATTATTATTTTCTTTTGTAATTAACATTTTATACATTAATTTGATAAATATTATTTCATCAAAAGTATTTATCGAATATTTTTCTTTTTGTTACATTAAGAATTTTTTTTATTCTCAATTTGATGGAATCATCTATAAGTATGGGAGAGATGAGCGCGTATACGTTATCGTGACTTTATTGCTGCAATACACAGGGCGGGTGTACGATCGCCTTACATTTTTGAAGAAATATGGAGTCGTTGGCTGCAGTATTGGACATTACCTAAGGCCATGTCTGTTTCACAACGTAACTCAACTAACAGACGTGGAGGACCAAAAGGAGAGAGTCTTCCCATATATACAGGAGGATCTGTTACCCACTAAAAGCATACAGAGAGGCTTGTAAGTATCTACAATTTACAGTTATATTCTCATTTCTTCTCTTTACTACATTTTAATTGAATTTGATTTGATAAAATTTAGAATGAAAATATGTGTTTTTATTGAGAATGATAATGTTATAAATGTCTAGTGCCATATATGGCTGTGTTTTTTAGTTTTTTTCTTTGTTCAATAGGGGGTAGATATCATAAAAATAGACAAAACTCTGTTGAAATTTTTATAAATTCTAATTCACTTATAATTAATATTTTATTCTTATGCAAGAAAAATCTATGAGCATGAGGCCTACACCTCGTCAGCTATTTCTGCACACTCACACTAAGAAGCATGACGGTGTGACATTAGTCAACAGTCGTTGTAGAGAACTCAATGTATTTGAAATTTATGATTTAATATTAATAATGCTTAATATTTATCACTTACTAAAATAAACATTGCTTTCTGATAGGACGAAATACAAGAAAGTATTGAATAACAATCTCAGCAATCTAAAGATGTTGATGAGACTGAAACTTATCTTTATGCAGTGGCTGGTAGGAACCGTCGTGGGAGGATATTCGGCTTAGGTTCATTAGCGAACACATATTATTCGCAATCTTCCACGTCTAGTACAGCAGCATCTGGTAGGCGGTCCACCACTAATGAAGTGCAAGAGCTTCAGGGCACAGTGCAGATATTGGCGACTCAGTTGCAATAGTCGATGGAGCAGTTTCAACGTCGATACAGTACATTGCTCAGCTCCGTCGGGAGATGGATGAGTTGAAGGGTAAGGGTAGTATCTCATCGCACCAACCATTGGATCTGCCGTCTCCAATTCAATAATGTACTTTTGTTTATTTAATTTGTATTACAAATACTTATTACGTACAATGTGATGTTTATACTATCAATTAAGATATTTTAACTTTTAATTATCAATAAAAATATATATTTAAGCAAATTTAATGTATACTATAAATTTATAACTATTTAAATTATGCATTAACCATAATTTAAATATAATGACGTTATATATTATTTTTTTTAAAAAAAATTTGTTGTTCATTTACCAACAGAAACAAATATCTGTCGGTAAAGTGATCTTCGTTTACAGACGGTCTATTCGCAAATCCGTCGGTAATCACAAAGGGAATAACCAATTCTCTCCCAATTTTTACTAACGAAATAACATATCCGTCTATAACCTTTTAGCAAATTTACCGACGGAATGTAACCGACCGTCGCTAAACTTTGCCAATGGTCAACTAAAGTATAAACCGTCGGTAAATTTACTGATAGAAACTTTTATTCCGTCGGTAATTTCTATCGTAAAATGACATTTTTCTTATGGTAATACAATACATACCACCATATATTAAATAAAGACCACTACACATAGCAAAATATACTTCATATCAATTGGACAAGTACCACACTAGAATAGCTTTTATACGTGGATGTTGGGTCTTCTTCCTTGGTTTTCTTTTCAAACTCTTCTTCCCTCCCCACTATGTCATTTTTACTTCAAAAAAATAGTAACCAAATTGGAACTCATGTTAATCAGCAAATTTTGTTTTAAAAAATACAAATAAATTATCATAAAAGCCTCTAAAAAAACCTTTCATCTCATTTCTCATAATAATATTGCATTTGTAACTCTCATAGATGTATTTATAGCTCTCAAAACTTTAAATACCAAATGATTAATACAGCTAACAAAGACATTTGGATAATGGATTAACATTTATAATAGCTCATTGTCATACAAAAACTTGAAATCTCACCTTAGTCCAAGCACAATACTCCAGGAGGAAAATAGAAACTCCAATGACAAGTGAAAATGGTTGCTACGATATTTAAATCCTTTCTTAGTAGATAGCAAAAATACAATAGCATATAACATTTGACAATGATAAACGATAGAAAATACTTATAAAATTGTGTTGTAGATCAAAGTAGAGGTTCACAAGAACAAGATTCAACAAAATAATGAACGTGACAAGTGGAAAGAACAAGCATGCTTCTACTGAAAGAGACCTTTTCTAATTCTTTGACATATTTGTTCTTTCTCGTATCCATTTCAATTTAAACTATTACCTATTCTTAAAACAACATAAGTAATAATTATATCTTTTAATATTATTTACGTGATGATCATCAAGATCATAACATAATTTTTCCCCCCTTTTGTAACCCCTGCAAATAATTTTACGAGAGATGGAAGCGTAGTTAAATCTTAAAAGTTGAAGTGGGACGTAGCTATCAAGGGAAATGATGATAGAAATGTGATGTGGTACCTCAATGTCAGTTATGCATAGATCCAGAAAATAGTCGAAACACCCCTGGAGGAGGTAGATACTAAATACTCATTAATATTAAAGAATGTTCGTATCCTTTTTTTTTAATTAGGATATTAATATTTGCTAAAACTTCCCATTTACAACTTAAGAATGTTATAGTGAGGTAAGAACAGTTCTCTTTCCACCATAATTCAAATTCTATATAATTTCATCAAGAAACAGTCCTGTCCATCGTAGACCCATACGGAGCAAAACATTTAAGCATATCATATCCATAATAGACAATAAGGGCCATGGACATGTTACAATATAGAAACAGCACAACTGGTAATGGCCTTCTTCAATTTTACAAGCAACAGAATCGAGAGCATGGGCTTGTATGTTTTGTGTACCTGACCCCTCAACCAATAATAGACACACACTCTTATGTGTCACTGTAATGAACTTCGTTTATATATTTGATCCTCCATCGCAATGATACATTAACACCTCAACCAATAATGGACTCTCTCTCTTTCGAGTGCCTTTGTTAGGATCTATCCATGTAATGTAATATACCTGCTCTTCCAGAGCTTTTCCCATCGCAACGATAGGAAATTACTGGATAAAAACACAAACAATGAAAATTTTCTTGTTTCTTTTTCCATTTCTCCTTACAACTGCCTCATATCTGGTCTCCTCTAATAAAGTCAGCTCTTCTTCATTATCTTCTTCCGTTATCTTTCTTGAAGCTAGGAGATCTATGAGAGAGCAAGCAATGTCACCACTCATCAACCACAGAAATGGACCTGAGAAAACTGAGGTAAGTTCGTTTTCTGAGTAGCTACTTCTGGTCAGCTCCCCCTCTTTTTTACCACATGCGGTAAATTATCCTTCTTTCTCTGTCTTGATCATAGATACGTGCGAGGAGAACTAATCAATTCTATTTGTTCCCCAAGTCGCTAATTGTGAGTTTGTAAATTTCAGATTCCAGTTAAATATAAGGAGAGCGCTGTAAGTCAAAAAGATTCAAAGAAACATGAGCGTCTCAGTAGCAACAATCATTTGGATGACCTTATTTACCACATCGACTACCACGGAGTCACAACTCATCCAAATCCAACTCCAAAACACCCCAAACCATAAACCACTTTCTTCTGCTTGTAGATGGAAGGAGTGAATAAAATACATATACGTGTACTTCATTTACAATGAAATGTTTATAATTTTCTGCTTCGCTGGAACAGTCTATCTTTTGTATTTACGGAGGCCATTTTCATACATCAAACTAGTAAACTACCAAGCAGACACAGAAAGAAGTGGGTAAGGAAATAAAAAACATCAAACCTGTGACGTAAAGCTTTAGAATTCATTGTAGATTAGAAACCAGTTCATCACATGAAACTAGCAAAACCATTTCCCATGGGAAGAAAATTAATCAACTACAGTGCAGGGAGAGCATTCCAGTCTTGTATTGCTTTCTAGCCTTCCTATACTTTTCAAGCAGCAACTTGTAGCAACTAATCACATCCTCAAATAAGACCTCATTACAGAACTTGGTTTTAAGTTGCAGGAAAGCAGCTTCTATCTCTTTTTTATCTTCAGCATATGAAGGAAATTCATTCCTTAGTTTCGCGTTCCAGCCTTGTATTTCAACTTCTCTATCCACATTGAGATGCTGGAGCCACCTTATCCGATAAAAAGGATCTTCGTTTCTTTCAATAGCCATCTCCACCCTCCTGAGCACTTCAAAGAACCTCGATTGCTCGTTAATTTTATCAATCAAATGGCTGAAGATAGCTCTTTGGTTCACATAACGCCAATCGTTGGCATCCAGAGGCAGGGAAACTGCAGCAGCCAAACAAGCTTTCTGGAAAGTCGGATCTGAAGCACCAATTAATTCAATCATGACATGCAACATATTTACAGACATGACATTCAAAATTCCAGACGATGCTTCCTTCATAGCAAGACCAGGATCTACCCTTGCCCGGTTCCAGAGATGAAGTGCCACATGTACAAACCCCTCCCACCTGCAAATTAAGTAAAATATATACCAAAGTGAAAATGGAGTAAACTCTGAAAATCACCAGAAATAAACAAAACTCTCCCTGATCTCATAGAACTTCTGGTGATTACACAACATATAGCTCACCTGAAAAACTGTCAAATTATCAGAATTTACAATTTGACCATTTTAAATTATTTGCATATTCTTCCAGAAATTCAGATGCTTCAAATTGTAGGATTCAGTCTTAACTAATTTGAAGCAGTGAACTGGAAAATCGAAATGAGATAAACTGGATGTGGTATATTATGCAGATTTTTTGTTCGCTGACAAAATACAGATATAGGCTGATAGTATCATGAAATTCCCAAAACTCAATTTCACTTGATCATTTCCACATTCGGTCCATAAAATATAAGCTTTTGAAGTACATAATGTCAACCTACAATATATGAATAGTTATGGACATGTGGCTTATTTGAAATGTGAACCACAAGAAGGACATTTTTAAGAGCCAGCTTTTCCAAAGGAATTGACCAAATAAACGTTGTTCCCGCGTCTCACAGACAACATGAATTATGCCTAGATGCTGGTCAGTACACAAGTGCTGTTGGAGTTTATAGCATTTGGACAAAATTAAGACAAAAAGGAATCATATTTGTATTTACATTTAATTTAAATATATAATTTATAACACTTTAATTTGTATTGTGAGTTTTATTAGATAAAGATCACTGCAAACTAAGAAATGAGTTTCAAATGTTCTATTGAACTTAAATTTGTAACCATTGCATCAATGAACCTTTAAAATATAAAGTCACCAGTTTTAGTAATTTTCAGCTTTTGGGAAAAATCTAAGACCAGCAGTAAGGAGATCCATATGACAAGGAAAAGGAATCATATTTATATTTAATTTAAATATATAATTTAGAACACTTTAATTTCTATTATGAGTTTTATTAGGTAAAGAACACTGTGAACTCAAAAATGAGTTTCAAATGTTTCATTGAACCTGTAGGATTTTTGAGGAAAACTTTATTTTCTCTCATATATATCTATGATAGAATACATTGAATTTATAGGATACTTTGTACCCTTGGAAAAGACTAATAAAAACAGAAATAATCTAAATATAGTAACTAAAATATACACTACTTTATTTCTAAGGATCCTTAACCCCAATTTAGGGATTCGCGTCCTTTATTCAAAAAGTAGAAACAACTAGAAATTAGGAAAGGAAATCAAACTAAATCTTTTATTTTCTAACACTCTCCCTCAAGTTGGTGCATAAATATCATGCAAACCTAACTTGCTAATAAGGAAATCAAATGATGGCTTGCTCAGTCACTTTGTGAGGGTATCTGTTGATTGTTGTTTTGTTGGAACAAATGGCATACAGATTAATCCTCCTTCTAGCTTCTCTTTGATAAAATGTCGGTCAACTTCAACGTGTTTAGTTCGATCATGTTGCACTGGGTTATTTCCTATATTGATTGCGGCTTTGTTATCGCAGTATAACTTCATAGGAGTTTCTAAAGGCAACCCTAACTCTTTTAGCATCCGCTGCAGCCATAGTAGTTCACAAACACCATTGGCCATCGCTCTCATATTCAACCTCAGCTCTACTTCTTGCTACTACACTTTGCTTTTTACTTCTCCAAGTTACCAAATTACCCTGCAGGTAGGAACAGTATCCAGTTGTTGATCTCCTATCAGTAGAGGACCTAGCCCAATCTACATCAATGTAGATTTCGATCCTAAATTGATTATTTTTTCTGAAACACAAGCCTTTTCCTGGAGATTTCTTCAGATACCATAGAATACGATAGGTAGCCTCAAGGTGTTCCTTTGTAGGTGAGTGCATAAATTGACTCACAAGGCTAACTGCGAAGGCTATGTCTAGCCGAGTGTGAGATAAATTAACTTACCTACCATTATCTTGTTGTATCCACTGGGCATCTTCCTTCTAAGAAAATAAAAGATTTGTAACGGGTATTTCTTCAGAAATACAATGTAAGGAGGGAGTATCACTTGGAGAGTTTTGAACTGAAAGAGGCATACACGAAGAGTTTCGGTCCTGCCCCGAGTTGGAATCTTGGCCTTGCTGGGAATTTTCAGGCATCTTTTCCTGAGTCAAGTTTTTTCGGGTGTAAAACAATCCGAATTTTTTCTTTCTTTCATCTCCTTCAAAGGAATCATTATTTTCAGGCATCTTCTTTTTTTTCACTTTGGTCTTGTTCAGGCTGAGTGAAAACAGACTTTGTTGGTGAGATGTTTAACACAGATTCAAATATTGAATTATTCTGAATCTGGAAAGGATCTTCATTCACCAAGGTTTTGATTTGATCCCAAGTCGGACCTTCATTATTTTTCTCCCCCTTAAAGAGGAGACTTAAAAAAAGGTGTCGTTTCAAAAAAGGATACATCCATGGAAACAAACATGTTTTTCAAAGTAGGATTATAGCATTTATAGCCCTTTTTAGTTGGTGAATATCCTACAAAAGCACAGTTCCAAGCTCTAGGATCAAGTTTACTTTGGTTTGGGTCATGATGATGGACAAAAATCGTGCATTCAAAGAGTTTAATGGGTAAATCGGATACTATCCGAGAGGATAAATTTTTCTTTTTTTGAACAAACTTGTAAAGGAGTTTTGAAATCTAAAATCTTTGAGGGCATTCGATTTATAAGATAGGTTGCTATGAGAATAGCTTCACCCCAAGTGTTCCATTATTTGTGAAAAGTAATGCTCTTGATACTTCTAGTAGATGTTTGTTTTTTCTCTTCGCAACTTCATTTTGTTTGGGGATATCATTGCATGAACTCTGATGAATAATTCCCATTTCAATAAAAGAACTCCCCAAAGTCTTATTAAAAAATTCCTTCCCATTATCACATTCTAAAAATTCGGATTGTGTTTGAACCATGGTATAAAAGTTTTTAAAACTTCACCAACCTCAGATTTTTTGTTCAATAAATATACCCAACTTATTCTAGTGTGATCATCTATAAATGAGACAAACCATTTTTTTCCAAGAATTGTTGGTGTACTTGAAGGACCCCAAACATCACTATGAATTAAAGAAAATGGTTTAGAGGGTTTTTATGGTCTTGGAGGATAAGAGGCTCGGTGTTGTTTTGCAAACATACAAATCTCACACTAAAATGAAGACGGATTTTTATTAATAAAAAGAGGAGGAAATAAATGTCTTAAGTAATGAAAGTTTGGACGATCAAGTCTATATTGCCATAGCATTATTTCATGATTCCTAGAAGAAAATTCAGACTCAAAGCATAAACTACTGATTGGTAGTTTACTTGGGATTGTTCCATCTTCAAAGAAATACGGCTTCCTTTTTCCCTAGCATTGCCAATCATCCTCTCCGAGGCCGTTTCCTAAAACTCACAATGAGTTGGATGGAAATTAGCTTGACACTTTAGATCACATGTTATTTTACTGATAGAAAGAAGGTTACAAGACAATTTTAGAAAATGAAGCACATTACAAAGAGTTATAAGCGGGGAAACTTTGATTGAACCAATCCTAGCTATTGTCGAAAAAGATCCATCAGCAATCTTAATTTTTCTGTTTCCCGCACATGGATTATATGATGAGAACAGTTGGGAGCAATTTGTCATGTGATCTGTTGCTCCAGAATCATCTGTTGCTCCAGAATCAACAATCCAAGGACTAGGAGAAAGACCAAAACTAGAGAGGGATGTGACACAGGAATTACCTTGGGCTGCAAGAGAACAAGGAGTAACAGAGAATTGTGGAGGTTTAAAAAGTTTGTGCAGAGCTCTAACTGTTCCTTTGTGAAAGGTTGCTCATCGGAGTTGATTGATTGCTCTAGAGAATCATCAGTTGTGGTTTGAAGTGCCCTGCCATTCCTTTCCTGTTTTTTCTTTAAATGTGATGGGTTCCTATGAATCTTCCAACATGTTTCTTTAGTGTGCCACAGTTTTCTACAAAGATCACACCATGGACGTTTCTTCCTTTCTCCGTCTTCATCAGTTACTCCTGAGTTCCGAGAGACAAGAGCTGAGTTCTCAGCCTCAGTTGGTGGTGCAACATTGCTGAGCATGATTCTCCTTTTGTTTTCTTCTTGTCATAACTCTGAAAAAACCTCATGAACTGAGGGAAGTGGTTTTTGGCCAAGAATTCTTCCCTTGACCTTATCTAAGCTCCTATTTACTCCTGCAAGGAACATATAGACACGATCATTCTCATTAGGATTCTACTGCTTTGGCTGTTGGCAAGAACACGCTCGGCCTTGCAATTGTTGCCTCCATCAAATTTAGAAGCCATGCTGTTACCAAGGAATTTTTTCCCCTCCACGTTTATAAGCCAGGCCCCTTTTCTTATGGCTGCTTCTCTTCCCTAGTGATGTACCCGAGCTTTCATTTGCCTTCTAGGATAAGTTTGACGGACTGAGATCACTCAAGGAAGTTTCCTTTGTTCAGTTTTTGAACGAAAATTTGTAACGAAGAACTGGTGTTTATATTATCAACACCAATATAGAGAGAGTTATCTGGGCTGGTTTCAGAGGTAACCTCTGATGTGTTTTGGGATTTGCTTGCAGCAGTCATGGCAGTCTTTGCCATGCTTCTTCAGATTTGAACCCTATGGCTCTGATACCATGTAGGATTTTTTAGCAAAACTTTATTTTCTCTCATATATATCTATGATAGAATACATTGAATTTATACGATACTTTGTGTCGGATTATGCAGATTATGTAGAATCTGCAATATTATCTAGAGAATCTGCAGTATTATCTAGAAGATTGTATAGCTATAGAAATTCTATAAATCCCTGATTTCTAGGG
>JAOTJB010000008.1:29510853-29550907 GCA_027123815.1 Erythroxylum minutifolium | reverse complement strand
CTATAGAAATTCTATAAATCCCTGATTTCTAGGGATTAGGATAAGATACAGATTTCCATGTATCTTAGGAAATCTGACACTTTATTTAGTATAGACAAGTGTATATATATTGACTATAGCTGCAACCTAATAAAAATAATGAATAAGATTTTCCTTCTCTGCTAGTCTTTCACACTTTGTACCCTTGGAAAAAACTAATAAAAACAGAAATAATCTAAATATAGTAACTAAAATATACACTACCTTATTTCTAAGGACACTTAACCCAAATTTAGGGATTCGGGTCCTTTATTCAAGAAATAGAAACAATTAGAAATTAGGAAAGGAAATCAAATTAAATCTTTTATTTTTTAACAGAACCTAAAACCGTAACCATTGAATTAATGAACCTTTAAAACATAATATGTCACAAGTTTTAGTAATTTTATTTTGACTATGTAAAACAAAAAATTAAACAAAATAAGTGCATGCACATCATGTTTGATGTCTCCATTAATAATATACATTATTTTATCATCAAATAAATTGACAATGCTAGGATCACCAAATTTGTTTAATATTTATTTCAAGTTGTACTCATGAAATTATGATACAAAGTACTGCATCTGTTAAATTACAATTCAATCAATGGCTTAAACATATAGATCCATCAGATATCTAGTCATTTGACTCGAATTAAAGATTTTATTCATTTACTTCGTGTTAAATTAGTAAAACTTTAACTTTCCTAGTAATGTAATTAATGAATTTTTAAACTGGAAACAAGCTATCAATATAGGAAAGCTGGAAAACATAAAATGATGTCTTGATATCTTTAAAAGCACTTTCTGTCTAAAAATACATCTTTTGATCTAAAATTTAATTAAAAAAATTTTCATTATTTAATTAACCGAGTGTACATTAAGTATGTCCAAGTCTTGAAGTGTCTTCATTGCTTTCAATGACATTTGCTGTTTTGAGACCATAACAAGTAGAAGTTTTAACTGAAGCAATAACTTTGAGCTAGTTTGATAGGCCCTTAATTAAGAAATTTTATAAAAGAAAGAAGGGGTACGTGGGGGGAAGGTATATTTTAAAAGGCAGAAAGGTGGGCTACATGGGGGGCAATCCTAACTAACTTGGCAGTACTGGGGCCCATTATGAGGAGTGAGGTATTTGTGGCAGGAGGGAGTACAAGGAAGGCAGGGTGGGAGAGTGGTTAGCCTCTCAAAAGCTAACCAAGGGAGGGAGCTACATTCTTCCAGTTTCTAGAGACTCATTTCTGGAGTGGGAGAGGGTGTGTCTGAGCTATTTTCTTTTCTATTTTTGCTTTCATAGCTGAGGATTTGCTGTCATTTTCTGTTATTCTCTTAAGAGGGGTGGTTGTATTGGGAGTCTTAATACTATATTAGAATAAACATATAGAAACTATTACTAGAATCTATCAATTGGTATCGGAGCAACAACGCTGGGGCATGGTAAACACCAGGATGGAGGCCAGAATGGATCAGGTGGAGAAGAAGCTAGGTACCATGAAGAGGGACATGATTGAAACTAAAGGGTGGTTGATTGAACTAAAGAGATTCAATGGCTAGAATGGAAGAAGTAGGAAGGAGGCCAGGAAAGGAAACCATGGTGGAACCACCAGCTATGTTTAAAACAGGGAAGCACAGACGAAGAAGGATGGCGCACCTGCATCATCGAGGACGGGTTCGACCTCCCCTGCGTCAAGAGCCAGCGCCGCAGCACCAAACCCCTCTGCATTTCGGTCACTCACGGAGGTTGAGGCTACCAGGAAGAGAGCCCCTCCCATGACTATAAGAACCAGCAATTCAGTGTAATTTTGTTGCAACCCGTTGATGAAAAGGGAGAGAAGATTACGGAGGAGGAGGTCCAGGAAATAGAAAAAATGACTGCAGATGAAGAAACCGGGCCAGCTACTTTGGAGCTATCAATTAACTCTATAGTATGTATTACTACCAATAATACCATGAAGCTTTTAGGGAGATGTATGGGGGAAAAGGTCTTCATATTCATAGACAGTGGGGCATCCCACAATTTTATGACTTCAGAAACCGCAGAAAAGCTGGGAATTTAGACCAAAGAAGTGAAAATATTTGAAGTTTCGCTAGGGGATGGTTACAAGGTGAAGGGTAGCAAACATTGTCCTACCGTGGAGGTGAATTTATAGGGAATGAAAATTAAACAACCATTCTATGTGTTTGAAATGGGGGGAGTAGATATATTGAGTGGCTCAAGTCATTGGGAGAAGTGAGAGTCAATTGAAATCAACTAACAATGAAGGTGAAAAGGGGTAGGGAGGAATACTGCTTGAAGGGGGATCCGAGCCTAACCAAAACCATGGTGTCACTTAAATCTGCTATAAGAACCCTTAAGAGTGGGCTTCAAGGGTATCTAATTGAATTTGGAAAATTACAGATGAAGGAAGTGGAGGAAGAGCCCTTACCTGTAGCTGTCTAGCAGCTTTTGATAGAATTCCAGCAGTGCAAACACCAACAACAGAGCTACCACCTCACCAGAAGCATGACCATGCCATTATCTTGAAATTGGGGGCCGCTCCACCAAACATACGACCGTATAGGTACCCATATTCACAAAAGGTGGAAATTGCGAGGTTGGTTAGAGAAATGTTGCTGGCTGGTATCATTCAACCTAGTAAGGGACCTTTTTCAAGCCCAGTTTTATTGGTTAAGAAGAAGGATGGAAGTTGGCGATTTTGCGTTGACTGCAGGGCTTTAAATAAGATAACACTACTTGAGAAGTTTCCCATACCGGCTATTGATGAGCTAATTGACGAATTGGGAGGTTCCAAACTGTTTTCCAAGCTAGATTTGAAATCGGGGTACCATCAAATTCGAATCAAGGGTGGAGATGAAGAGAAGACAACTTTCAGAACTCACCAAGGGCACTATGAATTTTTTGTGATGCCCTTCGACGTCACTGATGCACCCTCTATATTCCAATCACTTATGAATGACATTTTTCAAGAGCATCTAAGGAAGTTCGTGTTGGTGTTCTTTGATGACATACTTGTGTACAGTCCCAATGAAGATTCACATTGGAAGCACTTGAGAGAGACTTTAAGGATACTCCAAGAAAGTCAATTGGTGTTAAACCTCAAGAAATGTGTGTTTGCTAAATCACGATTAGAGTATCTTGGTCATATCATATCTACCGAGGGTGTGCTTGCGGATCCCAAGAAACTGGCTACCATGGAAAGATGGCCGATACCGAAGAATCTGAGAGCGTTGAGGGGATTCCTTGGTTTAACAAGATACTACCAAAGATTTGTAAGAAATTATGGGAAGATGGCTGCACCACTTACTGCACTCCTCAAGAAAGATGCCTTCCTTTGGAGTCAAGAAACCCAACAAGCTTTTGAAGAACTCAAGAAGGCAATGATAACCGTGCCGGTTTTAGCACTACCAAATTTTTCCCGACCTTTCGAGTTAGAGACTGATGCTTTGGGGTGGAGAGTAGATGCGGTATTGATGCAAAATGGACATCCCATCGCATATTTCAGCCAATCTTTTTCTTCAGCTAGAAAGAATAGTTCAGTTTATGAGAAGGAATTAATGGCCATCGTTCTAGCTATAAAAAAGTGCATCACCATCTTTTGGGACACCCTTTCATCATCAAAACCGACCAAAAGGCTCTCAAGTTCTTGCTGGAGCAGCGCAATCTCCGCAAAGAACAACAAAAATGGGTATCAAAATTAATGGGATACAAGTTTGAAATCAATTATAAACCCGGAAAAGAAAATAGAGTGGCGGATGCTTTATCCAGAAGAGAGGGTAGCCTTGAGTTCAAGGCTGTAACAGTATGGCAATATGAAGATTTTGGAGGGTGGGAAGAAGAAGTCAAGAAGGACGAGAAGTTATATTCGATATGGCAAAAGGGGATTAAAGGAGTACACCTTTCGGAAGGATTTTCAGTTAAAGGAGGCAACCTTCTACACGGAGGTCGAATGGTGTTTCCAAAGGGATCCTCAAGAATTCCCTTACTCCTGCTAGAATTTCACTGCACACCCATAGGTGGACATTTCGGGTATTTACGAACATACAAGAGGTTATCCACTTTCGTACATTGGGAGGGAATGAAGAAGGATGTTAAGCAATACGTTGCAAATTGTGAAATTTGCAAGCAATGCAAGTATGAAGCTTTGAGTCTAGCAGGAGTTCTACAACCGTTACCCATTCCCCAAAGAGTTTGGGAGGATATTAGCATGGACTTCATCACGGGATTACCTAAATCCAACAGGTTTTGATGTAGGAATGGCTTGAAAATCTATCGGGTAAACTAGAATAGGTTATTTCAAAGACGATTTATGGGCTTTTGGCTGGGAATTAGGTTTTGCAAATTATATGAACTTTGTAGAACTTTTTGTGAACTACAATTTAGACACAAGAATCAAGTCATTCGGATATGGGACGAGTGAGTTAGGGTGGGTTTTGTGTGAACATGTTTGACTGGATGATGATTGGCGATAGGCGAGAAAGATTGGGAATTTTGGTTGGGTTGGGATTCGAACTGGGTGAAGAGCCCTTCTGGAGATTTTTAGTTCAAGATGTGAACTGTAATCTCGTTTTGGAAACACTCAATTCTAAAGAACACACACTGAGATATGAAATTTCTTGTAACACTGGTCGGATTGAAATTCTGGCGATAAAACAACAACAACAAACAAACAGGTACAATTTGTTTTTGGAAAACAAATAAACCCTCATTATTGTTGGAAAATAATCGAAACCCAACAGACTGATCTGTAGAAAATCTCACAAGTTTTTTTTTCTTCTGGCTGGAACACAAATGGAAACAAACGCAACTTAAAAAGCAAGATAAATAATTTTCAGTGTGTCCAAAACTGACCACTCGAATTCTCCAATCTGCCATTTCTAAAATGGAAATAAAACTAATTAAAACACATCCATAATGGCTTCATAACAGCCGAATTCAAAAGGAAAAGAAAAAATACATAAAACTGAACCGAATTTAAGTCATTAAACCGAATAGAAGTAAAACTGAAATAAAGTCTCATATCTGAACCAAGATGGACTAAAATTAAAAGTGAGAAATGTCTTGAAAAATTGCTACTCCTGAGAGTCGACCTCATTCTCTTCAAATACATGGACACAGGCCTTGTAGTCACCATATGGTTTCAACAAAGCTTGTAACTTCAAGAACAAAGTCAGCCCAACTTCCTTTTCTTCAACAATTCCCATAGCTTGGATATCTTGAATAGCAAGTCTTGATGGCCCTCCATCAGGTTTGATACTATTCTAGTGGTAGTGGATCGGTTTACAAAATATGGACATTTCATAGCCTTGTCTCATCCCTGTACTACCAAGGAAGTGGCTTCCATTTTTGTAAAGGAGATAATCAAACTACATGGATTCCCTAAATCCATAATTTCAGACTAGGATAAGCTGTTCATGAGTTTTTTTTGGCAAGAAAATTTCAAGCTTTCCGAAACAACCCTCCGATTTAGTTCTTCTTGTCACTCGGAGACGGACGAGCAAATCGAAGTGGTAAATATAAGATTGGAAACCTACATTCGATGTTTTATGGGGAGTAAACCGAGGGGATTGATGAGATGGTTGTCTTGGGCAGAATAGTGGTACAACATCAATTTTAATTAGTCCGCAGGGATATCTCCTTTTAAGGCCCTATATGGGAGAGACCCTCCTACTTTGTTTAAGTTGGAAGATCTCACTTCAGCTGTGGATGATGTTAATGAATTAGTGAAGGAGAGGAATGCAGTAATCAAGGAGTTGAGGGAACATTTAGAAAAGACACAACAACGTATGAAGAAAACAATAGATAAACATCGAAGGGACGTGGAGTTTGAAGTGGGAGACTTGGTGTACGTCAAGATAAGACCTTATCAGATGAAATCCTTGGCAAAGAGGGTGAATGAGAAGTTAAGTCCTAGATTCTATGGGCCGTTCAAGATAGTCGAGAAGATTGGCAAAGTTGTATACCGCCTGGAATTACCTTCAAATGCTAAAATACATCCCACTTTCCACGTTTCTTAACTTAAGAAGTCAGTACAACCAACTACTTAGCTGCAACCCTTACCACAGTTGTTTACCGATGAAAATGAGCTATTGTTACAGCCATAATTGGAAAGGAAAATCCGTCAATTGATTGATGGAAGGGCAGAGGTATTGGTGAAATGGAAGGATTTACCAGATCATAACAACACTTGGGAAGATTATGAAACTCTTGATGAGCTATTTTCGGATTTTCACCTTGAGGACAAGGTGAAACTTGTCGAAGTGGGTAATAATAGGCCCTTAATTAAGAAATTTTATAAAAGAAAGAAGAGGCACATGGGGGTGAAGGTATATTCTATAAGGTAGAAAGGTGGGCTGCATGGGGGGCAATCCTAACTAACTTGGCAGTACTGGGGCCCATTATGAGGAGTGAGGTATTTGTGGCAGGAGGGAGTACAAGGAAGGCAGGAAAAAATTAAGTGAGGTTGTGGGAGAGTGTTTAGCCTCTCGAAAGCTAACCAAGGGAGGGAGCTACATTCTTCCAATTTCTAGAGGCTCATTTCTGGAGTGGGAGAGGGTGTGTCTGAGCTATTTTCTTTTCTGTTTCTGGTTTCATAGCTGAGGATTTGCTGTAATTTTCTGTTATTCTCTTAAGAGGGGGTGGTTTCATTGGGAGTCTTAATACTATATTAGAATAAATATACAGAAACTATTACTAGAATCTATCATAGTTCAAGAAGCTCAATTCCCAACTTAATGGAACAATTTATTGGCATTGTTAAAAAATGAATAAGTAGCCAAACTGATATAATTTTCCACATCAAAATTAGTGATTCAATCAAATCAAAATTTCCTTGCTAAATAAACACGTTTAATCTAATTATAATAAAGTTAATTTTGCCAACTAGAATATGAAAGACCATTTATGGGACAATTATATTAATTATCACATCTGCTGTTGGGTAACTGCAGATATTGACGATTGTTAACAACCAAGGTTGAAAATATGCTTAATTTATTTTTCCATCAAACAGCTCAAGTATCATTGTGCAAAGGAAGCTAGTTGGTACATACTATTTTTAAAGATGCATATGGAAAACAATCATCAAATAAAAAACACCAAAAAAGGTGTAAAAGGTGAAATTTTACTTACTCAAATGGGGGTTCCACCTCAATACCAAATGTTAGGTGCAAGGAAAATTCAGCAAACTCACTTGACCCATTATCATCTGTACATGCCTCATGACGAAAACCTCTTGGAATATACAAAATATTACCTTCCCTAAGCAAGAACTTCATGCACCTTTTGGGTGAGCTCTCAATTTCAGAACCATGACTGCCATGAAGAGGATCATACAAGCGAGGTAGTTGCATGTTTTGTTGAGGATAAATTGTCCAATGCTTCTTACCAAAGATTTGGCAAACAAAGACACAATGGTCATCATAATGAAGAGCCAAGCCTTGGGAGTTGGGGGGTGTCAAGTATAAATTGGCACCTATTGATGGTTGACCAAACAATGATGCCATGGCATCTGAAATAGCTGCAATGCTTGCAAAGCGAAATTCCATGCCACGAATAGCAATTGTATAACCCTCTTTATATGCTTCTTCACACTTGTTAATGTCAGTGGCATCAAAAACAAAAGGAGACTTACTGCAGCATAGGTCTGAATCATTGTGAAAGAAATGCATTTCAGTTTTTGAATGATTTTCAGTTTTGAGCACCCTTAAGTCCTGCTGGTAAATTATAGGACAACCCAATTCACTACGCACCTCGTCTAGGAAACTTAGGAGGTCCAAATCATCTGAAGCAATGGGTGGACAAGATACAAAATTTTGCAGCATGGCAGTGAGAAAGGAAGGAGATGATCCTCCACGGTTTATGGATTGTGCAAAAGTAGCAAAAATGTCATTCTCCTCAGTCAAAGATCTAGGAAGCCTCCTTACAAGAGATGGCGATGTCTCCCAATGGTGCACGATGAATGATACAAAACTAGAGTCTTCCCAACAAAACATCCTACTTTCGACCAACGTAAGTGGCATAGAAGCCAAAGATTGTCTAGGATTCAAAGAAAGCCTAAAAGTGCTTTCTGCCAAACTATTAGTCAAAATGTTGCTTAAGAGCAAGTGTCTCTCTTTACAGGGTTTCATAACATCCCCTACTAATATAAGTTGATGCACCTTTGCCCACAGTTTTTGCAAAGTAACCAAACAAGTTTCGGACAAAAGCCTTGGGATCTTTTCTAGCTGATCAATATTGCAGGAATTAATTAGGGTTATTGCAGCACGAAGAAGTAATATTGTGTATTCATCTTCTTCCAATGCTATCCGAAGAAAGCGACCACTTGTATCCTCTGTAGTGTATAAATAAAGCCGTCTTGAAGACCAAGGAACCTGAAGGACTACCGACCTAATGGATATTAAGTCCATATACATACCTATAAGCTCAAATTCTCATTAGAAGTAAAATCACACACACATGAAGAAAGTTGTATCAAAGCAGAAAGAATGTCTATTAGACGAGATAATCTTCTACTTGCACAACGGATGTAAATTATACTAATTTAAAACATACAAATATTTGGACTGCACAACTACGTACCAACATAAGCAACTTAAAATTAACATGCCAAAATTAGAACACGGTCGTGGTAATCTGAAAGAACTTGAAATGGATATATATCATTCTGATTCCTAACAAAAGGAAAGAGGCAAAAGGGAACATTATTAATTAACATAGAACAGAGTTACTCACAATAAGGTGTTTAAAGCAGAAAGCTCCAACAACTGGTGCCTTCCAACACAAGTGATGGACAAATCCAAAATGGCATTACAGGCAGCCATTGAAACTGTACTCTTGGGGTGGCGCAAGGCTGAGATTAAAGCCTTCACAGTTTCAGTATCCAAAGCAATATGTTCATTCGCTTCTATACACAACAACGAAGCAGCCCCAAGAATCTCTAAACTTCGACACGCAATTTTCGCACATCTGAATGAGAAAAAGAAGAAAGAAAAAAACGTAAGAGTTGCATAACCCCATTCAAGTATTTACAAAATTGAAAAACAGAGAAATGAGATTACTTGGAACGGAGAAGGATAGGCATCACAGAAATATTGGGAATAAGTTGGGAATTTGTGGACTGGAGATTGTTTATGCATGTTAGAATTAGGTTGGTCTCGTTAGGTGAATTGCAGAGAGCGGCCAATAACAGAGGGAAGATAGAACCATTTTTGCTCTGAAGATTAAGATATTCCCCCAGATGCTTTCTTTTGCGGCTACTCCTGTTCCTCTTCTCCATTCTTTTTTTCTAATGCCGCTGCTGCTGCTGCCGCTGCTTTATTATGAAATATTTTGACTTGAAACATTGAGGGCATAAGCCACCTTCAAATTTTACCCATTTGCTAGCTTTGATGTTTTATAAGCATAAGTCGTACATATAAATCCAACGCACTTGTGTTCGCATTTGCTAAGCTAAATCTTAATTAGATTATGTTTTTTTAACATAAGTTTGATAGCATTTTGTTGATATTTAAATGATTTTTATGACTTAGTATTCAATTTCAACATACTTCATATTTTATTTATGTCTTATAAACTCAGCAAATTAAAGCCTAATTGAAAAAAATTTGGCATGAATTTGGATGCACGTGGGTTGATTCTGGACCCATGATCAAAACACGAGTCAATCACAGTACCGTGTTACGTCCTGTGTATGTTACTGAATCATTCTGCTTCTTCAACAACTTATCACATGAATGAACACGACCCAAATACAAATCCATGTTTATAGCCTTGAGATCCGTAATCCTAAAATGAACCTTCAGATGCGAGACAAAGGAATCACGGTGCAACACGGATTCATGTTTTTAACCTATGTTCGCAATGATGTTTACATAAATTAAGGTTTTACAAAGTTGTGAAGAACGTAATCTCAACAAGAGCTCGTGTTGGTCCTATACTGTGGGAAACTCTTTGTATTTTTTAAGACTTCGTAAGATTATAATGAGCTTTTAGGAATTGAACCAAAGGAGAGACGAGAGGGCAATCATAGGGTCTGATTAGAAAGTCTTGATATAATAAGGTGAGACGGGAGAGCAATCATAGGGGTCTGATTAGAAAGTCTTCATATAATGATGAAGCAACTTTGGACACTAAGTGGGCATTCCATAAAGATTTTCCCAAGAACATCAAGATCTTAAGATCTCTGATAATACTTTCTTTTATCTTATTTTATTTCTTGATTATTGTTGGTTTCTTTTATCTTAACATAAACTAGATTAGGATAAAACGTAGAACTATTGTTTTGAATTGTTTTCTTGATTTAATGAAAAATCCAAGTTTTATTGCAAATTATCCATCATTATTACCTATCATTAATTCGAAATCTTCTAACATTTTGATTCAACATCACACGTTACATATTGGAATGGAGAAATAATATGTATGAATAGATCATATCATGAATAATAAGAGTTGCATGCAATCTTAGAGATAGAACCACGTAAATTTTCTAAGTTCAAATCAAATTTATCATGAAGTTAATGCATTCTTAAGGCTTTAGATTAGCCCAAAGCCTTACCTGAACGGCTTGTGCCCCTTATCATAAGATGACACTATTTTGGTCTTAAATTATAAAAGAGACTTAAGATCCAAATGATATTGTTTTGGCAAGTTTCTCGAAAGTGACATCATTTTAGGTAGACTAAGTGAGCTTGGGCTTAGGCTCAAGCTATATAACACAAGCTTAAATGGGTATTAGGCTAACTCTGAGTTGACCTATTGTCATATTATGAGACAAAAAAGAGATGGAAGGAGTTATTGAGAAAGTGTCCATACCATAAACTTAACTTGGTACCATAGATGCAAACATTTTATGGTGGATTGAACTATTAAACTAAGCAATTGATAAATTCATTTTTTGGTGGCACTATAAGCTTTAGAACTCCTAATGAACTACAAGAGCTTATTGAAAATATTGCCATAAATAATTACCAATAAGAGATCTGAGGTTGAAGCAAAAATTTGGTGGCATTCATAACATCAAGATAGTCATAATATTATAGGCAAAATTGGAAGCCTTAAGAAAAAAATTTCTAGTACGAATATGATAACTCAACTGATATGAGCAATACAATTTGATACTCATGGCAGTGGATATCCTAATGATAAATGTTAGGCACCTATCAATAAAGGACAGTTGATTAAACATCTTAACTTTGTATGGAACCAATCTCAATATAACTCTTATAGTTTTATAAAACAATCAAGCTCCACTTGAATTTTAGTAGTAGTAGCAAGAACGAAATTCAAGTCTTAAGGATTTTATGAAAATTTTCATCACTGCATTTGAGTCTTGCTTCTAAAATACGAAAGCATATCTTCAAAATTAACAAGGCCCCATCCATAATATGATAATTCAGATTGGACATCTTGCTAAACTTATCCCAAAAAGGCAACTAAGTACTTTGCTTAGCAATATAGAGCCAAATATGAGGGAGCAACTAAATATAGTGACTTTAAGGATTGAAAAGGTGCTGAAAGTTAGAGAAGAAAAAGAAAAGAGGGAGAAGGAGAAAGGGAAAGAGGAGGAGAAAAAGAATTGTGGTCAAATAATATCAACCGAGCATGTAATACCAAGCATGCTTAAGATAGATAGAAAGAAAGATAAATTTCATAATTTTTAAAATTTTTAAAAATAATTACATGTTAACATATCTTTGGTTGAAACTCTTTCATAGATGCCAAAATTATGCTTAAAGAATCTCCTTTATAGCAAGAAGAGGCTCGAGGAATGTTGAAGTTTTAAATTAAAAACTTTTTTTACTACAAGTATACAAATCGTATCTTATAGCATAAAAAGTATTGTCCCATAAGGATTAGAGTAGTCATACAACAATCATACAACAATTCTTGTAAAATTTGTTCAAGGTAAACAATAAGATACTTCACTAAAATTTGTATTAAAAAATTGATAATTAAACAATGAAATAAGCAGCAGTGAATTGGTTGATTGATCAATGATGAAAACTAAGAATTACGTCTATCCTTATTTGTTTGCACTTCACCTTCTTGATTTAATCATACTTGACCCTTGATATCCAATAATTATAATTACCCTCTCTTAAGATCTAATCAGCTAATCCCAATTAAAATAGATAGAAATTGAATTGTGACCTTTTGTTCTATTAAAACTCTTCCTAACTATGCAATTGGATTTGAAGCAATCTTATAGATAACTAATAAACAATTAAGATTTATCTTCAATTGCTTATTTATTTGATATTTATAAGTCTATTAGGGTACCAACTCTCACTGTGAAACACAACACAAATAATCTAATCTAATCTCTTGATTCAAATTGAATATAACGCAATAAACATCATAAGCATATTTCACTATATCAAGAATATATAGTTTAACAAATAAATCAAAAGTAATCCTTAAAAGGAATTTAGCAATCCATATATGTAACTATATATGCCAACTGAGTCATCGCTGCCATTCAATAACAAGAAGAAAACAAAAGAAAATAGTAGAGAATTGAATTTGTATGTCTTATCTTCTTTACCTTAAGTTGGAATTGTGTAACTTGTGTTCCTTATGATGTTGATGTTTTTAATCTCTTCTTTTTATGTTTTCTACCCATCTTTTTGATGCTTTTCTATTCCCTTTTATACTTTTAAGCTTTTAACTATTCTTTTTGGGATTTTTTGATGTGTTTTTGCTCCTAAAAAAAGTCTCGAATCTTTAAAAGTACAAAAGACTCAACACCCAAAAAAGTTACAAGTTGCTCCTTGCACAATCGCGCATTTTATGAATGATCATGCACTGCCTTGCTCCAACTCTCTGTCAGGATCGTGCATGGATGCCAAAGTATGCTTAAAGAATCTCCTTTATAGCAAGAAGAGGCTTCAGGCATGTTGAAGTTTTAAATTAAAAACTTTTTTTGCTATAAGTATACCAATCATATCTTATAGTATAAAAAATACTGTCCCATAAATAGTGACCCAACAATTCTTATAAACTTTGTTTAAGGTACACAATAAGATAATTCACTAAAATTTAAACTAAAAAATTAATAATTAAACAATGAAATGAGCAGCAGTGAATTTATTAATTGATCAATGATGAAGACTAGGAATTACTTTTATCCTTATTTGTTTTCACTTCACCTTCTTGATTGAATCATACTTGACATACCTGACCATAAATATCCAATACTTATAATTATGTTCTCTTAAGGTCTAATCAATTAATCCCAATTAAAATAAATAGAAATTGAATTATGACCTCTTGATATATTAAAACTCTTCCTAACTATGCAATTGGATTTAAAGCAATTTTATGGATAACTAATAAACAATTAAGATTTATCTTCAATCACCTATTGATTTGATATTTACAAGTCTATTAGGGTAACACAAATAATCTAATCTAATCTCTCGATTCAAATTGAATATAACGCAATAAACATCACAAGCATATTTCTTTAAATCAAGAATGTAAAGTTTAATTAATAAATCAAGAGTAATTGTTAAATGGAATTTAGCAGTCCATATATGTAATTATATATGCCAATTGAGTCATCATTGAAATTCAACAAAAATAAGGAAGTAGAGAATTGAATTTGGATGCCTTCTCTTCTTTACCTTAAGTTGGAATTGTGTAGCTTGTGTTCTTCAAGATGTTGCTCTTTTTAATCTCTTCTTTTTATTTTTTCTAGCTGTCTGTTTGATGTTTTTCTATTCATTTACCTTCAAGTGTTCTTTCTAGGATTTTTCCATGTGTTTTTGCTCCAAAAAGATTCCCAAATCTTAAAAAGTATAAAAACTCAACATTTAAAAAGATTAGAAGTTGCTCCTTGCACAATCATGCATTCTATGAATGATCATACATTGCCTTGCTCCAACTCTCTGTCATAATCATGCATGAAACACATGATCGTGCCCAATGTTGTTCTCCGTCTCCTTCAAATTTTCTTGCCTCCATTTATTATGAAACACATCAAGCAACCTTTGAAACATACAATTAAGATCAAATTCTTTCCCTAATAAATAATAATCAAACAAAACACACAAAAACACTAATAAGAACAAAAATCTAAGTTCTAAACACATGATTATCACTTAAGAAAACATTTAAAAACACATTTTGAGGCCTAGAAAGCGCACTATAATTTACAACTTTCAGCTTCCTAACACTTAAATCTTTGCTTGTCCCTAAGCAAAACTAAAGCAGCAAAAGAAAAAAAAACATAAAACGCAGATAATTACATAATCATCCAATAATGTAATAATGGTACAATGGTATCAAACACCTAAAATTAACTTAGCCATTGACATCAATCACTCAAAAAGTTCCAACACACTAACTTATTCCATTCATGTTCAAGTGCTTTAATTTAAATACACATATCAACCAAAATATTGACTGCCTATTCATACATCTATGACACTTATAAGCATGCACTCATTCTTATTTATAATTAAAGAGGTAGCCCCTCACCAAATACCTACTCATGGATTTTTTTGACATTTAACAAAGAAGATTAATAGGTTCACTTTTATTGTCAACATCATATTTTTAGATTTTATTTAACGATTATCTAGTTTCTTGACATGAAGGTAAACAACTTGTCACGAATGTCCCCCAGTTACTCAACTAGGTTATGTTTTATGAAGATTTTTTGTATGAATGCCTCCAATTACTCAACTATATCACTATTCACAACTGACTACTAGCTCTATTCTTAACTCATTTTTTTTAAAGAGTTAGTGGAATAACTATAAGACATTTATTTAACACACATGTTTTGTTTATTTTCTAACATATACCATTTCTGCCTAGCCAATCACTCCCATGAAAGGGTACTATTGATGCCTACCAATTTAAATGAATTTAATTATAAGTGCATCCAAACAAATGTCATAAAATGAAAGAGTAAGTACAATATTCTAATCAATATGCATATTCACCTCAAAAACACTTAAAACACAAACTTCACAATCTAATGTTTGTTCATAATTAAATGATCATGTTCATAGATAAACTAATTCCTTTCAATTTCATGCCAGTGACACATTCACACAAATACATAATGCATCATCATGCAATAAAAATTTTACAAAATGTTAACATAATCAAAAATTAACACAACACAAATGTAAAGTCACACACAATGATAAGCAATTACATATATGTCATTATAGTTGAACAACACATTGTCCTCAATTTGAAAAATGACACACAACTTAAAAAACATACATAACAAATATAACAAACAAAAATAAAATGAATAAAAATAAGAGCAAGAATACTTATAAAGATTTTGGTTATGATGGTGTCAGAGAAGGAATTTGGACACATTTCATCCCATAAACATCCATCAATCAAACTCACTGGAAAATTAAAAAAGACAATAAATGCACAAAAAATTATAATAAATACCTAAAACATAACATGCTAATTTTAAAGTCATTAGCTTGACCATTTGTAATAGCCCGAGTTCCAAAACTTATTGAGGGTTAGAATCTTACCGAGTCATATCATTTGAGAATTTATGAAGTGCATTTCATTCACATGCATAGTATTTGCATACATAAACATTGCAAAGATAGTATATGCACTCAATTGATATATTTCAGGGTATGAAAGGTTTGAAATGATCATAATGTAAATTGTGTATTGCATATGTCTTAAATTTTGGTTTGATGGATTATAATTAGTAAATTTGGAATTAATTGTTCCAATTAGAAAATTGATGAATTAAAACGTGCATTTAGTTTAGAAAAATTGTCAAATTGATACATGGAAATTTAGGATAACTAAGCCTATGAAATAAGTTACACATGGTAGTAGACTTGAGTGACATTTGGCATAGGAAATTAAGTTACAAATGGTAGCATTGATTCGGTGAATAATGGCCTAGGACATTGGTGACATTTGGTAGCTTATATATGGGACAAATGGAATGCGTGCATAGGTGACAAAAGTCATTACAAAATGGTGACACCTAGCACCTAATGAGTTAAGCTACCATAGGGATAGTTTCTACTGGGGTCATTCTTCTTCTCCTTTCCTCTCACCATCGAAACACCATACCCTCACATCCCTGTGTTTTACTTAAGTTTGTATCCAATTTTCACACCAAAAATCCATGCTTTCACCCTTTTACAAGATGGTTATAGAACCAGAATATTGTGTTTTTGCTATTGTCTTTTATCCTTGTTAAAAACCCATCTAATTCCCACCTTGTATTTGAAATGATCTTGCGTGCATATAAGGCAAAGTAGACTTGATAAATTAAGGTGGAACTTGAGCTAAACAAGTAAGTAAAGTATTGATCTTGGTAGCGTGCTATAATAAAAAGTTTATGATGATCGAATTGGGATGGTTAGCATGTGATGTTGATGATAAAGTTTGCTGGAAAATGATACATGAATTGGATACTTTTTTGTTTTGTTTCTGATGCACGAGAACCGCAGGTTATAGGCTGCTATATGAATGATTTGGATTGAGATTTGAAGTTTAAATGAAGGTGAATTTATGCTAAAGAAAGGTGTTAGTGAAGTGTTCTTGAATTTGGAAACAAAAACTAAGACTACATATATGATGAGATTAAGTGAATGAAAGTTTCAGTTTTGTTTTTGTATGCATGAAAGATAAATAGTTTATGAGCTGCCAATTGAACGATTTTGAGTTGGAATTAAACATGAAATTGAATAGGAATTGAAGAATAATTAAGGTATAATTGGGATATAATAAATGGATTAATATGAAGATGTTTTGAATTTGGTATGAAGGTGTTTGAATTTGGAAAATCGGGGGAAATTGGATAGTGCACTCTGGGGCGCTCATCCCACGATCGTGTGAAGTTCCCCTATGATCATGGCTAAAGCTTTTAAATGATAATTTTGGTTGTGTGAATTTGTTGAACCAAATGAAGATAAGTCACTCTACATTGGTATATTTGGACTTGATTAAGGCTTGAAATGAACCTAAATTGTTCCTTGATTAATTGGTTAAAGGTTCGATAAGTTTAAGTTGTTAATTAATGTCATTACTTAAGGAATTGATTGTCTTGATATCAATGTGTTTAAATTTGGAAATAATGAGTTGGTAAAGGTATAAAGATGTTTTTATGAATGGAAATATGACCCAAAGGATATGAGTAATGTGTATTAGGTATAAATGAATGAGAATTGAGAAATTTTGTGAATGTATATTGCTAGAAAAGGTTGATGAATGTCTGATTGATGAATTTAGAGTAATCAAACTTACTCAAGGTATAAACCTGAATACAAAGTGGTAATATACAAGCTATAATAATTGAATGGTCAAGATTTGTGATTAAGAATACATACCCGAAAAGGTCAATTGAGCATACATTGAACATGACACATATACATATACATATGCATGATTGTATATTCATATGATTAAACAAATTAGTGATTATGAACTATATGTGTATTGCTTGACTATAGACGCACAAGTTGATCACTAATATCCAGACATTGCCGGATCATTAAGACAATAACTTTTTTAGAGCGTATTGTGAGTTAACCTATATGTTTCTCACTATGATTGAATTGTTTTTGGTTAGTTTTCAGTTATTGAACGGTTACTTATACGATTGCTATGATTTTGGAAATTTTTGTTCTGAGGAGCTTAATACTTGGGACTATATATGGAAGTGTTTTCAAATTATATGTGTAATAAGGAATATGGACTCAACTGAATGTTAAACGCCAGACTCAGGTCCAAAGAATGTGATAAATGACATAAACAACATTGAACGAAAAGTATTGATAGCATATTATATGAATTGATGCATTCCATTACATTGATATGCATGATTAGATAAAGGAGTTGTGACCAGAGTGACCAACGTGAAAAAGAGCTTAGAAATGTGCGCAAAGAGCCACATGCTCAGTTAATAATGAGCTTGGTATCTACAACAGATATGAGATAGTAAGTGAAATGAGCCTGGTATTCACAACGGATATAGGACAATAAATAAGTACTCGGTCACAACAAAGTAAAATGAAAATGGAGTCACATGTTCATTTACATATATATAACTTCACATGTATCATATGAATGATTGAGATGAATTGATGGATTGTTCTAGAATAGAGTTATGAAATGTTTGTATGCATGTTGTACTTGTAATTGATGAAATATGAAAAAACATGATGTGGGATTTGATACTGGAAGATGTGTTAAATTTCTCGAAATTAGTTATATACTTAACTTTGTGTTCTAACTGGAGTGAGCACATTGATGATGGTTCACTCACTGAGTTTACAAACTCATCGAAATTATAACATTGATTTTCAGGTACAAGGGAGTTCTAGCATCTAAGGCAACTAAGTAGAATTCTAGTACTGTCATTTTGAGAACAAAAATGACTCAAAGGTCTGGTCAACCAATATCTGAGGAGTCTAGTTAGCATGTTTTTGTTTAGCTTCTCATTTCATGTCAACATTTTTTATGGATGATAGGTGTGATTTGCATCATGTTTTAGGATTTAATTTATTATGTATTAAGTATTAATTTGAGTGTTTAGTATGTGTTTAGGTTAGAATTGTGCTAGTTTATGTGTTTAAGTGTTTTTATGGGTTAGTATAAGTCTTTAAGCTTAAATGTTATGTTTTTGAGGTACCTTGATGTATTTGTTAGTGTTTCATGGCTAACAAAGAAGAATGGAGAAGTTTTGGAGACCTTTGAGTCAAAACCACGGCCCACGATTGTGGCACAATAGGCCACGATTATGACAGAGACATGTGAGCCAGCCCACGATCATGGCCTAAAGAACATAATCGTGATAGAAGGACTCTACCACAAGTATGATGCTGGCCACGATCGTGGCCTGTGTCGGACAGACGTGCAAATAAGAGGGAAATTCATGTTTTGAGGGATTTTTCGCACCGCTTCGACCCCTAAAAACCCTAGGGCTACTAAGGTATTTAAAGAACATAAAAAAAAAGAGAGGAGCTTTTGTATTAGCCATATCCTGAAAACCCTGGAGAGTTATATCGAGAGATTAAGGAAGAAAACGAAGGAAGAGAGATGTAGAGACGAAGCCTACTTGAAGTACTTCCCAAAACAGGAGGTTTCCCACCATTGCTGCCTCAGTCATTTTGTTCCGAATCCATTTCTTGTTTTATTTCATTCTTTATGACTGTATAGAATTTGAGATAGCCATAGATGATAGATTCGTTGAATGTTGAGTACTTATCTAAACTCACCTTCGGGAATTTTGTCTTTAATATTAATGAAAGTTTTATTATGTTTTTATCGAATTATTCGTGATTCAAATTCTGCACTTCATAATTTGGTAACAAACTGAGAGGGTGAACTGAGTTAAAATCATTAAATTGCGCCAACAGGAGTTAGGTAGTTTAATCGATCAAGAATTGAATAAAGCCAGTAAATTTGTGTAACGAGAGATCTTGCGTAGGTTTTCAGTAGTTTATTGGATAACTTAAGATCTAATTTAGGTTTTGGGATAAATTATGAATCGAGAGGTTGCAATTTCTTATAATTTGATTAGGGTTAATGATTATAACTCAAGAGAGAGTAATCAATCCTAGGACCATCTAGAAATAGTAATTTAATAATTTCATAATCAATTATGTTTTCATTAAAGTCGAATAAAAATCTCCTTTCTCTCAATTGGTAGTTTTTAGGTTGTTTGTGATTGGGTGTGCAATTGCTATCTTGTTTATATTTCTGAATTTGATTATTGGAATTATTTACGTGATTGAATTATTTTTCTCATTTATTTTTATTCATTGAATTATTTTGAATTAAGTTCAACCTTAGATTTTAGGATTAGATTATTCCTCTTCATGGGATCGACACTTTAGATACTACACGAATGACTCATGCACTTGTAATAATATCGAGGTTAAAAATATTAAAACTTTATCATATAGAAACCTGCGATCAATGAAGTTGTAAACTCTTAAGTGTTATGTAATGTAAATACGTGGATATAAATTGTAAAGATACAATCTCAGTTTATTTTGCGAATGAAATGAGGAAATTAATCATGTTGAATACTTATGTTAAGTGTGATGTCATAATAAGTTAATGTGACTGTTTTAACGTGCCATTCTCTTTGGTTAGTTCTCGAAGATCCTTTAGATGTTTGGGCATATGCTTTATGGAAGTGGTATGCAACACCATTTTAGCTTAATTTTTCAACCAACTCCTCTTTTGAATGTTAAGATCCTATGTATCATCACATTAGGACTTATACTTCTTATGTCTAGAATATTTTCCATCTCATGGCTCTCTTTTTTTTTCTAATTACCTTCACCATTCTCTTTTCTTATTCCCCATTGGTTTTCATCTTTATAATGGATGGTTTCTTAATGGAGGATATCATAGGTGCTCCCGTCCTTACTAGTGATTTCTATTTTAAATTTTCACCCAATTACTCCTCCTCTAGCTCTTTATTAGCTTTCACATCTTCAACCTCACCATCTTCTTTATAGCTCTCCGCTTACTCTTTTACACGCTTATCAGCTATATCAATCTTCATACAAGAGTTCTCCTCTTTCAAATTCTTCAATATCTTGCTCATATTAAACTTAACTTATTCATCACCAATCTAAAGAATTAGTTTCCTTTAATAACATCCTCCAAATTTCTTCCTATATTCATAAACAGTCTACAAAGAATTAATGGAAATTTTCATTTTTCTTCAAAGTCTAGCAATAAGAAATCAGTAGGGATAATAAACTTGTCCACTTTTACTAACACATCCTCTCATACACCAAACAATTTCTTTATGTATTGATCTACCAATTGAATAAGCATGGATGTTGGCTTCATATCTCCTAATCCTAATTTCCTAAAAGTAGACAGAGGCATAAGATTAATACTTGCACCTAAACACTTAGGGAATCCTAAATTACCAATTACATAAGGTACATTAAATTCCTTAGATCTTTTAATTTTGAGAGCATGTGGCTAGCAATTATAGAGTTACAACTTTCTATCAAGTAGACCGTTTGGTTGTCGTTGTCCTCCAAAGTTCACTTATTCAATAAGATGTCTTTGACAAACTTCAAGTAATTGGTTATGCTCTCCAAAGATTCAAGAAAGGACAATTTAACTGGCAATTTATTCAACTTCTCTAAAAGCTTAGTAAATTGCACATATGGAGAGGATGGGACTTGTGGAACTTCCTCCTTATTCTCTTCCTTCTCATCCTCTTTCTCTTGGCATCCATTAGGATAGGGTTCAACCTTCTTCTTGGTTGGATCTTTTAACTTACTCTCACTTGTAATTGTGATGGCCTTTAATTGCTTCTTTAGATTAGACTCCATATTGCTCAAAATACTCCCCTCACTTTTTTCAGTCAATGCATTAACTAATTGTCTTACTTAAACCTCTAAATTATGGATGGAAGAAGCATGATTCTATGAAATTTGGTCAAATTTACTTTCCATCATTTTATGGTTCTTATATTGGCTCATGAACTTGGAATTTAGCACATCCATTAACTCGTCCATCTTTGATTCCAATGAATCAAGCTTATCTTGCTGAAATCTTAGTTGGTCTTGTGCTCTTAATTGGTTTCCTACATTTTTAGACAAAGAAAATTTTTAGTTACTTTTCTACCCAGGATTATAAGTATTAGAGTAAGGATTATTAGCTCCCCAACCAAGTTACGATCCCATGTAATTGAGTTACTCCATATTGTTACTGTCTATAAGAAAAAAATCAGTTATAACATAGCCATCTTGATTGCACAATTTACATTTGTGTTGTGTTGCCTTAAGTGGGCTAGAAGAAGTGGCTTTAAGCTGTTTAATTGTTTTGTCAAGTTTTCCACTTCAACTTGTAGTGCTGTAAAATTGAATCCATAATAAGCACTCCTTTTCGATATCTAAAAGTTAGTTTTGACTTACTCCTTTACTACGTCCATAGACACCTATTATTTGCCACCTCTTCGAACAAATTATGTGTAACATCAACTGTTTTCCTCATTACTGAACTAGAAGTTACTGTATCTATGATGTCTTGTGTAGGAAATTCACACCATTATAGAAGGTTTATAAAAGGAACTCTTTGGGCAAGTTATGATGTGAAAAACTCTATTATAACTCTTTGAATCTCTCTCATGCTTCATACAATAACTTCCCTTTGCTTTGCTGGGAATTGATTATCTCCTTTATGATCCTAGTGGTTGATACATGTAAATTACAGTATGTTTTTCTAAGTGTTTAAGTGTGTTTTTAGGTATTTTTCTTAGACGATTATCATGTGTGTAAACATAGAATTGTGTTATTGTTAGTTTTGGCATATTTTTTAAGTGTTTGATGGTTCAAATCAAGAATTTGATCTCAATTTTAAGTTTAAAGAGGCATTTGATATGTTTGTCAATGCATGTAAACAGGAAATTAAAGAAAAGAGAAGGAATGGATGCATAGACTCTAGCCACGATTGTGGGAGTAGGTGAATAAAGCTAACATTGCATGGGGCCTTTGTCACGATTGTGAATGGCCACGATTATGGTAAGGTGTCTATCTAGCTCATGAGATTTTTGAACTTTTAAGGTTTTGGGGCTATTTTTGGAACCAAATTGATCGAGGAAACCTTAAAAACAATCATATAAGCCTCGATAACTATTTAAGGACAATGAAAACACAAAAGGCAGCAATATACAACTAGTTTTTCTTTCTTTTCTTTTCAATTATTTCATTGTCTTGGATGTTTATGGGTTTTTTAATCCATACTAGATATTATTCTTGATATGTTTTGTTGAACCTTATTCTGTCGAATTCAATGAATCCATGAATGCTTTATGATATTTGTTATGCTTATACTTGGTAAATAATTGAGAGAGTGAATTAAGTTAATTGTGTTAAGGTAAGAAACAAGAGTTGATAACTTAATAGACCTAAAATTATCATTTTAATAAACAATTAAAGAGGGATATTACTTGTGAATCATTTATCTTTAAGATTACTTCAAATCCAATTGAATAGTTAGGAGTAGTTTTATGAATCGAGAGGTTACAATTCTATTATTATCAATTTCAATTAGGATTACTTAATTAGATCTCAAAAGAGGGTGGTCAAAACCTTAGGATATTTAGGATCAATTGGAAATTGAATCAAAAAGATAAAGGGAAAACAAAATAAGGATAAAATAATTCCTAAGGGCTTGTTTGTTTCCATTTTTTTTGTTTTTTGATGTGGTTTTAACAAAAAAAGAAACAAGTCCTTAAAATGTGTTTGGTTGAACATTGCTACCATTTATTTTTTTGAAAATAAAAAACCACAAAAGCGTTAGAAAAACATAAACAAGATGTTTTTCTAATATTTTACAACAGGTTTTCCCACATTTTTGTTTCTACTTCTTCTTCTTATAAAATTCCTGTTTGTGGAAACTCTATCTCTTCTCTCTTCTCTTACATCCCTAACTCATCCCTTACGTCCCTTTTTTATCCATGCATAAAGCGAAAGATTGGGCTTTTAACTAGGTGAGTTTTTGCAACTGATTGATATTTTTCTAACTATATTAATTATGATATTTGTTTTTGGTTTTCTTGGATTTTTAGTTTCCATTGACACATTATTTTTTTGGCGTTTCTAGTTTTCCTGGTTTTTATTTCTGTGTTTTTGTGTTTATAGTTTTCCTATTTATCGTTTATCTGCATTTTTGCATTTCCAATTGCTTTTTATTTTACGTTTTTGGTTTATTTTGGCTTTTATGTTTCTACATTTCGTGTTTCTAGTTTTTTTTATTTATGTGTTTCTATGTTACTGGTTTCCTATTTATCGTTTATCTACATTTTTGCACTACCAATTGTTTCTTATTCTATGTTTTTGGTTTATTTTGGATTTTACATTTCAACATTTCATGTTTCTGGTTTCTTCATTTCTGGTTTTTTATTTATGCGTTTCTACGTTATTGGCTTCCCTATTTATCGTTATCTGCATTTTTGTATTTCCAATTATTTTTCATTTTGTGTTTTTGGTTTATTTTGGCTTTTACGTTTTTGCATTTTGTGTTTCTGGATTCTTCGTTTCTAGTTTTTATTTCTGCGTTTCTATGTTATTGATTTTCCTATTTATCGTTTATCAATACCATGTATTGCAACCATGTTTTTATCTTTAATTTTTATTACAATTCTCAACCAAACATGTTTTTGTTTTCAATTTTTATGTTACAAGTCTCAACCAAATAGTTTTTTGTTTTTTAATAAAAAACTAAAAACTAAAAACCACAACAGAAAAAGCAAAATTGGAACCAAATGGCCCCTAAGATTCCAACTTTGATCAACTTTATTCTTATTAGCAGCTCAATTATTCAATTGTTTCATTTTGTTAATTATTTCAATTTTAGTAATTTGTTTCAATTAAAAAATGATATGTGCTTCATTGTTAATGGATTTAATCCATAAAACTTAGTGATTAAGGCTTTAAAATGGTTAAGACACTTACTTTAGTTCATATTTAATTTTAAGTACAATTTGGAAACAAAAGAGCTAAAGTGAGTTGAAAACACAATATTTCGTCTTCTTAAGATTCACATTCACTTGTCTTTGTGGAGCAAGAAGAGGAAGGATTAGAGCAAGAGGAGACAAGAAAATGCTAAAAGGAATGCAGAATAGCCTAAGTCATGGCTTGAGAAACATCTCACTACGATGACAAATAAGTTATGGCCATGAGAGTGCTCTCACGTCCATGAAAATTTTTCATAGGCATGAGAGTGATGTCATGCTCATGAAATCATGACATGTTGTTATCTCACCTAAAAACCCTACTTTTATAAAAACATCATTTTGGCGACAGAAACATTGAGAAAGGTTTAAGGAATCGTTTTGGAGGTTTCGGGAAACAAGAGAGGGGCAACAGAGGAGATATTTGGGAGACCCATGGATGGTTGAGCCTCCTGATTTGGTTCAAAGGTGATATTGACACTGAAGAACCCAGTTAAGCATTTTTTTCATTTTTTTTTGTTCTTTCTCTCTTTAGGGATTGATTATGTTATCCTATACTTATGGACTTAGGTTTTCATGTATGAATGATCTTTATTCTCGTTATCATTAGATTGTTTGTGTATGAACCCATTGCTAGAATCTCAATATAATTCGTATTTGTTATGTTGAGATTCATTTATGGAAACTAATGGTTTTTAATCATTAAGGATAGCATATCCTAGGTTAAATGACTCAAGCGAAGGGGGTTGTTGCTTGGATTAATCTATTTTCCTAACTTTAAATGCGACTATCTAATTAAATCTAGAGAGCCTATCCTAGTTTATTTTATGGCTAGGTTTAATTATCGAATGTCTCTTAATTAAATACGACCTAAGGGAAAACTAAGGTTAATAGAGCTTATCCTTAACCTACGATTAATATTTACCAAGAGAGGTATGAGAGCAACAATTCAGTGAAAAGTATGTTTGTGTGTAGGCTGAGATTAAACCAATGATCGAGTCCCTAACACATTCATCACTTTTCATCATTTTTAGATTGTTTTCTTTAATTTGTTTTCATTAGTTTAGTTTAGTTTTGTTTTCTTATTTGAAAATAAACCAAAACTACCCTATAGTCATATACAATGATTCTTTTTATTTCAAAAGCTAACTGAACACTCTCTGTGAGGTCGACCTAGACTCACCACTGCTATAGTTATAAGTCTAGTTATTTTAGGTAGTGTTATGACACACTACGTAAATTTTGATGCCTTTGATTGGGATTATGGTGCTTTAGTTTTGTTATTGAATATAATTGGTATTTGTACATATTTGTTTATAACTAGTTTCTTTTCAATTATTTTATGATATTTTCACTTTTTGTTTAGTGTTTGTGTGTTAAAGAAAATTTATGGAAGGAAGAAACTTTTTCATATTCCTAATCTTATGACCAAGTTTGGACTAAACATAAGAACTTTAGTCATGGATGGGATAGTCAAAAGAATTACTTCCTTAATAGTATGCGGGACATACAACAATTCTCGTATAAACCAGAAGCTTCTTATCATAACTTAGGTACATCTCTGGAAGACTTGCTTAATATTATGACTACTAACAATATTTAACTTCAACAAGGTGTACAGTAGTTCTAGAAGGATATGATGCAATTACACCAAGATACAATGTATAAACTCTAGAACGTGGCAAGCCAAATGGGTCAAATGACTGAAACTCTTGACTTCATAACATCATAAAGTGAAGAGGAGCAACATTATCAACCTGAGGTGTACCTAAGGGATTTTATTACAGAGACCTTATAGAGTGAAGCGGAGTTTAAGAATCTTGAGAGAACTACTCAAGGAATTACTTGTGTCGAAGAAGTAGAGGAGGAGCTCGAAGGAGAAAAATACATATCCTTTAGCTCAAAGGTAAATATTTAGTTCCTAATTGATTTTGAAATTAACCCTTCACCTTTACTTAATAGATTAGAGAAAGTAAACAAGGAAGAGAAGGGTGAAGAGATATTCCAATAGTGATGGGACTTAGTAGAGATTAGAAATTTAAAGATAGGGAAGCCAATGTATATGAATGATCATCAACTAAGGCCCTATCCTGAAGAACCTCAAGTGGAGGAAGTGCATGTGACTTCTGAAGATTATAATTTTGTCACGTGATGAGAAAAAAAAAGTTGAGCTAGTGAAAATAAACACAAGTGCTGCTTAAGAGGCAACCTAAAGGAAGTTAATTTCTTTTCCTTTACATTTTCACATTTCTTTCTTATATGCATGTGTGTTTTTAAGTTTTTTTGTTCTTACTTGTTTTTAAATTCTCAATAAAGTGATAGAGACAATAAAACAAATAAACAAACATTTTCTCTTTTTTCTATTGCTTCTATGACTATATAGTTATGATTAGAGTGTGAGTTGACTAGAAGATTCCATGGCAACTTTAACATGTACTTTTACTCTTGAGATTGGCCAATATGCTTTATCTTTAGAAGAGTAGTAACTAGTGTTAGACACAAGTTAGTGACATTTTGAGCCTTATCAGACTGACACATCCATATCAGTGTCATTGTCTTTTGTTTATATGTGACATTTATGATATGTACATCCTGGCTTTGCTTTGATTTTCTATTTAAGACCACATTTTTATCAGATGCGTTAACATGAAAATGATTAGGCATTCTTTACTTTTACAAGTTACATTAGCCAAATAGCCTATCTATTGATATGATTTTTCCTTTGTCAAGCCCCTTTGAGTTTTATTAGCATTTCTTTTTAATGTTAACCATATTACATACTTTAAGCCTAACCAAATGTCCAACCCAAGCCTTTAAGCTAATGGAGCATTTATTGATTGCTGATGATTGTGGATGAACAAAAGTATAAGTGTAGGGGTGTGCATATATGTGGGTTGGTTATATTTATCATAATGTCATATTATAAATTCCATTGTTGGCGTAACTTCTTTCAATTTTTATATGAAAGGAAAAAGAAAAGAAAAAAAGAGAAGAAAAAGAAAAAGAGAAAAGAGAACAGATAAAAAACAGAAAAAGGAAAAAGAAAAAGAAAAGAAAAAAATACATTTAGGAGGAGGTATATACGTTTTGAAAAGTTGTTTATGTTTAGTGTCTCCTCCTAAAGTTTTAGTGAATGGGTAAGTTGAATATGATACATAAGAGGTAGATGTGGCTTTAAAGGATCACTCCATTTAGTTTCAATATATTGTCATCAATTGTATGAATGATTCTTTCTAATTAGTTATGCTTCTTGTGGTCTGTGGTGTGAGAGCTTGAATTTGAGCTAGGAAGCATAGTTTTTGCATTCAACATAGTTGATGTACACAATTATAAGTAAATGTTAGTTTTTGCACTTTATGTTATATTGAGTGTTTTTTTTCTTGTTTCACTAACTTTGATCGTTTTTATGCTACTTTACCTAAATACATCTCAACTTACCCTTACCCACATTACAACCTTGAAAAGTCCTTTGATTCGTGATTATACATGTGAACCTTAGTGGTGGAGAAATTAAATGATTTATAAAGTTGTGGAATGTCATGATCATGAATGGTATTTGAGAATACCCATAAATCTATCTTATTTAAACATATTTTGTCAAGTTTACCTCTAGGTTGTTCAGTTTCTAAAGGTGATGAATGTTGATTAATCATTATTAGAAGCATTGAATGTTGAGTTCTTACTATGGTTTTTGAAATTTATTCATTTTTGCTTATGACTATATATTTTTGGGAAATATGGGAAATAAGTAAATGTATTGGGTTTGTGACTTTGATTTTGATGTTTTTCCCAAGGACGGTCAAAAGCTAAGCGTGGGGGAAATTGATATATGCTTAATTTTTAATAGATTTAATCCATGACACTTAGTGATTAATTATTTAAAATACTTATGACACTCACTTTAGTTCATATTTGATTTTAGGTACAATTTGAAAGCGAAAATGGTAAAATGGGTCAAAAACATAATATTTGATTCGTCTTCTTAAGATTCTCACTCACTTGTCTTCATGAAGTAAGAAGAAGAAGGATTGGAGTAAGAGGAGATAAGAAAGTGCTAAAAGGAATGAAGAATAACTTAAGTCATGGTTTACTTTCTTAGGCATGACATACCAAGTCACACCCTTGATATGTTGCCAGCTCACCTAAAAACCCTACTTTTTGATATACAAACATCATTTTAGTGGAAGAAACATTAAGAGAGGTTTGAGGAATTATTTGAAGGTTTCGGGAAATAAAAGAGGGGCAATAAAGGAGATATTTGGGAGACCTATAGAGGGTTGAGCTTTCTGACCTGGTTCGAAGGTTATATCATCACCAAAGAACCCAATTAACCATCTTTTACATTGTTTTTTGCTGTTCTTTCTCTTTTTAGGAATTAATTATGATATCCTATGCTTATGGATTTGGGTTTTCATATACGAATGACCTTTATTCTCGTTATCATTAGATTGTTTGTGAATGACCCATTGCAAGAATTTCAATATAATTTGCAATTATTATGTTGAGATTCATTTATGGAAACTAATGGTTTTTAATCATTAAGGATAACATAACCTAGGTTAGATGACCTAAATATATCTGGTTGTTGCCTTGATTAATTTATTTTCCTAACTTATCCTAGGTTATTCGATGACTAGGTTTAGTTAACGCGCGTCTCTGAATTAAACACGACCTAAGAGAAAATTGGGGTTAATAGAGTTTATCGTTATCTTACAATTAATAGTTGCTAGAGGAGGTATGAGAACAATAATTTAATGAAGTATGTTTAATTATTTGTAGGTCAAGATTGTATTAATGACCTGGTCCCTAATGTATTCATCACTTTTCTTCATTTTTAGATTGTTTTCTTTCATGTTGTTTTCATTAGTTAATTTTAGTTTTACTTTCTTATTTGAAAATCAACCAAAACCCCCTGATAATCCTAAACACCAATTCTTTTCATTTCAAAAGCTAACAGATTACTCTCTATGGGATCAACCTAGACTCACCACTACTATAGTTATAGGTCTAGTTATTTTGGGTAGTGTTATGATATGCTACGTTAAAAACAATCTTTATTACCTTAGACAAAGTTTTATTTAAGTTGTTAGGTGTCTAATTAGTTCTCATAGGAACTATACCTTTTGTGCTACAAGTTATGATTCATATACTTGCAATATTGAAAGTTTCTATATAAAAAATACTAAAATGCTTACTAAAACATCATATAACCTACAACTATCACATCCCCACACTAGAACTTTTGCTTGTCCTCAAGGAAAAACAAAACAAACAAAACGTAAGCATACTAAACAACAACACACACATATGTAATAATGGTACAATGTCATTGAACTTTATGAAATAAATTTAACTACAAATATAATCCTTTAAGTTGTTCTAACTGATTAACCTATGGAAATTGTGTCTAGGCACTTCATACCAAGTATACATACTAATCAAGACCTTAATGTCAAATTCATTCACCCCCATCAATTGCGCACACAAATTGATAATTATTCGATCAATCAAAATTATAACCATCCCTAAGTAGCCTTTCATTAAAATTCAAGCTATTCACAAAGATAGGTAGGATTTATTAAACAATGCACTATTTTTGTTAATTTTCATTAAATGAACCTAGGCTTTTGATGCAAAGGCAAACATTTGTGATGAAAGTGCCCCGATTACTCAACTAGGTCATGTTTTTATTGAACGACTTAGTTAGAATGTCATTATAGCCTTTGTTAGATAAGTGCTCTAAAGGCAATCGCTTTTAACACTTATTGTACAAATCTTTATGATTAATAAAAAAGCATTTTTGATAATTTGATGTTCATGTTCATTATAAATTGATATTGATCTTAAATCGAATTAATGAAGTCCTTGATACATTACACAGCATGAAGGAAATCACGATGAGATGATGATGATGAGATTTCTATCATGTGTAATTATGTTAGTAACTAAATTATCCCTAGTCATAGGATTAATGAGACGGGACATTATTAATCCGAACAGACTAACACATGTTATACTGCTTCATTAGATCAACCAGTAGATCTCATAAGCTATAAGCATGAGTTGTTTAAAGGTAATATATGGATGCTTACTAAGAGTAGTAATTACATTGGATGACCTACCATGAGATAATTATATGGATGAACTATTTTAATGTTAATGATAGTCTTGTCATAGCAATGGTGTAAATATCCTTAGACTTAAGGTGCTTAAGGATATCTTAGAAACTGATCCTGTACTTTGGCTCCATTCTTTGTTGCCTCTTAAAGGTTGCTCAGAGGGTGATGATTGGGTACAAATTAAGGTATTTGAAAGTAATTGAGTAGCTAATAAAGTATTCACCACTCCTGATACAAGGAGATGATACCCACGACCTCTTGTTGGGGTCATTACTTGGGAATCTCTGGCTAGAGCGAAAATGTCATGAAAATAGTCTTCAGTGACATATCCAATTAAGTAATGAGCCTTAGGGACAAGAACTAACATCACTTGGGCTAGATGTGACGTAGTCAGTCTAGTAGGAGTTGACACTTTAACCATACTCTAAATCAAGTGGGTATAGAATAGTAAAAGGATGAATTGCACAGGAACATTGTCTATGGAAGGGTTCGTATTCAAACCATTAACGTTTCGATTAATTGGGGGTTATGAAGTGTTGCTGGATACCACTCATGACTTGCTTAAATTAAATTATAATTCAAGTGGCCAATATAACCAGGAACCTAATAGGTCACAAGTATTGGAGATGCGAAGAATAACTAAAATGGTTTTGGATAAGGATCCAAGATATGAAAGATGCATGAATAAGCTACAAAATTGTGGTAGTTTAGGGGCATTTGATTGTGAATCATATGACATATTTGAATCTTACTTATTAGGTAAGATGACAAAATTACCCGTTAATAAACAAGATGACAAAATTACCCTTTAAAGAAGGGGCGAATGTTTTCATGCTAAATTAAGTGGGATTAAAAGCCACTTAATTCCCACTAACTCTCCATTGATGTTAGGGGTTAGAGGGAGGCCAAGGGATTCAAAAACACTCCATTTTCGTGCAAAAGTTTAAAGAAAACAATGTGTCTTTTTGTGAATTCTTCACCATCTTCTAAAATACTCTCTCAATGAATACATCACAAAGCTAGCAATTTGTGTGTTTTCAAGCCATTCTTCTTAAGAGTTTTCAGGCTTTTCTCTTCATATGGATATCATTGGAGATGTCATCCTTTGGTCATTGTAGTTTACAACAACCTAAAGAGGTGAAGACAACGAAGAACGAAGGAGAATGTAAGGTACACTTCTTAAGTTCATGTTTTGTTCTACTGCATCTAATGGCACATGTTTGATTCTGTATTTTCTGGGCTTCGTTTTATTTTCTACTATGAATTCTGATAGTTGATGCATATGATGCATGATTGAAATCCAACAGTGGTATCAGAGCCATCTTATGCCAATTAGATGCAGTTTTTACGACATGTACAAGAGGAATGCATGGTTGTGACAACTGTGGGTAAGGATGTCAATGGGTGGCCCGGCCTAGCCCGGCCTCAATCACGGCTAACTGTCAGCCGTTATTGAGGGCAGGCGGGTCAGGCCAAACTCGACTCGTCAATATCTTTTCAATTAAAAAAATAAAAAGGGCGTCGTTTTGGACAAAATGATGCCGTTTTGTTGGGCCACGGGCCAGGCCAGGTCAGCTCATGGCCCGCGCAAGCGAGCCATGGTTGGCCCGTGGCTAGCCCATGGCCCGCCAAACCTGGGCCAAAAATGGGCCTGGCCAAAATTGCCATCCCTAACTGTGGGTCTGTTTTTGAAAATTCAAAATTAAATTATGAAAATTTCTTTTTCACGACTTTCTTTCACTTATCTGCTCATGAGATGTTAGAAGATAGTTTTAGCGATTGAAAATTGATTTCAAAGTTATTGAAATATTTATTGTCGAAATTCTAACAATATGATGGAAAACTATTTTCTGCTGAACATATGTTGTTGGTTGGCTAAAATGATGAGGTTTAACATGTTTTTCATGGAATTTTATTCTAGAAATTTTATGTAAACATAGTTAAAATGTTTTTAATCCTATGGAATTTTTCCATAATTAATTAAAATTTTTTTAATTAATTTTTCAAGCAGTAAACATATCTAGTTAGTTTTGTTGAAATTGATGGAACTATTTGTTTGATAATTTTGTATGTGTATGTTTTGGTTCTAGAACCTTAAAAATATTTTTGTGTGATAAAAATGTGTTATTTTTATTAGTGAAGTATTCCAAAATGATTTTAATATTTTCAAAAAAAATTTAGATGTCAAATTTGTCATTTTTAGCATCTCAATGGTGTTTCGTTTATGTTGATAATTTTTGGGTGATTCCAAAATTATTTTGATGAACTTTAAATGACCTGGAGATGCATGGAAGGATGATTTGATGTTCTGGAAATTTTGGGAAATTAATTTCGAATTAATTTAAGTAGAGTATTATTTTCTAATAAGACCAGAAATTGGCATGTGACAAAATTAAAATGTTTAATATTGACATCAAATAATCAATTTTAAGGTGAATTAATTTTGAATTAATTTCTAGAATTAAGAGATTAATTTAATTTGATTAATATTAAATTTTAAATTGAAATGGCATACAAGATTAAATTTTAGCGAAGATAACACTTAGGAAGAAATCCGATTCAATAGTTGAATTAACTTCCAAAATGTAAGATCCATAACTTGTCACAACCAAATTTGATGTGTTTAATATTATGTAGTATAGGATGTATGTTAGGAGTATGTGTGGGCTTGCATGATTAATGGTTATAGACTTAAGCCCAATATGATTGGGATGTCCATATCATACCATATAGTTATAGTAATTATAAATATATGTGATATACAAAAGACCATCCTAGTTAGATGAGACCTAAGTAGAAACCTCTCACTTAGAATGTTAAAACTAACGCCTTCCATTAATATGGTGAGAATTAGAGTTCTTTTAGAGTTAAGGTTGTTGGGCAAACCTAAGCCCACTCCACGCGAATATGTTCGAACGATGGAAATAGGGTTTTTAGATTAATGGGTTGGTTTTAACTAGAATCATTGATTTGTTGTGCAAAACCAAGGTCAACGTGACAGAGGCGAAGTTGGGTAGTGTATATGAGATGTACATGCATCAAGAGTTGATAGCCTAATACATGTGCACATATCAACAGTTGATAGCACTAAATTCGTAGTTGCATTGTAAATGCAATTGGTATGATCGATACCTACGATTGACCTAGGGTGGCTTGTTGGGCAAACCCAAGGTCATTCCTAAAGATATTGGATATTGACCCACTAAGATAACTTCTATACAAGTTCTCTCGGATTCATATTGAGGGTTATCAATTGATGAGAAAATAGTGGGAACCATAATGCATGTTAGTTATGTACTAATTGACATGCAATTACGTATAGTCTAACACCATCTCTCTTTGACATTTAGGTTGCCAAAATTGACACCATGATAACTAGTGTGAACTCATGCTCATTGATGGAAGCCAACAAGTTGACAGGGACAAATTTCTTAGACTAGCTTAGGAATTTGAGAATAGTTCTGAAATTAGAAAAACAAAGCTATGTCTTAGACAAACCACTTCTCAATCCCCTACTGTTGATGTAGCACCCCGCCCATAGGGCATAGTCCTGAAGATACCGTCGGTATACGAGAACACACTCTACAAGGGTGAAGCACTAGAACGATCAGTCAAACTCAGTACCATTTTTTCTCACATCACACGCAACAAATATGTTTTTAAACAAATCAAAAAGAACAACATGTTTAATCAAGGCCCATATTATTTATACACATATGAAGAACAAATCGATTCTCAATTGGATCATTTCATTTTTTCAAAATGCTTTTAGTCATTACACTTTACAATTCACATAAACATAAACATTATATAATATTTGCCGAATACATTCTTTAATACCAAAAAAATTAAAAATACATACGCAAATGCAAACTGATCCTGACCTCTATCTCTTACTCGAATGCAGTGGCTCGACTCTAATTTGTCTGACTGGAGGTATTCTCTGAGCTTGAAAAAATGTTGCAAATATTGGGTTGAGTTTTGCAAACTCAGTGAGTGGACCATCCTCGATGGCTCACTCAAACACATAACACATCAATTCATATAATCACGTAATTTACATCATTTCACTAATCAACATATTGAATCACATACACTTTATGTTCACTTAAGTCATATTTCACATTTAGAAATCACTCAAACATTTCATTTCAGTCATAAAATTGTACTTATCACATACATATGCAATCTTCATAAGACTCACTTTCAATTGTTATTGCTCTAAACGGGTGCCTATAACTATCCTGTATCCATTGTGGATACTGAGCTAATTAATAACTGTCCCTTATTTGTTGGGGATACAGGGCTCATTTTATATAGTGAGCCAAAGGCTCTTACCACATTTTGAGCTTTAAGCTCTTTTTCGGTGGCTACTCTAGTCACAACAGCTTTTATGTTGTCATGCATTCATATAATGAAGTGCATCACATTCACATGTTTTCAATCAGTCACATGATTTTAGTATCACATTCATATTCACATTTATCATTAGACTGTAGTCTGGTATTCAACAATAATGATGAGTATCACTTATTCATTCAAATTCACATTCAAGGAACACTTCTAATGATTTTTTACATGCATCAAACGCCTCAGATATTTATTGTCTAAAATTAACACAGTCATATCAATCATATTAGTAGTAATTCAATACAGAAAATTTAAAATAGAACAAACAATTAAAATGAGATCATCTAGGTTAACTCATAGTATGCTCCAGATTAGCATTTACTTCCATGATCCGAAAACGGCTAGATGTAGGTGTTGAATCCTGTATAACAATTTCATGCAACACACACATTACTAATTCAACGCAACATAAACATTCAATTATACACATATGTATATGTGTAATGTATAATGCATGCTCATATTGACAATCCTGATTATATTTCCTTTATTCACATATCATAATCATTTAATAACATCTTTCAATCATTCTTTAATACCAATGCACTTTACTCACCTCATTCATCATCAACTAGGTTCACTTAAGATCTCTTTCAAGCCTAATTACCTCATATGGAAACACCCTAGCATTGGTTGGTTCAAACTTCACTCAAAAGAAAACTTTTTTTCTCTATAGGTCTAGCCATGATCGCGATGTCCCTACCACGATCGTGATAGAAACATTTTCTGGCCAGGCCATGAACGTGGGGATCCTGCTACAATCGTGACAGAAACATTTTCTAGTAGGTCACGGTCGTGGGGTAAGGGCTACGATTGTGTCTTGCAGTTTTCCTTCTCTATTTATCCGAATTCAACACATATTTTAACACCAATTTCACACCAAATTTCCCCAAATTAACTACCTCTAATATAACATCATTCCAAACTAATTCAAATACCAATTTGATTGCGTTAAACTCTCAACTTCTACTCATTTAATTTACCATTTCAAACTTAATCTCATCATTCTTGAAATCAAATCTCCTTCCATACTATATCTTATTCATAATGCATCAACAATTCATTTACTATGTTATGTCTTCATTTAACACTATAAACATTTCATATTTCGATGCATTTCCATCAATAACATTTTCCTTAAAGTATAACATCAAGATCAATCAAAACTTATCATACATTTAACCAACTTTTCCAACATTAAATTGTGTTCATTATAAGCCCAAATTAAGTCCAAAAGCATCATAGATATATAGCTCATCCTTAATTGGTTAAACCATTGCATAATCAAAACATTACCATGAAAAATCACTACCACTTGCCAAGATCGTGAAAGAAACTAATCTCCCCTTTATTCTGCAATTTTCAAGTTTTTCTTAGGATATATTTTTAAGTCAGTTTTGTATGACCATTATGACCTAGACAATGAGGTATTTAGATAACACATTCTTCTAAACAATTGTTACTCTATGTCCTAAGTTTATAATGATGTTAAATATATTCAGTTTGGTTGAGTATTCTGTAAGTTATAACCAATCTAATACAGACTGTTCTTATACCACGTTAGTACAAAGTTCTCAACTTCAAGCCTAATTAATAAACACTTAGAGACTGAATTCAAATTTTTTCCTCCATATAAAATGTATCCTTATGTCTCTAGTTTAATATTAATTAAAAATAATCCCATTTGGACATCTATAGATTAAGATATGGCCAAAATACAGATGCATGTTCAGTGAAAACACTCCATCTAACATATTCCAGCACACATTTAACTTCAATTTCATCCTAGTTCAATCTCTTTTGCTTAGTCTATCATTTCTAGCTCATGTCCTCATTAATTACTCTTCATTCCTACTTCCACTTCAGCTCAATATCAATCATAACCAACACATATTCTATGATTGATCATTAACGCCAAAACATAACATTTATACATATACTTTCATCATTAATTTTCTGCACATATGTTTTACTCCATTATCACCTTCATTTCATTCCTAAACTATCAATCCTCCCTTAAACCAACTCATGAATGCCATTTATACATTAAAAGAATAAACACCTATTTATTTCATTCTCAACATGACACATTTTTCAACTCCTTTATCATGGTTATTTACCACTAAATTGTCATCATACATGTATTAGTTAACAAATAAAGAAGAGTAATGCTTTATACTCACTTATTTACTTCAAGATCTTCAAAATCTCACTTATCCCTAGCTTCTCCCATGCATCCTATGATCATCATCTTGCCAAGGTAGAATAGGTGGGTTTCTTATCAAAAAGAAAAGATAGAAAGAACTTTGAAGTAGCTAGTGATGGAAGAAAGCAAGGTTCAACTTTGATGTTTGGAGAAGAGAGTGTCGCGAGAAGGAGAGAAAGATGAATAAAATGAAGAAGAGAAGCACTTATGAAGAGAGGAGTAATTAACAAGTGAAAGACCAAATGAGAGTTGGTCTTTCATTCGAAAAAAATTGTGGGATATATGTCACTTTCTCATGGTTCCATTTGTCCCTCCTTTAATAACTAGTCTATTTAATTCCAATTTCTATTTCAATTGACTCCCAATTTTCAATGACATATGTCATTAAATCCTAATGTTATTCATCAAAATTTCTACTACCATTTGACACTTATTTCCACTACTATTCATCAATTGTACTGCCACTTGACATTTTTCCTAGTCCAAAAATACCCTTAATTTTAGAAAATTCTCAAATTTCACCAAAAATTCTAAATCACTAATTTAATTCACCAGATCAATTTTAAGGCAAAATATTTACTATCCATATCATAATCACATTAAAACAATCATTTATACTTGAAAAATGTCAAATGAGTGCATGAACAAATTATTGTAATTGTTCAATGATCAAATTTACGCGTGTGTATACTAATATTATGCATGAGTATGAAACACTTTTTTCTAATCTCTCAGTAATATTTCTCATATACGGTATTCCTGGGCTCTAACCCTTAATATGGGAACGGGATATTATAATTCTTCCCCCTTAATAAATTTCTTCCTCGAAATTCTTATCTGAATCATCAAAAGGCAGAGGTAATGTTCCTCATATACTCCTCTATTTCCCATTTAACTTCATCACTCGAATAATTTCTTCCAATTGACTATAGTCATTGGAATCACTAGGTCTTTCAATTACTTATTTAGTTATTCCACTATCTTAACTGGTTCCTCCATATATCTCATCTTACTTGCAAGTTTTACTTCCTGTGCCGACAATACAATTATCAGATTATACAAATATCTCCTAAACATACTCATGTAACACGGTATAGATCTAATATATCTTTGTTGGTAAGAATAACTTAAGTCAATGGTCCTATGCTCTCAATAACTTCATATGGACCAATACAATTCGGGCTTAGCTACCCCTTTTAATGAACTTTAGCATACCTTGTTAAGGTGATACTTTGATACGCACTTTATTTATCTCTCTATATTCCATAACTTCGGTGTTGATCCACCTAACTCGTTTATCTTTCTTAAATCACTTAATTTCTAGTACAGTTCAATTTCACTTGTCAACAGCATCTCGAATCAATTCTAGCCTTCAACCATTTTTAAGCCCTCTCTATCTCAATATTAGGGCGGACAACTCATTCTATCGTATAAGACGTTATACGGTGTCCTATCGATACCACTATGATAATGATTTTTATAATCGAATTTAATCAGAACTGTATATTGATCTTTTGCTCCTAGGAACTCCAAAAATGTAAGTTCTAAACATATCTCTAGCATTTAAGACTGTTGGCCAATCAAGCATTCGGTCACTTACTTCTACATCCTTAGCTGTTAAATACTGCTTCAGCGTATTCCTACTAGGATGTATAGCATAGGTAGCTATTTGTACTTTCTATCAATATCTCTTTACTCAATCAACTTTATTGAGCACACATACTTTTCACTAAAACCATAAAATATATATTTTTTCAATTCAAAATTTAAATTCATTTTTAATTCCTCAATAAGATTCACAAAATTTTTTCCTCACTTAGAGCTTTTCTAATCCTTTCATACAAATTAGTCCTAAATTCTATGTAGCTAATAACACTATATTTTACCCCAATTGTAACTCAATCATTTTAGGCTCTTTATTGTACTAGATTTGGTAACCTCAATATCTGAATTTATGCTACACTACTGTTGGATTTTCTACTTAATGCTTCAGATTACAACATTAGCTTTACTGGTTAATACTTATTTGAACATCATGATGTCTCCAAGCTCTCAAAGCAATTAATATTGTAGCAAATTCCAAATCATGTATCAAATAATCAACTCATGAGACTTTAATTGTCTCTATGCATATAAAATCACTTTATTATGCTGCAACAGATTGCATCTTAATCTCTGATGTGAAACATCATTATAGGCTACATAATCTCCAAATCCAAATGATATAATTAACATCGGTATTATAATTCCTCAAAATTCTTTTTACATTCATTAGTCCATATGATCGACACATTATTCCTCAGAAATTTTGCCAAAGGGCTAAGATCAATAAAAATGCTTCAACAACCTCTGGTAGTATCTAATATATAGCTAGTTCTAAAAAACTCCGGATCTCATATATATTCCTTGGAGTTTCTCACTTCATCTTTACCTCTAGTTTCCCTTTCGAGTTTACTTATATTCCTTATACAGATACTATACGACCTAACATATTACTTGATCAAACTGAATTTTACTCTTATTGACTTTGACATATAATTGTTTCTCCTTCATGATATGTAAGATTTACCTCAAGTATTCAAAATATTCCTTTCAACTTTTCGAATATACTTAATTATCATCTTATGATCACTTTCATTAATTGATCCAAGCAAGGTTAAAACACTTTATTCATTATATCATGAATACTAACGGGGACATTTGTCAACCCAAATTGATATCACCAAGACTCAATGCACCTATATGCCGTCCTCGAAATCCTTAAGTAACTAATTCCTCAATTAGGGTAATAATCTCTCATGTTTTTCTCAGTCTCCAAATTGACTTCCTTTCTCAAATTGTTTTCCATTCATT
>JAOTJB010000008.1:29494834-29509763 GCA_027123815.1 Erythroxylum minutifolium | reverse complement strand
TTTAAAACTTAAAAACATGCTATTTTAGTAAAATAATACACTTATATAAGAGTTTACCTCAAACACGATCGAAAAATGCGAGAGAAGGAGTCGAAAACTTTGAACCTTAAGCAAAAGAGAGAAGTGAAAGTGCGAGGGAAAGGGGGGGGGGTCGGGGCGACTTATAGTCGCTGGATTACCGACGGAACGATAAATTCCATCGGTAAATGCGCGGGATACGCCGATAGTTACCGACGGCAAATATCTATTCATCGGTAAAAGAGCGGCATTTTACATTCGGGCTGAAATTCAAATAGCGATGGCCACTGTATTCCGTCGAGAAAATAGGTTTTGTTGCCAACATTTTCTGACGGTATGATGGTTTACCGTCGGTATCAGCAGACGAGCATACCGACGAAATTTATGTACCGTCGGCAAAATTGATTCCTCAAACCTTTACCGACAGACGGAAGCAGGTCCATCGGTAAAAGCACGATATTTTATTATAAATAAACCACACATACCGACGGAATTGTTGTTCCGTCGGTACACAAGGTTTGCTGCCGATAATTGCCGACAGTAAGATCAACGTCCGTCGGTATACGATTTGAATATTACCGACGGCAATTTATTACCGTCGACAATATTTGTCTATAAAAACTTTCCCGATGGAATATTGGCTTTTCGTCGGTGTATCGTCCGTACTTCATTAACACGACGACGTCTGGTAGCAATTTACAGACAGAAAAGATTGTCCGTCGGGATATTAATCGATCATTTACCGACGGAAGTATTTGTCGCCGATAAATTGAAGCTAAATACCGACGGCTTGCTATACCGTCGGTAAATGGCGAAGCGATTAAATTGCGGGAACGATTCCCGCATTTTTTTCCGTCGCCTAGACCTTGGTCGTCGTTATTTTCTGTCGGAGATTTTAGGCTAAATTTTTACCTACAATATTTTCGACTGAGTTTTGGACCGTCGGTAAAACTATCTATTCGCCGACAGATTAGGGACATTCCGTCGGTAATTAGCTACGGAATTTTTGTCATCGGAAATATTCCGACGCTAATACGCAATTTTCTTGTAGTGACTAAAAGAGTATAATTAACTTGATTGTTGTGTTTAACTTTACACATTTAATTGATTAATGGTTTCTTTTGTTCAAAACAAAATGTAAAGAGATTCTTCATTGCCTAATCTGTTTGGAAGATAGAATGAAGTATTATAAACTAACATAAATAAATTAATATGCCACTTTCACTTGCTATGTTAATCTTAGAAGGTGTGACTGATGGAACGAGGAGCTAAAAATCAATAAAATTTAAAAAGATAATGGTTACTTAATTCACTTAAAATGGAACTAATACGAATGCTTTTATACGTGAACTTTAATGCTGAATAATGATTGATTCTCAAATGCAATGGTAAAGATGCTTTCATTATTAATTGTGCCAAGATAATTATTTATTTAGATTATAATATCAAATCAACTCTAGTATTCTACTACACTCTTATCAAATTATTTATCAACTATAATAACGAGAGGATCGAGTATACGTTGATCAAAATTTAGATTTCTAGGCCAGTCATGAACTGCACTATGCGAAATAAACTTTGAAAACATCTAAAGAAAAATATAGTGGCCGACGGGACCAAAAGGCAGCTCTTTGCCAATGCCAATGCCAATGTGCCACTGCTTATGATATCTACAATTGGCGTATGCCTAAACCACCATCTAAGTGATAAAGTAACAAAATAATTCAGTGCTTAAACCATCTAGTTACAATCATTTTATGTTTTAGCTTCAAATTGAATGTAATTATTTTATGTAATTATGTTGATTGGTCAAATCCTAGTTTTTGGCGGTGGCAAGGGAAGGCTACAGCAAGTGATGGCGACAAGAGACGACGGCGGCAAGGGATAACGATAGTTAGGGATTAGCTAATTTAGATTTGTGATTTTGGACATCCAAAATTGGGGGAGGGGTTTGATTTTTTAAAATTTAAATTCTTATCCGACGTTCGACCAATATCAACAGTAGTATAAACATTTTCTGGCTAGTACAAAACGTTCTGGCTAATACCAACTGCTATGATATAACAATCAACACACTAATAATAAAGCCAGTCACTTTATAGAAAAAGAAGCTATAGAATTAAAGGATTAGTAATATTTTTCTACCAAATAACGAGGAAAGAAAGAAATACTATTACTTTTACAAGTGAAAAGGAAATTGGTATTGTTTTTTCTTTGGTTTATAAGACTATTATCGCTAATCCAATTCCTTTGAAAAAAATATTGATAACCATTTTTTTTTTGCTCTATATTTCTGTTTCACTGATATTTTTGGTGGAGATAATCCTATCAGTTATTGACATTGGACAAGAGAACTCTTTTACCACTGGATTAAGCCCTTTGATAGCATGGGCCATTGCCTGTCCAAAACCTAGTGCATGCGTAAGCGTGGTAAGAAAGTAAGGAAACTCATCATCGGTTTGTCCTATATGCGATTCCAATATTTCTTCAAATAACATGGAAATAGATACGACGTAATTTCACTAGCTAAAGACAAGGAAAATCTCAAAGAGGTGGAGATCCACACCAAGCTTGTGTATATGCTCGGGTTCAAGAGATTCACGAACCATCAATATAGTACAGTTCTTAATTATGAAGTAAACAATTTTATACATGTTGATGGTCCTTGGTTCAATCACATCTACTTATCTACCCAACTAAAAAGGAAAGAGAAAAAGAATAAACTTAATACAAATTGACCTCGAGAAAGAAGGCCTTCAAATTCTAAGAGGAATATTATATTAGTGTTAGGCATACTAAATTTAATACTACTGTACGTGATAACAAAATCCAATTGCTTATTACCTACCTATTCATTAATTAAAATTAGTGTTAGAACTTAGGAGCACGCGAGAAACAACTGTGTCAGAAACGAAGAACAAATTCTAAAAATACTACTTGGGTAATGTGAAACACAAAACTCTTGTTAATGTGATTACATTCATGCATTCCGCTTTGAAATATGAAAGGATAATACGCAAAAAGCCTCTTAAGTGCATTTTAGTTTTTTAAACTTTTTTTCTTTGTTATCAAATTGACCTTGTATTTACGTGTTACCGTCAAATACATCCAAATTTCACACTTTACGTAGCATGTAACTATTGCTTTAGCTAGTGCATTGATTCCCTTACCCTTATTACACATAAATAGAGTATCTTTCATTTTTGTTTGTCTTCCCAGCTTCCTCCAATTATTCCAACATAATAAAGCCTAGACGGTAACATTTCACACTGTCTCTCAATAAGCTTATATACTTTCTCATGTCTACTGGTATTTATCTGCACTGCTGAAATTTTGCACTTTAATCAAGGAGCTCCAGCAAATTATTCTTCTCCTTATCAAGAATGGTTTGTTTGTACAAAGTACACCTTTTGTGGACCACACTCGTTACTCTCCTTTGCAACTATGGTAGTTTAACATGTTGAATTTTAGAACTCTTTAATGATAAGCTAGATGTTCTACCACAATAATCTTAAAATGTCTGCCTTTTCATTTTTTATCAAAAGAGGCATGGTGGTGTTGTCTGCTGGCTTATCTGTTGAAACATTGCAATAATTCGGACTTCAGGACAGAAAGGATTCACAAATAGTTGGTTCTTGGTAATATTTTTTTGAAATTGTTTTGTCATGACTAGATTTGCAATAAACCTTAAATACCTGTAATTGTACATCATCTACACCAACTTTATGCTCTCCCTTCTCTTTACCAATTTTAAATCCATACCCTTTTCATATCCAATTTGTTTTCTTTGTTTAGATGGGTTCCTTTTTTGGCTCTCCTTTTAACGAGAAAGGAATCATAATTCTTCTCGAACGCCTTTTACTTGCTTCTCCCGACTTTTTTCCAGCTTCCTCTTGTTTATGATGCCTCTTCTTTTTTACATGCTCTTTATTCTTTCCTGACTTTTCTTTTGCCCATAGTGTTATTCTGAAACTTTAGGCTCCTCACCTTGGTGCTAGATTTGTTCCTAAGCCTTATGTCCCCACTCTTGTAACTCCCATCTTTCCTCCCGAATCTTCCCTCCTACCATAAGGGAGGGATGCAACGACCTTGCTAACCTTATCCCAACATCTCAACCTAGTAAGTGAATTTGGAGTCAAGTAGTGGACGATGTTTCGCCAACCTTTGACAAGTTAACCTTCTTCAGTCTTTCTCCCGGTTTCTCCTCCTTTGACCTAGTCCCATTTGGTTTCTCTCCTAATTCGAGTGTTATAGCAAGGTGTGAACAAATAGTTAAGCAAACACTCCTGGGCCTTGAAAAGTAGGTCTAAATCAGGTTTAGAGAATGTGTTGCTTAATGATGATAAGTTCTTATTTAGGTTCTTAGATGCCTTGAGCATGCAAAAAGTACTCGAAGGAGGACCCATTCACGTTATACGAAAACCTCTTCTTCTGGTGAAATGGAGACTAAGTTTAAGTCTAAAGGATATTAAATTGAAGCATATAACTTTGTAGATTCAATTTCATAACCTCACCCTCTAATACTGGATCACAGCGAGGTAGGGTCACCTTACTAGTGCGACAGGGCACCCTCTTTGTTTAGATGAGCAGATTACAATGACAAGACGAGTTAGCTTTGTAAGATGAGCCTAGATGAATAAGGAGAATTGATTGAGGACACTTGGGATATTGATAGATGTGCATTGGTCTACATTTTTCTATGTAATTGACATGTATTTTCTTGCATACTTATTGAGTATTGTTGTAGTTTAGGAGTCATTTCGTATATTTTGTTTATTTTGATTTCTATTATTGTTCTTTTATGTTTGATGTTAATTTAGAGTAAGAATTGACTATTTTTGTGTAGAAAAGAAGATGGAACAAGTTAGAGATTAAGCTAGAAATCAAGAGGAAAAGAAAAGAGGAAGTGTTCTGTGGCCAATTCCCACAATCGTGGGAATCATAATCTAAGACAATATGCGGAGCTTCATTAAACTTAGGATTTTTGAACTATTTAAGCATCATTAAGCCTCCATCTTAAAAGGGGACAAAACCCTTATGTAGAAACACCATCTTTGGAGTAAAGAACACATGTTTCGAGCCTTGAGGAAGGATTGAAATCAAGGATCATCATCAAGATTGGAGAAAATTGTACATCAACACAAAAATTTCCAAATTTTGGCAAAGAAGAAAAGGAGTCTTTTTATTCAGTTTTCTGTTAATCTTACTTCTATTCTTTGTAAAATGGTTTATTTGAATGTTGATGATATTATGGAGACCATGTTAGGCTGATTTAGTTTTAAGGATTATTTTTGAACTATTTTGTTAGAACACCTATTTTATTGAATTGAATGAAGTTGTCTTTGATGATTGTTGGTTTTATTTGTTATCTTACAACAAATTGAGAGAGTGAATAAGATAAATTTGTGTAGGATAAGATAAATTTGTGTAGGATTATACAACGATGGTTGGCGACCTATAGACTTATAATCTTCACGTTAATTGAATAGTTAGAAGAGAGATCTTGGCTAATCAATTGATCACCAATAGGATAGTTTAATAACTAGTTGAATAGGTCGAGTCATTGGGTAGGTTGAGAAATCGTTCAATTGATTCCCTTTAATTCAATTAGGGACAATTAATTACACCTTGAGAGAGTTTAGTTAATACATTCAGAAATCTAGGGTGAGACATAATTCAATTAATAAAATAGGAGGGATACAAAATAGGGAAAAAAGTAATCTGTAGTCTTTAGATTCTTAAATTCCAATTTTTCAACACGTTGGTATTGTCTATTGTTTTGAGTTAGTCTTTCAGGTTTATTTAAATTTTCTAGATTATTTTTACTAAAGAATTTTGTTTCTTAAACCAAGTTTTATCTAAATTAAATGGTGTCTGGACATCAATCCTTATGGGATCGATATCCATTATTTTAAACTACAAGTCATAACCCGTTCACTTGTAATTTTTGAGTGTCAAACAAGTAGATAAGTTTTACCATTAACAGGTTTTTGACGCCATTGTCGGGGATTAATTGTTTAACATCTTGTTTAATTTAGGTTACTTTGATTTAAGAGTTTTTGATACTTTTCCTTATGTCAAGTGTATGAATACAAAGAACACGTGAAGATTAATAGAATTTAGTAACACATCAAGATATCTTAGAATGAGGAATGAGACATTTAAAGAGATAGATGCCAAGAAGAAACAGAAAGAACAATGATGAAAGGCAATTATTATAGGGAGCAAAGATTTTTTGCAAATTACAATGAGGCACAGTATGGTTGGGGAAGTATTGATTCCTATTGGAACATGTACACTGCAAGATGGCAGAACAACCCAGATTTTTATTGATCTAATAATGCAAGTACTCACATGGGACGTTAAGACGTATTTGAATTTTAGCAAGATCGAATTGGAGCGATGAAGAGTAAGTTAGACAAGTTTATAGAGATGTTTGGTTCCAAACTGGAAACTCAAGAAGAGAACCGGAGGAGGATGTTTTCTAGCCAGGAGGAAAGTTAGAAGAGACTGGAAAAGAAATTAGATCAAATTCTTGAAAATCATATCGTTTCTATTCATAATCTGGAGATTCAAGGAAGATAACTTTCCCGTGAATTTTTTAAGAGAAGGGTGAAAGAATCTCTGAGAAATATGGAATTACATCAATGAGAGCAATATGAGGCTATCATACTTAAGAATGAGGAAGAGCTAGAAGAATCAGTGGAACACTAAGCTAAACCTACTTTATTGAAGAAAAGAATGCCAACCCTCCCTATTATTCACCAGTTTTTGATATACCAAAGGTGAACATCAAAAAACCTTAGGTAGATGTTCATGAAAGGAATTCTATCTTTTGGATTGATGATGATCAAGAGACGTTTTGTTGGACTCGAAAATTTTTTCAATTATTATCAATTTATTTGTTTAAATATTTAATTAAATTTTGTTTGTTTTTTATTTATCTTAGAATTGGGTCATTAAATTTAGTAAGCATGAATAGATAGTAGAATTAGATGGAAAGATTAGAATTAAGTTAGAATTAATATGAGAATGTTAGAATTGAGTTAGCTTAAGGAGTTAGTAGATAAAAAAAAGAAGGGGTAAATGGATATTGTATTAAATGGTGAGGGCTCAATTAGGAGACCAAGGATAAACGTTGTCTTAAAATTTAGAAGAAGAGAAGAGAGAGTCATAGAAGATAAGAGAAAAGAGAGAAGTTAGAGAAGAAGAAGAAAAGGTGGGAAGAAGAGAAATCAAGCTTGTTAAGGTAAGTTAATCATCTTTTCTTCTTGCTTTATTAAACAAATGGGTTGTGCTGAGAATGAAAGGATTAAAGAGAGAGAGAGTGGGTGTTGTGTTGTAAGAAGAGGAAGAAGGACATTTGATTCCTTGGGTTTCTAAACTAGGTCTTGGGTTTTCTAAGCTAGATGGATGGTAGGTAGGCTAGGTTTGAGCTTAAATTGTGTTTATTGCAATATTTTTGTGATTATTGAAGTTTATAAATTTTATTAGAATGTTGTTTTGAATGGAACCTTGGTTGTTTTAGGAAACAAAGAGAATCTTACCCAAGAGCAAGAGGAAAGACAACCTTGAGTTGGATTTTTGCAACGGATTTAGGTGGGTAATGTATTCATAGTTATTGTGTAATTGGGCAAATTCTTGCTTATGTGTGTGTATTTTGATTGCATTTGATTTTTTTGAAATTGAAATTGTTGTGAATGTTTGAAAATGCATGATGAATTATGATTATGTTATTCCTTGAAAAAGGTTATAATATTTGTATAAAAGAAAAGAAGAAAAAGTAAAGGAAGCATGAGATTATAGATTTGTGATTGACTGTATTGAGCATAAAAAATTTGTTTGGGATTAGGCAAGAGAGAAACCTGTTTCGTTAGTCACATGTATGTTAACCTATAATCTTCTCCCAGCTGCCCGCTTGAGGCCACGAGATCTTGAGAAATTGGACTCGTTTTGTTCACATCGAAAACTTCAGCTTCTCCGTTTCATTTTATGAAACTCTCAAGTCATTTGTTTATGCATTGCATCTTTGAATTGTCAAATATGATGCGTTTGAGTGTTATGTTTAATAGCTAAAGTCTACATTATGTGTTATAAGTTTTGAGCTAAATTGATAAATGATGTTATTGCTAGAATAGATTGAGAATGCTTGAATTGATAGCTATACATGTTTATATGCTTGAATTGTGGTCGATTGTCGATGGCTATAAATGCATTAACCACTGAGCCGTGTAGCTCAACTCATCCTTTTCCCCTTTCTTAGGTGCAGAACGAGAGAGTTAGAAATCCTTGCAAGGCATCGGAAACTTCAAGATAGTTAGAGACTTTTATACTAAGTTAGTGAACATTTTTTGAAAGCTTTGTAGGCATATCAAACATGAGCATACTTAGCATTTTGTTTCAAGTTAGTGATGTGTATGTTGATATGTAGTAAAGCTTCTTTAACTATTTACTTTGCTTAGTAATGAGAATGAGAATTTGAGAATGTAACTTCCCGTTACCCATGTTGAGCCTAGAATAGTAAATATGAGAGATTATTGAGAAGTTAGAAATTGCATTTCATGCTCATGCACTATATAGCATACACACACATATAAATATCGAACTTTTGCACATTAAAATGATTGTACATGCATTCACTGACATTTCAGGTATAATTGATATATATGAAATGTGATTTTGTTGGGAATTATGGTTTATTTGTATTGAAAATTTATTTTGAGAGTGTATTTAGTAATTTAGAAATTTTGGAGAATTTTAGAAAATTTTCTAAAATTTTGGGTAAATTTTGGACTAGGAAAAATACCAAATGGCAAGACAATTGACAAATCACAGTAGAATTAAGAGTCAAATGGCAGTGAAAATTTTTATATATGAATTTGGGCCTTAATGACTTATGTCATTGAAATTTGGGAGAAAATTCGATTAGAAATTGAAGTCAAATAGACTAGTTATTAAAAGGGTCCAAATGTGACCGTGGTAGAGTGACAAATGGAAATGATATGTGTCACTACCACTAGCCGCTCATCCTTCATTCACGTTGGTCACTCTTTAACTCTTGAGAGACCAACTTAATTGTGTCTACCTTGCTTTTTCTTCTTCTCTCTTCGTACCCTTCATCATCTTCTTCATTCTTCTTTTCTTTTCATGAAATTGCCTCACTAACCATCATCATCGTCACACCTTGCTCTCTCCTTCCATTTGCTACTCTCATTTTGCTCTCTCTTTCATATCTCACAAAAGACCTAACCTTAACACCTTGAAGGAGGATGATATACGTGGATTATGTGGAGAGCTAGGGCTAAGAGGAATCTTGAGGATTTTGAAGCTAAATCAAGTAAGTTATGTTTTAAATTTCATGGGTATGGTTAAATGAAGCTAGAATAAATGAGAACTTATATAATTATGCAATGTTGTAATGTGTGTAAATGTGTGTTGTATAATATAGAGGAGCAAGTAGATCGTGTGCATACAGACATTATTGGGACATCGAGGCAACAACTTCGGGAGAAAATTGTGAGTAACCTAGACAGTCTCACTCAATTATTGTTATGTTAAATTCTGTTTGAATTGTGTTATGAATGTGATTGTGTTGATTCTGGACAATGAAGGTCCGATGATTCTGATAAATGTATGTGATATTGAAGTGCTATTTGTCTGTGAATGAGAAGAACTAAATGCTTCTTGACATAATTGATTGAATATGAAAGATGCATTTCATACATGAATGCATGATCAGATAATGAGAGTTGTGACCTGATGAGCCACTGAAAACAAGCTTAAAACTACCATGTAATTAAAAGCCAAAGGCTCACTATGTAAAAATGAGTCCTGTATCCCCAACAGATAAGGGATAGTATAAATAAGCCCGGTATCTACAATGGATACGGGGCAATTTAGGCATTCAGTTACAACAACGTAATAATTTGAAGAGAGTCATATGTGCATTCCATATACTTTTTTATTAAGTATGTTTAAATGATTGAAATGCAATTGTCTTACTCTTAAATGAGATTGTGATATGTGATAATATAAGCAAAAATGCAATGATGTGAATTATATGCTATGTGAAATGATATGTTGCATGAATTGAGTGAACTATCGATGATGTTTACCTCATATAAGTTTGCAAAACTTACCCAAAATTGCACATTGACGTTTCAGGACCGAGAGAGGATTCTAGCTACTGAGAGATCGTACAAGAAGCATAATTCTTGTACTTTTGTGAAAAAGATATGGCTCAAAGGTCGGTCAGTTGGATTGAAGGATGTAGTTAGATTTTGTGTATTTCCTCTTACTTGTAGCACGTTTTGTATTAGGTATGATGATGTACATGTATAGACTTTTGAAAGCTACAATATATGTACATTCAATATTTATGAAATGAAAAGAGGAAATTTGTTTATAAAATTAGGTGATTTTTATCTATTTAGATGATGCAATGACTAAGTAGGATATATTGCCATGTTATAAAGTGAAGGTGAGATAGTTGACACACCATTGTTATAGGGTATGTACTGGAATGTCATAAGGGTGTTACAGTACGTACTCGACAGTAGTGGGGTGCCATAGTTAGGTAGTATTAGAGCATGGTTTGGCATCCATAGGGACGTATAGGAATGTTAAGCATGAAATATCGCGAGAAATGCAGATAATGATTGAGGTTCTTGTTTATTATAGGTCATCTGCCTTAGGTGGTCAAGTGGAAAGGTTAGCTGACATGAATGACTAAGAATCTGTAGGAGCCAGTAGAAAGTCCTCTGTACCTCAACCTGAGGTAATGCCTCCCAGAGTTCCCTAGAGAAGGGAGAGGAGGTATGATAGGCTGCGGAAGCAGGGGGCTATGGACTTCTACGAAAGTAGGCCGAGGGATGGCTGGAAAGAACAGAGAGGGTCTTTGATCAGATAGACTGCGAGCCGGGCGAGAAGTTCGACTATGCAATGTCTTTACTATAAGGCCCAGCTTACCAGTAGTGGAAGACTGTTCCAGACAGTATCACCAGGCCTTGCAACCTGAAGTGGGAAGACTTCCTAAGGGTCTTCAAGGAGAACCACATGCCCAAGATCTACTTAGACAGGAAGATGAAAGAGTTTCTGGATCTAAATTAGGGCAAAATGTCAGTGGCAGAATATGAGATCCGGTTCAATGAGCTGATGGGATATGCTACTGCCCTGATTCCTATCGAAGAAGATAAGTGTAGGAGGTTTGAGAATGGGCTGAACATGGAGATCAGATAAGACTGACACTCTTTAATCTGAGCAGTTTCACTGTGTTGAGAGCTGCTTCGATCATAATTGAGCAGCTACTGAGACAAGGACAAGCAGAGTCTAGGCAAGGATCCGGATTGAAGAGGTCCAGTGAGATTCAGGGTGGTTCTGGCAGAAGATTCAGTAAGTGCCAGAATAGAGCATTTAGACCATCAGCTAGATCAAGGCAATCAAGATTCAGACAGAGGGGTGGTTTTGCACAAACTAACATTGGAAAAGAGACAATGCAAACTCAGTTACCCCTCTGTGAGCATTGTGGGAAAAGGCACGATGGTGAATTCTAGAGATTATCTAGAGCTTGCCTTAGATGCGGCTCCTTTGACCACCAGATTAGAGGTTGTCCTGCTTGTATGGGAACTCAGTCTGGTATAAGTGGTAGATCGGGGAGTGAAGCTACTATTCAGTAGAGTAAAGGTAGTAGGACTGGACAGAGAGGCCGTGGTAGAGGTAAAGTGAGCACAGGGAGTCCTTCTGTCAAGACTGAGGTACGGAGCAGCCGACTGCAGACTCAGGCCCGAGTCTAGCCATGACTAGGCAGGAGGCTCAGGACTCTCCAGATGTTATTATAGGTTCGCTACTTATTTATGATTATGAATCATTTGCATTACTAGATCCTGGATCTATGCATTCATTTATCGCATCGCATTTGGCATCTAGGTTGCATTATGATAGAAAGTTATTACAGTATGGACTAGAGGTAAGTACACCAATAGGCAGTACTATAGTTACGGGGGAGGACTGCAAGAGATGCTTGATACAGATTGATCAAGCAGTTTTGGAGGCAGACTTGATTATACTACAGCTGAGAGAGATAGACATTATCTTAGGTATGGATTGGCTCACTGCTTATAGGGTTGTCATGAATTGCTATGCCAAGGAGGTGGTACTAGAATCTCCTGGTCAGTCGAGAGCAGTTTTCAGAGGAATTAGTCAAGCAGTGCCAGCCAGGTTGATATCATTTGTGAGTGCATCAAGGTTGATGCAAGGAGAATGTGAGACTTATATGGCCCATGTCATTGATACCAGAGCTGAGCTGAATGTGTAGGACATTCCCTTGGTTAGAAAATTCCTGGATGTGTTTCCCGCAGAGCTATCTGGTTTACCTCCAGATCGAGAGACAGAGTTCACAATTGATTTAGTTCCTGGTGCGGCTCCTATATCCATCCCTCCATATAGGATGGCACCTATGGAACTAAAGGAGTTAAAGGCTCAATTACAGGAGTTGCTAAAAAAGGGTTTTATTAGACATAGTGTTTCTTCTTGGGGAGCTCTAGTGCTGTTTGTAAAAAAGAAAGATGAGACTTTGAGGTTATGCATCGATTATAGGCAACTGAATCAGGTGACAGTGAATAACGAGTACCCATTGCCTAGAATTGATAATTTGCTTGATCAGTTGCAGGGAGCTCAAGTATTCACTAAGCTGGATTTGAGATCAGGGTACTATCAGTTGAAGATAGTTGAGGCTAATGTACCGAAGAGTGCATTCAGGAGCAGGTATGGGCACTTCGAGTTTCTAGTGATGTCGTTTGGGTTAACTAATGCACCGGTAACCTTTATGGCCTTGATGAATAAGGTGTTTCAGAATTACCTGGATAAGTTTGTGATTGTGTTCATCGGTGACATTTTGGTGTCTTCAAAGACTAGAGAAGAGCATGCCAAGCATCTGAGAGTGGTTCTACAGATTTTAAGGGAGAGATAATTGTATGCCAAATTCAGTAAGTGTGAATTTTGGCTAGATCAAGTAGTATTTTTGGGGCATATAGTGACTAGAGAAGCCATACAGGTAGATCCAAAGAAGATAGAGGTAGTGATGAATTGGGAAGTTCTGAGGAATGTGTCAGAAATCCGAAGCTTCCTAGGGTTGGCTGGGTATTACCGGAGGTTTGTCGAGGGGTTTTCCTTGATCTCAACCCCTCTGACAAAACTTCTGAGGAAGAATGTGGTATTCAAATGGAACGAGGAATGTCAGAAGAGCTTTGAGGAGCTGAGGTATTGGTTGATTACGGCACTAGTATTGACTATTCCATCGGGGACCGAATGATATGTAGTGTATAATGATGCTTCACATCAAGGTTTGGGACGTGTATTGATGCAATATGGCAAGGTAATCACCTATGCATCGAGACAATTAAGATCTCACGAGATTAATTATCCAGTACATGATTTAGAGCTTATTACAGTTGTCTTTGCTCTAAAAATATGGAGACACTATCTATATGGAGAGACATTCTAGATTTATACAGATCATAAGAGCTTAAGATATTTGCTGAGTCAGAAGGAGTTGAATATGAAGCAGAGGAGATGGATTGAGCTATTGAAAGATTATGACTGCACAATTGAGTACCACCCAAGGAAAGCTAATGTGGTGGCTGATGCTTTGAGCAGAAAGTCTAATACTAGTATAGCTCAGATTCAGTTATCCAGGTTACCAAATTTGATTCATTTGAGAGCTCTGAATGTGGAGTTAAATCTGAAGCAAGCTGAGGCATTAATTGCTACATTGAAGCTTAGGCCAATGTTGCAAGATAGAATTAAAAGAGTTCAGAATAAAGATCCCGATATGGTGAAGCTTATAGAGAAAGTTAAGATGAACCCAGATCCTGAGTTTGAATTGAGAGATGAGACATTATGGTTAAAGCAGAGGCTATGAGTGCCTAATGTAGAGGATCTGAGAAAAGAAATTCTAAAGGAAGCTCATGTGGCTGCCTATACTATGCATCTTGGTACTACCAAGATGTATAACACGCTGAAGTAGCATTTCTGGTGGCTTGGAATGAAGAAGCAACTGGCGGAGTATATTTCTAAGTGTATGAGATGCCAGCAAGTTAAGGTTGAGCATCAGGCTCCAGTTGGGAAGCTACATTCGTTGCCTATTTCAGAGTGAATATGGGAACGAATCACTATGGACTTTATTATAGGATTGCCTAGAACTCTGAAGCAAAATGATGCAATATGGGTTGTAGTGGATCGATTGACTAAGTCGGTCCATTTCCTACCAGTGAGAGAGAATAACTCACTAGATCAGTTGGCCCGAAGATATGTGAATGAAGTGGTTAGACTGTATAGGGTTCCAGTGTCCATTGTATCAGACAGGAATCTCAGGTTTACTTTGAGATTCTGGAGGGGTTTACAATTTGCTATAGGTACTAAGTTGAACTTTAGTACTGCATTTCATCCTTAAACAAATGGACAGAGTGAGAGGATAATCAAGACTATTGAGGATATGCTTAGAGCGTGTGTATTGGAGTTTCAAGGAGCTTAGGATCAATATATAGCATTGATAGAGTTTGCTTATAATAACCACTATTACAGTAGTATCGGGATGGCACCGTATGAGGCACTGTATGACAGGAAATGTCGGTCGCCACTATATTGGGATGAAGAGGGTTGAGAATGGTTGATGGCCCAGAGTTGATACAAGATATAGTAGACAAGGTGAGGCTGAACCGAAGCCGAATTAAAGCAGCTCAGGAAAGACAGAAGAGTTATGTAGATCAAAATTGAAGGGACATGGAAAAACAGAGTATTTCTGAGAGTGTCACCTTGGAGAGGACTATTGAGATTCTGTAAGAAGGGCAAGTTGAGCCCTAGGTACATTGGTCCTTATGAGATCATTGAGAGGATAGGACCTTTGGCCTACAAG
>JAOTJB010000008.1:29462913-29474723 GCA_027123815.1 Erythroxylum minutifolium | reverse complement strand
TGTGATACATATGTTCATGACAAATCCAACAGTGGTATCAAAGCAAGTTTATGCATGTATTAGATGATGTATTGAACATGTGCAAAGCGTTTGCTGGGTTATAACTAACATACATGTTGATTTAGAATAATTCGTGTAAATTGTATAAATTTTTTTCTTTAATTTTCTTTCACATAAATGTTAATAAGATGTTATGTCATGTTTCTGTCAAAGAAAATTGCAATTAAATGTCAGTTGTTATTTTATTTCAAATTAATATCCAGTCTATTCGTATGTTGGTTTCTGGAAATTTTTTGAAAACTGAATGCATATGCTAATTTTGAAAATTTCGCAATAATTCAAAAAAATTATTTTTTTGATTTTATTTCACAAAAATGTTTATAAGGTGTTATGTTATGTTTCTGTCAAAGGAAAATGCAACTAAATCTCATTTGCTATTTTATTACGAATTTAGTCTCAACTTGATGCCTGTATGAAGTTTTGGAAAATTTTGGAAATCTAATGAACATGCATGCTTGTAAATTCCATATTAATTTTTATAAAATTGCTTTTAAGAATTTTATTCATGCATATGTAAGATGAGACATTGCCACGTGTATGAAATGCATGACACTTATTGTTAAAGTGATTATCTTATGCATGCATGATGTAAAGTTTGACTATTGTTAGAAGTAATATGACAAGTGTCATATACTTGTGATGTGATAGTTTATTCCAATTAATTAATAAATAATTCTTAGGATTTATTTTTTAAAATTTTTTATTAGACGCATTTTAGAAATGTGTGTAAGACTCTGAAATTTTTCCAGAATTAATTGAATTTGATTCAATTAATAAATCAAGTCAAAGTCATCATTGGTTAACTTTTTGAAAGCTGATAGAGTTGACTTCCTTAGAGCAAATGATATATCAGGTCTTGTATATAACATAGCATACATGATTGATCATATTGCTGAAACATAGGAGATCATAGTTATGCGACTCCTCTCATCTTGTGTCTTGAGACACATAGATTTCGAGAGTTTATCCCATGAGTCATGAGATGAAACCCTCTCTTGGACTGCTTCATGCTAAAACTATTTAGCATTTTATCTATTTATGTTGACTGTGAAAGACTTAGCAACTTACTAGATCTATCTCTATAAATCTTTATTCTCAATATATAAGTTGCTTGTCTAAGGTCTTTCATGAAAAAATTATTAGACAATCAAATTTTGACTGATTGCAAACTTGAGATATCATTTTCTATTAGTATCATGTCATCCATATATTACACAAGGAATATGATAGTACTTTGAGAAATCAAAATCTTTGATTGTCTTCTCATCAATTTGGATGTTCAAACTCTTATGTGCTTGCTTCAATCCATAAATAGATTTTTGAAGTTTGCATAGCCTTTTGCTATATTTGAATACAAAGCTCTCATTTTTTATCATATACACATTTTCAACTAGTTTTTTATTTAGAAAAGCCGTTTTCACATCTATTTATCACATTTCATAATCATAATAAGCAGCAATGGCTAGGAGTATTCTAATGGATTTAAGCATAGCTATGGGGATAAATGTCTCGTCATAGTCAACTTCTTATGTTTAATGATAACTTTTAGTGACTAGCTTCGTTTTACAGGTAATTACATTACTTTCTATGTCAATTTTTTTCTTGAAAATTTACTTGCATACTATGAGTTTTAGCCTTTCCGGTGGGTCTACCAAACTGCATACTTGATTTTTATATATAAAATCTATTTCAAACTTCATGGCTTAAAGTCATTTTTAAATTCTGAACTCTTCATAGCCTCTTCATAGGTTATAGGCTCATCGTTCTTTATAAGCAATACGTCATTTTATTTACTTATGAAAATTTTATATCTCTTTGGAATATTGTGTATCTTACTTAGCCTATGGATCTTTTGAGTGTTAGAAGGTTCAACTATTGTTTCATCTCTATGAACAACAATTTCAAGTTTAGGTAGTTGATCTGTGTTTGTTTGAGCATCATGAATTTTATCAAGTTCAACTTTGCTCTCAGTATCTTCTCTTAGAAAAAACTCTTTCTCTAAAAAGACAACATGCTTGGAGACAAAAAGCTTTTGCTCTAAAGTATTATAGAACTAATATCCAATTATTTCCTTAGGATATCCTATATATAGACATTCATCATATTTCACTTTAAGCTTATCTGATTGAATCTGCTTCACAAAAGTCAGATAACCCCAAATTTTTATATGAGAAAGATAAGGCTTTTTGTTAGTTTATATTTCAGATGGAGTAACTTTTACTATCTTTAAAGGGACTCTGTTTGTCACATAAACAGTGGTCTCGAGTGCATACTTCTAAAAGAATTTTGCTAGATTTGCTGAGCTTATCATTGACTTTACTATGTCTAACAAGGTTTGATTTCTCTTTTCAATCACACCATTATGTTGCGGTGTGTAAGGTGGAGTCCACTAACATATTATCTCATTATCTCCAAGATAAGTTAGAAACTTTTCGTTCAAGTATTCACCACCTCAATCTGATTGAAATGTCTTAGTACTTCTACTAAACTGTTTCTTTACTTCATGTTTAAATTGTTTGAACATTTCAAATGCTTCAGACTTATATCTCATTAGATACACATACTCATATCGTGAATAATTATCAATAAAGGTAATGAAATATATAAAACCACTTTGGCATGAATGGACATCGGACCACATACATTAGAATGTATTAGGTCTATTAACCTATTCACTTGTTCACCCTTTTCATTAAAAGGTAATTTAGTCGTCTTGCCTAACAAGTAAGATTCACATGCATCATATGATTCATAATCAAATGATCCTAAGTTACCACTCTTGTGTAGCTTAAGCATGCATTTCTCACTTATATCCCCAAGTCGACAATGTCATAAGTAAGATGATTTTAAGTTATTTCATTTTTGTATTTTATTGTCATTGATATTTAAAATTGGATTATACATGTCTAATATGTAAATACCATTGCACAATGTAGCTATATCATACAATATTTCATTCAACTTGATTGAACAACAATTACTTGAAAAAGTTAAATGAAATCTCATTTTATTAATATGTGAAACATATACAATATTCAGGTACATAATAGCAATTATCCAAAATTAACTCTAGCTCACTATGAAGATACAAAATATATGTTCCTACGGTTAATGTAGTAACTCTTGATCCATTCCCATACATAGGTTCATCTCTCCTTTTTTGAGTGGTTTACTTTTCCTGAGACCCTGCATATCATCACATATGTGTGAGCCACATTCACTATTTAATTCCGAAAGGTTATGATCAGAAATAGTATTAACCTCAATGATAAACAACATACCTGAAATAAATGGTGGGGCATCTAATGTTTTCTTTTACTTCAGTGACTCCAGATAAGCTTTGTAGTTCCTCTTCCAATGTCTTTCTTTGTTGCAATGGAAGCGTATCCCTTTTGAAGTTGTCTCCTTTGCCTTTTTCTTGGCTACACGTCTCATTAGGTTCTTGGAATTCTTCTTTTTTTAGGTTTTCTTGCAAGAACTAGAAGAAGAGTCCACCAGTATCATAACCTTACCTTCTTTCTTGACAGTTTGTTTAGCTGTTTTGAGCAAATTAATCAGCTAAGGTATCGATATGTATATTTGGTACATTTGATAGTTAAGTACAAACTGTGAAAAATTATCGGTCAAACTAGTCAGAATTAAGTCCATACTTAATTCTTGATCCATTACGAAACTTAAACTGCCTAACCTCTCAATGTATTCATCCATCTTCAATGCATACTGCACTGAAGATGATCCCTCAGCCATCTTAGAGCAGAATAGCAACCTCGAGATCTTGAACCTTTCAGATCGAACTTGCTCATCAAATAGTTCTCTTAGATGGTAAACTATGGTATGAGCATCCATAGGCTCATACTGCTTTTCCAGTTCTAGTGACATAGAGACTATTATTATACAACTAACCAACTTACTATCATCCAGTAGCTTCTTGTAAGTTTTCTGATCCTCATCAGATGCATCGACAGTAGGGGAATCGAGAAGTGGTTTTTATCTAGGATATATCCTAATTTCTCAGATTTGAGAACAATTTTCAAACTTCATAGACAATCTAAAAAGTTAGGTCCTGTGAGTTTGTTGGAGTCTAATAGAGAGCGTAGGTTTACACTAGATGAATACATCATGGTGATTCAATAACCTAGAAGAATGAGAGAAAGTGTTAGAACGTACACTAATGCATATCAATAAGGACTTTAATCACATGTATTATGGGTCCCACTATTCTTATTCGAATCTATAGTCCTCCCTACGAATTCAAGAAAACCTATAGTTTTCTTAATGGGTCAATATCTAATATTATCAAGAATGACCTTGGGTTTGCCCAACAAGTCACCTTAGGTCAATCAGTAAATATCATTTATACCAATTGCATTCAGTTATGCAACTATCGACTTATGCCATTAACTGTTGATTTAGCACACTCATTGGGTTATCAATTCTTGATTTATATACATCCCATGTATATTACCCAACTTTGCCTTTATCCACGTTGACCTTAGATTTGCCCAACAAATCAATGCTTGCAGTTAAGATCAACCCATTAATTTGAAAATCTAATTTTCATGGTTTGAACATATTTGTGTAGAGCGTGCTTGGGTTTGCCTAACAACCCAATTAAATTGAGCCCATGTCTATAGCCACCCTTAAAATGCATCTAATGCATGTTTCACACAAAGGAGCTTTAATAAAGGTTGTGACTTGACTATGCATCAAAAGTTCGTAATTCGATTAAACTCTTCAACTAAATTGAATACTAGAGTTAGTCTGGGCTAATTTGAATTATGGATGTAATTTGATTAGGAACCCTAAAATTCAATTATTTTGATGTCCAAATTAAACACTTTAATCCTTGTATGTATATGCCTTTTTCTAACATACTAGAAATGTTATGCTCCACTTGGATTAATTCTAAATTAATCCCTAGGGTTTGTAAAATTTTCATACATCAATTAGTCATCTATAATATCCTTAGGTCATCTCAAATTTATTTAAACAATTTTAGCACTAGCTAAAATTTTCTTGACGGTCAAAATCATCAAGATAAATAAGTTAACCTACTAGACATTAAAAGGACCGATTCAATGTTCGAAAATTTTTTGGAACCTTAAGTTCAAGTATATGCATTAAGCATGCTATTACCATCAAAATAATACATTTCTTATCACATAAAAACTTTATTAACATCTTATAACTGAAATACATATTATAAGTCATTAAGTAAATCAACTTTATCGGTTTTTAAAAAGTTGGCCAATGTTAACTTTGACTTGATTTATTAATTGAATCAAATTCAATTAATTCTGGAAAAATTCCAAACTCTTATACATATGCTAAATGTATCTCATAAAAAATTTCAGAAAATAATTCCTAGGAATTATTTATTAATTAATTGGAATAAGTCAGCACATCACATGTGTATGACACTTGTCATATTACTTTTAACACTAGTCAAACTTTATATCATGCATGCATAAGATAATCACTTTAACAATGTGTCATGCATCTCATAAACGTGGTAAAATCTGATCTTGCATGTGCATGCATAAAATTCATAAAAATAATTTTTATAAAAATTAGTATGAAATTTACAAGCATATATGTTCATTAGATTCTCAAAATTTCCTAGAACTTCATACATGCATCAGGCTAAAACTAAATTCGTAATAAAATAGCGAATGACATTCAATTGTATGTTCCTTTGATAAAAACATAACATAATACCTCATAAACATTTTTGTAAAAGAAAATCAGAAAAACAAATTTTCTAGAATTATTGAGAAAATTTCAAAATTAGCACATGCATTCAGTTTTTCAGAAATTCCCAGAAACCAACATATGAACAGATTATATATTAATTCGAAATAAAATAGCAAATGATATTCAATTGCATTTTTTCTTTGACAGAAACATGACTAACATCTTATAAACATTTCTGTGAAAGAAAATTAAAAAAATAATTTTTCTACAATTTACACGAATTATTCTAAATCAACATGCATGTTAGTCATAACCCAACAAACACTTTGCACATGTTCAATACATCATCTAATACATGCATAAACCTGACTCTGATACCACTGTTGGGTTTGCCATGTATACATCTATCATATGCATGAGACTGTAGTGGAAGTATTGGAATCTAAGTTTTGACACTATGACAACCTAAAAAAGCTAGAATCATACACGCATGCATAGATATATAATAAGAACATGAAATTTAAAACCTTTTATCTTTTGTTTATCCTCCTCTTATTTCTTCTCTTTGTTTGGGTTGTTGAAAATATCAAACCCTTCATTGATCACCCAAGAATATGTAGAGATGAAGAAGAAACAATATGTAAGGGTGATTTGAGAACCAAACTAGATGAGTTTAAGTAGATGCTCAAAATGAAAAGAAAGATTAAGACTTTTGTTGCATGCACATTGATTCATGTAACAATTGCATAAATTGAAAGAACAAGACTCAAGACACCTCTCTCTCAATCTATAATTCTTCTAGAGTCCTTATCCTCTCATTTAAATGTGCAAGAACATGTTCTAACGTTCTACACATAAGTGAAGAACTCACTTATGTATCATCTATCAAGGCTTCGGTCACAATCATGACCTACTTAAAAATCAACCTCGCTTTTAGTCATGATCATGGCCTATTTAAAAATAGCCATACACACTTTATTTTTCATCCAATCTTTTACGCGTGTAACTCTTAAGTTTTAGATTATTTTAAGCACTTGAATTAACTTTTAAGTCAAGCAAATAATAAAGGATTTCATAAAGCCAATTTATCAGAATATAAGTGAATTAACACACGAACTCTTCAATAGTTAATTATCTAACTTATGAACGTTTCTATAGACTATTACTATGCAATTCGTCCTTTCACCATATTATACCCCACTTGGTTCGAAGTATGAGCTATGTGTCAACTCCTACTACACTAACTACGTCACATCTAGTTTAAGTGATATTAGTTCTTGTCCTAGGATCTCATTGCTTTATATGTCATTGAAGACTCTCTTCATGAGACATAACTGCTTTGGCCAGAGACTTATGAGTAATGAATCTAACAAGAGGTCGTGGGTTTCATCTTCTTCTATCAAAAGTGGTGAATTCTTTATTGACTACCCAATTACCTTCAAATACCAATAGTTGTATCCAATCACCACCATAAGAGTGACCTCATCTTGAGATAACAAGAAATAATGTCAAAACACATGATTAGTATCCAAGATATCCTTGAGTATCTCAAGTCTAAGGATATTTGCACCATTGCTGTGATGAGATTGATCTTTGACATTTGATAGATCATCCATATGATAATCTCATTACGGGTCATCCGATGTACTTACTATTCTTAGTAAGCATCCACATGTTAACTCTAAACATCTCATACTTATAGTTTGTGAGATCTACTGCTTGATCAAATCAAGGAGTATAACATGTGCTAATCTATCCAAATTAATAATGTCATATCTTATTAATCCTATAATTAGGGTTTATTTAAATACTAACATAATTACACAAGATAAGAATCTCATTATCATGATCTCATCATGGATTTTATTAATTTGATTTAAGATCGACATTAGTTCATATATAAATGAATATCAAATTAATGAAAATTCCCTTTCACTTTATTAATCAAAATAAAATTTATACAAAAGTGCTAAAGGTGATTATTTTTAGAGCAGTACTCTAACAAGTTGATCATAATTAGTACTATTAAAACATAATAAAATCTATGTCTAAACAATATTTGTTTTAATTATAGGAATACCCTAGCCATCAAACAAATTATAACCGTCCACTCCCTTTAAAAGTCTCCTACCAACTATGTCAGTGCCTATATGATGCCGATAACTACCATGTCGTCAACATCAAATAGACTACCAACCATAATGGTAAATGGTTAATAAATTCAAAGTTGCATGCCTAAAACTTGTGATAATAAATTAAAAATTAGATAAGAGTCAACGGATAAGAGACATTCATAATGATTTTGAATAACTCTAATTGAGTATAAAAACTAACGGGCATTTGAAATACAATGTGATGAGATAAACGTGGTGAACTTACATATATATGAAGAAACAAAAACAATGACTAGTCAAAAGTTTGGATGTGAATTTTAGCCTTCCCAAATGAAACACTTAGGTGTAGTTAAAGGAGTTCTTTGAAAAAATTTCTGTTATGTTGCACATTAGCAGTCAACCACATTAGCCAACTAGAGGTAATTTGGAGATGACAAAAATATTGTATAAAAAGAGATTGTAGAATAGTGATGTTGGATCCCGTTTCTGGAGCCCAACTATCTGAAATATCAAAAGACGTGAATGCATTATCCTATAAGGTTATTTCTATGGGATCTCTCTAGCCAAAACTAGTTCTGACAGCAGAATCACAAATTGACTTCTTTAGAACAATTGTTGCTCCATGTCTCTAGGTTATTTTGAAATAATAATCATCTCATTCGGAGCTCTATAGGTTAAAATACCGAAGTATGTTCGGTAAAACAATCAATTCATGTTCTTTCGGTCGTTTCCCTCAATTTCTCTCCATCAATATTTTTTGAATCAACCCTAATGGATACTAATATTTTATGGAGAGGTAGAGAAATATGTTAGGAATCTATTAGTTCAATAATCACTTCGTTTGGAGATCGAGTGATGAAGTTATGGCCAAAAAAGTTAAACGTGATTATGTCCTCAATCATATTGTACCTATCTTGGGACAATTAGCATAACTTTCACTAGAAATATCATATTTGAGTCATTTTAGGACATTTTCGAAGAGGACTTTGAGATCTACATTTTGTGAAGATCTTAAAAAGGGATTTCACCATATAGAGTTCAAAATAAGACAACTTTGTCTCAAACGAAGTACTTAGGTCTAAAATGGATCAAACGAATCAGTCTAAGATGATCCAGACTAAGACGATCCAGACTAAGACGATCTAGACTAAGATGATTCTGACTAAGACAATCTAGACTAAGATGATTCCAACTAAGAGGATCCAGACTAAGACGATTCCGACTAAGATGATCCAAATTAGGACGATTCCGACTAGGATGATCCAGACTAAGACAATTCTGATTAAGACGATCCAGACTAAGGTGATCTAAAATATACAACTGAACATACCAAGCTCCTTCCAAGCATCTCCAATGATTCTTACATCCACTCTAGCATCACTTTTAATAATAATCTTCCCAATTTCACTTCTTATAATGAAATGTCCCTCCTTAAACATTCAATTACCAAATTGATTTCATTAAACTCCCAAATCTCAACTCCGTTGAGTCATCACATACAACAAATTCTCATCTTTCACTATAGTTGTCCTATATGCATCCTCAACAACATTACAAACTTATAATGATCGTATCTCCCAATCCCAACTTTCAAAATTTTCATACTTTATATCATAGGAAAGCAAGAAAAATAATCTACAACTTTCATGAAGACAACTTTGGCTAATTCTGCCTAAATCGATACAGTTTTTCCCTTAAGTTTAGAACACAATTTTTACACCTATAAAAGCTTGCAAAATGCCATATCTCTTCATATCCGTTCAACTACTAAGTACTTTTGTTAAATTCTTGATCCTCACCTCAAATGATTAATCCCATACAGCCTTTCTAATCTCTAACATGCTATTCTAAAACAAACAAACAATTTTGCAATCTCGACGAAGAAGAATATGCACGTACCCATTCCACTTCCACAACCATCATACTCAACCTGTAAAATAACATCATTGTACACAAAAGCAAATTCTCATTCTCATTACTAAGCAAAGTAATTATTTGAACAAGCTTTACTACATATCAACATACACATCACTAACCTAAAATAAAATGCCAAGGATGCTCATGTTTGATAGACCTATAAAGCTATCCAAAATGTTCATTAACTTAGTACAAAAGACTCTAACTATCTTGAAATTTTTGATGCCTTGCAAGGATTACTAATGGTCTTGTTCTACACTTGAGAAGTGGAAAAAGGATGGATTGAGCTATACGACTCAGTGGCTAATGCATTTATAGCCATCCGCAATCGACCACAATTCAAGCATATGCACATGTATAACTAGCAATTCAAGCATTAATCAATTTAGCTCAAAACTTATAACACAATACATAGATTTTAGCCATTAAACACAACACTCAAATGCATCATACTTGACAATTCAAAGATGCAATGCATAAACAAATGGCTCGAGAGTTTTGTGGAACGAAACGGAGAAACTAAAGTTTCTGCCATGAACAAACCAACTCCAATTTCTTAGGATCCCGTGCCCTCAAGCAGGCAGTCGGGTGAAGGTTATAGGTCAACGTGCACGTGACTAATGAAACGGGTTCCTCTTTTGCCCAATCACAATCAAATTTTATGCTCAATACATTTAGCCACAAATCCATAATCTCATGCTTCTTTTACTTTTTCTTCTTTCCTTTTATACAACTATCATAACCTTTTTTAAGGCATAACATAATCATAATTCATCATGCATTTTCAAACATTCATAATGATTTCAATTTCAGGCAAATCAAATGCAAGCAAATCTACATACACATACATAGGCAAGAATTTGCCCAGTTACACAATAACTATAAATGCATTACCTACCTAAATCTTTTGCAAAAATCCAACTCAAGGTTGTCTTCCCTCTTGCTATTGGGTAGGATTCTTTTGGTTTCCTAAAACAACCAAGGTTCCATTCAAAAAAACATTCTAATAAAATTTATAAACTTCAATAATCACAAAATAATGCAATAAACACAAATTAAGCTCAAATCTAACCTACCTATAGTTCATCTAGGTTAGAAAACCTAAGACCTAGTTTAGAAACCCTAGGAATCAAATAGGTTCCTTCTTTCTCTTCTTCCAACACAACACCCACTCTCTATCTGATCCTTTCAATCTCAACACAACCCATTTCTTTAATAAAGCAAGAAGGAAAGATGACTAACTTACATTAACAAGCTTGATTTCTCTTCTTCCCACGTTTTCTTCTTCTTCTTTAACTTCTTTCTTTTCTCTTCTCTTCTACGACTCTCTCTTCTCTTCTTCAAAATTTTAAGAAAACTTTTTATCCTTAGTCTCCCAATTATGCCCTCATCATTTAAGACAATATCCATTTACCACTTCTTTTGTCTTTATCTACTAACTCCTTAAGCTAACTCAATTCTAACTTTCCCATATTAATTCTAACTTAATTATAATCTTTCCATCTAATTCTAATCTCTATTCATGCCTACTAAATTTAATGACCTAAATCTAAGATAAATAAAAAAACAAACAAATCATACCTAAATAATTAAACAAATAAAGATAACGAAGTATACACAACCACCTTTGGCATGTATGGACATCGAACCACATAGATCAGCATGTATTAGGTCTAAAAGTCCATTAGTTCATTCACCCTTTCCTTTAAAGTGTAACTTAATCATATTGCTTAATAAGGAAGATTTGCATGTGCCATATGATTCATAATCAAATGACCATAAACTACCACACTTGTGTAGTTTAGACATGTGTCTCTCACTTATATGCCAAGGCGACAATGCCACTAGTACGACGATTTCATATTATCTCGTTTTATTCTTTTGTTATTATTGATATTTAGAACAGGATTAGACATATCCAATATGTATATACCTTTGCACAAAGTAACCAAAGCATATAACATTCCATTCAAATAAATTGAACAACCATTGTTATTGAAATTTAAATGGAATCCAGCTTTATTA
>JAOTJB010000008.1:29401260-29427744 GCA_027123815.1 Erythroxylum minutifolium | reverse complement strand
ATGATCTGTTATGAATGTGAAGTGTGAACTATATGAACAAACTTGTCTTTGATTGAATATGTTGATTAATGAAGTGAGGTGAATTATGTGGTTATATGAATTCAATGTGAATTGTTGTGTTATGTGCTATAAGTCAGCCATCGACGATGGGTAGCTCACTAAGTTCGTAAAACTCACTAAAATTGCAATGTTGACTTTTCAAGTATGAGAGAAGCGACTTAGCTTCTAAGACAACTTAGAAGAAACTTAGTACTACATTTGGATAGAAGAAATGGCTCAAAGGTCAATCAGTTAAGACTGAAGGATTTAGATAGAAGGTTTGTATATTTCCCTATACATGTAGCATATTTTTGTAAACAGAGTTGTAGAGTCTGATTAGTTTTTGATACTATATATATATATATAGATCATGTTGTAATGCTACAATGTTCATTTTGTTTATGAAATGTGCTCAAAGGTTATGTGCTCGAACATCTGAAGGATGTACGAATATGTGTCGGATGGGAGTGGGGTGCTACAAGGTCTCCTTTTCAATATCGTTGTACCTTCTCCTTTATCACACACTATGGCCCTGTCTACAAGGTAGAGAGAAGTACTATCAATCATCTTAGCACGACCTATAATGTCAAGTGCCTTGAAGTATTGGTCCATACTCCAAAAGAAGTTTCGATGGCCTTCGCATCTCTTGCTTTTGCAAAGGCCTTAGGCTCTGAGACCTTTAATTTAACAGAAGCAATGGAAGTAACAGGTGCCACATCTGCTTCTGCCACCGCCATCTTACACAAACTCCAATCCCCTCTTACCTCCTTCAACTCGATAGACAAACTAACAGGTGCTTACGTAAGCATAATAATTTTAGTAACAAGAAAAGATTTACTCACCTTTTCAGAATCATCCGAGGCACTGATATTGATGATCTATTTCATCTCTTCCTGAAGTAGAGACTGCTTCTTCTCTAACTCCTCTACCCTTTGGTCCCAGTCATCGATCTTCTCCTAATCTTTCCCTGCGATGATCTCCAACTTTGAAAGCCTAGCCTGATCTTCAGCCATGACATCCCTTATAGTAGACCTTTCTCTCTTTCCTTTATTAGTAGGAGGAACTTTCTCGACCTCCCTTCCTTTATCAGTAGTCACTTCGCTTGAGCCAACCATCTCGACGACACCCAAAGGATCTCTAACGTTGCTATGATACTACTTGTAACGGGCTTGGACTTTCATCAATGCTTGTTTGGCACTTGAGTACAATCTCATTCCCAAGTCAGCTTTCTACACGAAACACTTTGCTAAAGAGAAAAAGGAATATGGGAGAATGTAAAAACATCTTTATTAAAGGACTCTCTCAAGAAAGCTACGATGCTTACAATGCACTATATGATCTTCTATGATTCAAATGAGGCAACCCTAAAAGGTATTTATACTTGTTTCTTCCTAAAATTAACGATTAAGATCTACTTGAGCTAATGGTCTATATTGCCCTTCCAGAATTCTCGACACTACACTACATACTTCATGTACATTATATATATATTTACAACATTCTACAAGCTTTTATAAGATTTCATATTGTTCCATAATGTTCCATAAGTTCCCACAAACTTCCATAGTCTTCTACCATCTAAGGCCTTCCATAAACTTCTACTATATTCCAGAAGCTTCCAAAATCTTCCGTAAGATTTCAACATGCTCTAAAAAAACTCTTTTGTCCCAAACCTCATATTGTAGGTTTTAAAACATGTGAAACATGACAGGGGAGATGAGTTTGTGTCCCTTTCCTGTCTTCTAAGGCCGTGTTTGGTTGAAAGGTTAGTAATGGAACGTAATACACTTCTATCGTTTGGGAGGGTTTTATAATGGAATGGAACGGAATGGGATAAAAGCATAATGTTTCATGTTAAGTTTTATTCCATCCTAGACAATGAAAGTAAGAAACTTCCAATTCGAGAAGTTTAGGATGAAACATAAACTAATAAATACATACTATCTGATACACCTTCAGTAATTTTTCTTAATACCAAATATTTGTTCGAACTCTAACCCCACTCTCCTCTCCGGTGACTCTCCTCTCCAGTGACTCTCCTTCACGTGTTGCTGTCACCGGCCACCACCTACTGAACACTACCCCACTAATGTCTGTTCCTCACAGCTCACAGCACACCTCCATCGTCTCTTCCTCTGTGCCTCACTCTCTAGACAGTTTGCTCGTCTGCTCTCATTTCTTGTTTTCCAAATGAACTCTAGCTATAACCTTATTTCCGATGTCCAATTTTTCTAGGAAAGACCCCAAGATGGGGTCGTAGCTATTGTTTTAGCCTATTAGTTGTCACAGTTTTTACTTTTTACTTAGAGTTGGTGTATAATCTACAGTGTAATTGAGTTAGAGATGAGTTAGGCATTTATTAAATAATTAATAATAATATTTTTATATAATTAATAATAAAATAATAAAATTTTTATTATTTTAAAATAGAAAATATATAAAAATTATTTGTCAAGATTGTGAATTGAACCGTGACTTTTTAATTAAACAAAATTTTTGTTTTAAAATCATAACATTAAATCTCTTGTTACAACCATTTTAATATGAAGAATATAGTAACTATTTTAATATCAAGAATATAGTGGTCATTTATTATTCATTACATTCTATTCCATTCCATTCATTTTTTAACTACTATTTTATTATATTACATTATAAATCATTCTATTTTTTTAAAACAAATTTTTACCATATTATATTTTATTCTATTATAAATCGTCTCATTCTTGTACATTTAATTTCATTAATTAAGCAAAACAGACCTAAAGATAGCATCGAGTGAGTGAAAAGGAAGACGCAGGCTCAGGTCCGCGACCACCAATTAGTTCATAAGTTCAAACTTCAAACTTCAAACTTCAAACTTCAAACAGGTGACTGTAACTAGTCAGTAACATATAAAGCTGTCATTAGACGAGTCAACATTCGATGGTACAAGATATGCGTGCACCCGACTGGGATATATCATAAAATGGAAGACTTTAAGGTCACGAAATGAACTACGAGACACAATAACATTGTCTTCGCTTTTCCGTAACCCAAAACCAAAACAGCAATAAAGCTTCTATCTTATTCCTTTTGACCCCTGTAAGAATTGTAGGTGGCCATCATCTTCCATAAATATGTGTACCCATGTGTGTATAACTGCTTAGAGAGAAAGCATAGAGTTTTGTGAGGAAACTTCCCACCATCAAGCTATCCAATTTGTTGTGAAAGGTACGAACTTTTTTCTTTTTCTTTCCTGAAAATTTCCCCCTTTTGTATTTTGGATGTTGAAGTTCTGATGCTGTTTGAAGATCCTCAAATTTGGGGCTGTTTTCCGTCCCTGTTATTGATTGATTTTTTATCCTTACTGCTGTTGGCAATTTGGTGTAGTTCTTTGTTGATAAGTTTGTCTATCTTGAAAGTAGGATATGATACTGGGTTTATGCTGTCACTATAGTCAGCAGTAAAACTTTTGATTGATAGAGTGTTATCTTAAACTTTATCTATGTTGAAAACTTTAGGTAGTCAAGGGATAATTCTTTGAATCCTTATTGTTTGAGGGTCCAGGGGCGTTGTTATTGTAGTGTTTGATTTTGGGTCTGTTTTCTTGCACTTTTCTTTTCATTCATGCTATAGGTGTGAAATTTCTGTGTTATTTTTCTTTTCACTTTTGTTTTGGAAGTCTTTTTTTTTTTTCATTTAGTTGCTCAAAGATCGTCACTTTGATTTTTGTAAGAGGTTCAAGGGGCGTTTTTATTGAATGCACATAACCCTATCCCCTTGTTGAGCATGCTTCCGAATGATCTTAGCGCTATATATTAGGATAAAACTTAGCTGCACCAGTCAGAGCTTGTTTTTCTTTTCGCTGACCTATATTTGGTTTTCTGTAGACATAGTGGTGGCAACCATTTCTTGAACTAACCGCCAATTACTTGACTTCCTAATCTGAGTTCTATATGCACTGTACCCAGAACTCACCCTGTATAGGATGTTACTTTTGATGATTTTGAATGTTGTAAATGCATTCAATGCAGGCAAATGAGAAGAGAGAATTAAGATATATTAAACGAGATGGAGTTACATTCAGTGTTTAATCCTTGTCTTTCGGGACTGAGTGCAACTATTTATTTGTGGGTTTCTCTGGCCCTGCTGATACAAGGTGGAGTGGTACTCTCAGATTCCAAATACTTAATTGGCCTTGGAAGCTATGACATAACAGGACCTGCTGCTGATGTTAATATGATGGGTTATGCTAACATGGATCAGATTGCTTCGGGGATTCATTTCCGCTTGCGAGCTCGTACCTTCATTGTGGCAGACCCAGAAGGAAATCGAGTTGTATTTGTGAATCTTGATGCTTGCATGGCCTCTCAGATTGTGACCATCAAAGTACTTGAGAGGTTAAAGGCAAGGTATTTCTCCTTCGAACCTTCTTTCTCCAGCTAATTGTTTTAGTTTCAGGTAGACTTTGTTGCTTACTAGTAGTAACATGAGATGAAGCAAATTTCACATCTATTATCAAATCACATGATATGTTGGTTCTGTAGTCATTTTGTCTGGAAGATCATATTACTAATAACACATGAAAGGAAAGTATAATCATAGTTAATCTTTAGAACATTTTCCATTCAAGTTTGAGGTGTGCTAATGAAGTAACATTTAAGCTTTTATATGGCAGGTACGGTGACCTCTATACTGAAAAAAATGTAGCTATAAGCGGTATTCACACTCATGCTGGTCCTGGGGGTTATCTTCAATACATTGTGTACATTGTCACATCTCTTGGATTTGTGCGCCAATCTTTTGATGTTCTTGTGGATGGCATTGAGAATAGTATAATAAAAGCTCATGAAAATCTCCGCCCTGGAAAAATATTTGTGAATAAAGGTAAAGATGGTTTGATATAGCTGCCAAATTTCCTTTTCTGCTGCACGATCTCTTCTCCCATCATTTACAGAATTATAGAAAAATCTGCTATTTTTGCAGATGAAGGAAGTGATCACTGAACAAAAATAGTTATTATTTGTTTTTTCTTTACCATAATGAAGTTAGTTTTTAATGAATGCTTGGCACCTATAAATTTTGTGGATTTTGTCAATTTTCTGAACTGTACAAACATATCCAATTTGCATGTGATATATGTATTCTTCTAATGCTTGGCCTTGTTCTTGCAGGAGAGCTTTTAGATGCTAGTGTAAACCGCAGTCCTAGTGCATATCTTAATAATCCTGCAGAAGAGAGAAGCAAATACAAATATGATGTCGACAAAGAGATGACACTTTTGAAGTTTGTAGATGATGAGTGGGGCCCAGTTGGCAGTTTCAACTGGTTTGCAACTCATGGAACTTCTATGAGCCGCACAAACTCTTTGATAAGTGGGGATAACAAGGGTGCTGCTGCACGATTTATGGAAGATTGGTTTGAAAAGAGTGGTGATCATCCTGCTAGGAACTCATATCCTCATGGTATCCCTCGAAGAGTCTCATCCATAATACCAGACCTACGTGTTAATCGTAAGTTATACACTTCCATTTTTATCTAAGTGAGACAATTGGACAAAGGCTCATGAAAAGGTTGTCTTTGTAAACTTACCTCATCTTATTTCAGCCCACCTTTAATAGAAGTTCTCATTTTCGACAAACTTCAGCAGGTGCCTACATTAGCTAGTAATTTTAACTGCACTATTCTGATAGTCACCGGTATTTGATTGGCCTTTTTCTAGTTCTCTTTTCCTGTTCTGAAGGGAAAATAGTATTTTTGTTCTTTTCTGAAATTTTAACTATTCTGCTGTAGTTTATAAATTTCTGCAACAAGTGAAATGGATGTCTTTTTGTAATGAAGAAGGTAATCGTTACTTCTGTCAAGTATTAATTTTCAAAGGTATATAGAAATTTACACATTTGGGTCTAATGTGTTGTATGTTGAAACAACATGCTTTTTGTAACCTAGTTATCCAAGGGAGGGAGAGATTCAAAATTGTTGGTTCCAAGAATTCTATTATGATGATCAGTCAATAGTGGTGACACTGAGTAACTTATTTTCATCTTTCGTAGACCATGAGCTACTGGAGCTAGCTTCATCATTCCAGTCTCCTCCTGGTAGACCAGTAACCAAAATTCTAAGTGTTGCAAGACGTGTCAGAAGTGCTCTTAGGCAGGCTGACAAACCTGGATTCGTATCTGCATTTTGTCAAACCAACTGTGGTGATGTTAGCCCCAATATTCTTGGAACATTCTGCATAGACACTGGCCTACCTTGTGACTTCAATCATAGTACCTGTGGTGGAAAGAATGAACTATGCTATGGCCGAGGACCAGGGTATCTTGATCCTGTCCATTACATTGATTTCAACAGTGAAATATTGGCAAGTTGTATTGCTAAATTCTACCTGATTCTTAATCTGACAGTTATCCTGATGAGTTTGAAAGCACACGTATAATTGGAGAGAGACAATTCAGAAAAGCTGTGGATCTTTTCAATGAAGCAACTGAGCAAATAAGTGGAAAAGTTGACTCTCGTCACACTTTTGTAGACTTGTCTAAGATTGAAGTGACACTTCCCAAGCAAGGTGGAGGGTCAGAAGTGGTTAAAACATGTCCTGCTGCAATGGGATTTGCGTTTGCTGCAGGGACAACAGATGGACCTGGGGCTTTTGATTTCAAACAAGGAGATGACAAGGTATTAGGTGATTATGATGCTTATCTGTCTCACTGTCCTATCTCTCAGAATACTAATCCGCTTTTGGTGCAATTACAGGGAAATGCATTTTGGAAGTTGGTTCGCAATATGCTGAAAGCACCATCTGAGGAACAAGTTCAGTGCCAGAGTCCAAAGCCCATCCTGCTTGATACTGGTGAAATGAAGGAACCGTATGACTGGGCAGTAAGTTGAATATTTGCTTCCAACATGGTGTGGTTCTTAAAAATGTTCTATATTCTCTTTTAACGATTACAAAGCAAAGATTGTAGGGAATAGCTGGAATAAGTTTGATGTGCAGTGTTTAACTAGTTAACTAGTTAAGTTCTCTATAATTTCGTTTGCTTTTTATACACTTTTCATGCGTGAGTAATTATTATATTTATTTGTTTACAATACATATGCTATGTTCTCTTTCAGTTGTGAAACAGAAAAGGTAGGTAATAGCTGGAGTAACTTAGATGTACTGTTTTCAACTAGAGGCTCTGTAGTTTCTTCCATGAAGTGATGTTTGAAGTTCTCTACAATTTCTCTTTTTTCATGCACTTCTTAACATGAGTAATAACTACATTTATTGATTTACAGCCTTCAGTACTTCCAATACAGATACTTCGAGTGGGACAGCTAGTCATTCTTAGTGTCCCTTCAGGTACAAAGTTTTTTGTTACCTGTGGATATGATTTCTGCTACTTAACTGGGTTCATTTCATTCTCAGTCACATGAAGCTTGGTTGTAGCATAAGCTTTCGTTGCCTGCTTTTTTCTGTATCTGTTGACTTCTAAGAACTTGTGGCAATTGCTTTCCAGAAAGATTTTCTTAATCGCTACGTCTTTTATATTCTCGGGAAGTTCCTAATAATCATTATGAATAGAATTTACAACAATGGCTGGGAGGCGTCTTCGAGATGCTGTGAAGACTGTGCTCACAAGTGCTGGGAATCAAGAATTTAATAGCAATGTCCATGTTGTCATAGCAGGATTGAGTAATAGTTATTCACAATATGTGACCACTTTTGAAGAGTACCAAATTCAAAGATACGAGGTACCTAACTTGTTCAACTGTCAGTAGCAAAAACATGGTTCTATTTGACTGCAAGATTTTCACTGCATATTGTTCCACACCTTAATTTTGCGGGTTATACAAAGAACAATTCGCAGCATGTTGCTTTAACTTTAGTGCACCATAGTTGTGGTAAGTTGATAACGCATCCTTGTTTTGACTGAAAAACAATATCACTTTCAGGGTGGCTCTACTTTATATGGTCCGCACACGCATAGTGCATATATTCAGGAGTTCAAGAAGCTTGCAAATGCTCTTATCACAGGCCAACCCGGACAGCCTGGTCCACAACCTCCTAATCTCCTCAGTAAACAAATAAGCTTCCTTACACCCGTTGTGATGGATGCAACCCCCTTGGGTGTCAAGTTTGGTGACTGCAGTGCAGATGTTCCTCAGAACTCCACCTTCAAGAGAGGGGACACTGTCACTGTTGTTTTCTGGTCCGCTTGCCCCAGGAATGACCTCATGACGGAAGGTACATTTGCACTGGTGGAGAAGTTTCAGGGCAAGGATTCGTGGGTGCCAGCTTATGACGACGATGATTTCTGCCTTCGATTCAAGTGGTCAAGACCCTCAAGACTGAGCACAAGGAGTCGGGCAACCGTTGAATGGAGGATTCCTCAGTCGGCCACTCAAGGTGTGTATAGGATAAGACATTTTGGTGCTGCAAGGAGCATCTTTGGTGCAGTCCGCCATTTCACTGGGTCATCCAGTGCCTTTGTTGTAACATGAGCAATTGCATTTGATGTTATCGTAGTTGTCACACGTAAGAACATAACCAGATTGAATAATTAATCAATCAATAGGAAGTGTTATTACATGGTTTTACTGCATTGACTTCCCTCTCCTTGTAACCTTGGACTCGTGTGAATCAAATAGGAACTCTGAGTGTTCTAAGAAATATTAGACCATTTAATAAGGACTTGTGTATATGTTTTGTTACGCCTTTTAATAATACTTGGAACTAACAGAGAATGGCATGGAAAACATTGTAAAATAAAATAATGTTGTAGGCAAGTTACTTTCCCACTTCAATTAATTATGTTGTAGGAGTAGTAAATAATGGTGATAGCTTATGGTTCTTCCTTCTGAGTTGGGGATTTTCGTCAATAAAGCTGGAGATGTCCTTATACCAACTCTCGATTGGCTTGTTACTTTTATCTTCTTTTAAGCCCTCTAAAAGTGAAATTTGACAATCTGAATGGGTTTCCTTGTCAACGAATGCCAGCAGCCTAAAGTCACGTGTAAAATATGTAAGATGGGAGGTAACAATAAAGAATCTCAAAGGGAGTTAGCATGCATCGATCGCTATTTGGTAAGTGGTAATAATACAGAATCGTTTTTAATAGTTACTCGCATCCCATGAAGTTCGAAAACATGGATAAGGAATGTCTAAGCCACAGATTCAGTTGTGTAAGGGTGTTTAGGGCTAGGAAATGGTCATATTTGTTAAACCAATCATTCACAGCTAATCATGTCCAACATTGATTAGGAACAAGCAACGGTCGTAACAACCTAACTAGGGATGTTTTTGTAGCGTTAACATATTTGACATTTCTTATAAAATTTCTGACATCTTTCTGTTCCTTTCAATAGAACAGAGTTTGTAAATTTTAGTAAGTTGCCAATGTCCTCGAATAACCATGACAATGTTCTTTATAAAGCATAGAGATAAGGTTGGACCTCAGTCCATAATTGGACCCCATCACAAGTCTTCCTTTCCCTTTAAGCGTTTCATTTTATCATTGATAATCATTTGACATCCATGCGCCTTGAGATGATTTGAAAATTGAATACTTTATAGTAAGATTCCTACCGATTTTAGGCAACAAATCAGTTTGTATTTAAGAAAGGACCGTAGAGAAGCGTTCATTGTCAAGGGTAGGGCTACAATCTAAAATGTCATAAAAAATATTTAAAACTAAGCTTTCTTGAAAATGACCTAAAGATATCATTAATGAAGTTTTTAATGTGGAAGGGGCATTAGTGAGTAATTGTATTTGCATGTCTTACATCCACTTCTGCAAATCATGAATTTAGTTATGACAGTTATCCTCTATTTTTTGATCTCCTCACTCCCTGTACCCTCTGCCATTCTCCTATTAGTTACACTATTGAATGAGAATCAATTTATTCTTATAAATGAGATAGTAAAAAGTGCCAACATCATACTCTGATACCTTTTGATATGTTAAGTAATGGAAGAACATGACTGTTAATAAATGAAGGTTCTATTGATTTTCTCTACTTTTATGTCTACTGAGGTGTCAAGTTGTTATATCAAAATGAGCCTCATAAGTGGACTTCTTCTAACGTATACTCAAAATACTTTTAACATTTTTATTATTTATTGGACCATATATCATTTCACGCTAATATTAATGAGCATAACTAACTTGTAACCATATAAACCTAAAATCTATTTTGTTTTTCAAATAAATTGCTTTTATCCCTACTAAAATTTTAACACAAAAAGAAAAAAAGAAGGCTTGTGGATCTTAAGTATTGGTGAAAATAAATGAGAAAATGAAGGAATAATTAAGTCTAAAGTATATTGACAGTAAATTAATTCATAAAAAGTCAATATCATTTTAATTGTGAGATGTAAAATGTCTAAAGTATTCCTCACTTAATTTCTCTAAAACTCTTTAAACAATGAAAAAGTGTCACTATCATTTTGATTGTAAGATGTAAAATGTCTAAAAGTATTCCTCACTTTCTCTAAAACTCTTTAAACAATGAAACTTTTTTATTTAATTGATATAACTTTCACTTTTCATTTATAAACATAATAAGTTGCATTTAAATATTTGAAATTTGTATTTTATAAGTGAAAGCAACATTTAGGTGAGAGGTGTTTTAGATATTTCAAATTCTTCTTTTAATTTGTAGGTCTCCTACCATAATTAAGATGATTAATGAACTTGTTTTACATATTACTCTAATATTAATAGATCATAAGGTCAATTGATCCAAAATGAGGTGGGAAAATTTTTCAATAAAAAAATCTAAGCTTAATTGGTATAAAGTAGACAAAAGGTACAAATCTTCCCTAACGTTATGCAAAATGTCTTAGATAGCTCCTACCGTTATTTCTAGTATTGTTGCTTAAGAATGGAACTTAAGAGTGGATGAACTAAATGTTGGTAAATTTTAAAAAATATTTCTTATCTAATAAATGATGAAAAATAGCTTGATGTAAATGAATAACACAATCAAATAATAATTTAAAGGGTATAAGGAAGAACAAAAGACAAATTAAATTTTAGTAGTTCATCAAATAAGCCTTATCTACATCCACTCTCGAAGTTACTTATTGGAATTTCTATTAAGTCTCTTCTTTCAACAAGGCAAACGAAACCTTCTTACAACAATCTAATTTTTTACACATAATTAATAACTCCTCTTATAATCTTTCTCTACGGTGAAGAGTAACCTTATTCGTACAAGAATTTACAACTCACAAGACCTTGCTTAATCACTTTGATAACTTTAAAGGCTCACTAACTTTAAAATGCATTAATGAATGTTTAAAACACTTCGGAAAAACTCTTAGAAATGTAAGAAAATTAGATTTTATTCATGTCTAAATCCATAAGAAATTAAGTATTTATAGGGTTTAAACGATCAAACCTATTGTTAGAAACAAAGAAACAAAAACTAGTTGTTACTAACAGTTAGTTTACGTGAATTAGTCAACCATTATTACATATTTCTCATAAATCCAACCAAAGTACTAGCCACTGGAATATCGGTTGACCATTATGATACATCAATTGACTAATATACTAGTCAATTTTGTTACAAAGCTAATTTTGTTACAAACTCTTGATATATAAGTTTTGACAACTTTAATCTAATTGGTCAATCATTAACCTATATCTGTATACTAATATACCAAAACTTATGATGTCAATATCTTCAAATGGTTAAAGACAATTTTATTAATAAAAATTAAATTAAACACTTCGCCAAATATTACCCAAAGTATGTTTTAAGGATCATATAGGTTTTCTTTGAAATCAAAAATTTGGTTCCTCTTAATGATTGAAAAGATTCATGTACTAAGTTGAAATGATAATGTATTTATGAATGATGAGCTTTTAAAATAATAAAATGACAAAGTAAGAAGTATAACAAACATTATATATTCATTTTTAACTTTGATGTGCTTGTTCTTCCTACAAACGTTATATGTTCATTTTTAACTTTGATGTGCCTTGTTCTTCCTTGGTATTGACTTTGTTCTTCACTTGAATAAGGTAGACTTCAACTTTTCTCTAATGTCTTCACGGTATGTATCTTGATTTGTGCATGATCATTATTTCTTTCATAAAAAATAAATTCATTATGTCACGACTTAATCAAAGTCTAGGGTCAGCACAGTCAAACCAAAGGAAAGCACAACGAAACACAACCTTCGTCAACACCACACCCAATAAAAAAATAGAAAAATCTAGTCCAACACACAAGCCCAAGAAAATAGAAGAAGTTTGTTACAGAAGATGTAGAAGTTGTTTCTTCGATTTATGTTTTTCTTTTACTTCCAGGCTGTTCCAGAGTTGGTTGTTTTTAAATTCCAAGAATTTCAGGTTGTTAAGCCTATAACAAAAGGGGGGGAGAAGAATTAATACCACAAAAAAAGTAAAACAAGACAAGTTTTGGAAAAGAGAAAATACTTCCTTTTTCTCTTCCATTTTTCTCTCTGTATCTTTGTAACTCTTCTATTCTTCTTCTTCTTCATTATTTCTTCTTCATTTCTTCTTCTGTTTCTTCTGTTTTTTCCTTCAATATTTCCAAAGATAACAAGGTGGATTGTTTTACCCTCTACCACTTAGTAGTGTGTAGCATCTGTTCAAGAAAGTGGACTCATCACAGTGGCATCATCAAATTTAAATAGAAAGGTGATGTTGAACACTAGATCTGAAGAGGGAAGATGGTGACTTAAAGCAAAAAGATGAAAGATGGGCAGCACAATGGTTACTTAAGTAACCACTAATTGGTTTATATGCTTGAGAGTTATTATGGAGAGGAAGACAACTGGGTTCCATTAAATCATCGTTCCCTAGACTCAAATTAAATCCACTTAATCTAGAGCCATCCAACCTAGTTAATTACTAAACTATGCCCCCTTTTTATCTTTGACTTGACACATTAGTAGTACTTTTGTTTAGTTATCAACAAAACTTAGATTTTAATATCCCTTAGTCTAACAAGATCCTCCATTTTGTTTATGACAAAATATTTTGTAATATTAGACAAATAATAATATAATCAAACATATAAAGTTTATTATTCCAAGGCAATATGAATAGTTAGCTCTCATTAAATTCATGCATCCTAAAAAACTTACAAGTTAATCTATTTTAAGCAAAAATCAATATTTTATAAGGATTACCATCATAGCACTGAAGTTAATCACTCTCCCTAAAACTAACATCTCTAACTTCCTCTCAACTTTTTTTGAAACATCAAAAATAGTTAGTATACTAAATTGATATTAAAATACTAAAGCATATAATAAATAAGTAAATAATAATTAAATCAATTTTAAGCACCTATGGAGATTCTTATTAAATGGGATTCCCAACAACCATACCTAATTCTCACCTGATCAAGTAAAAAATATCCTCACTCAATGGTTTAATGAATATGTCAGTCAATTGATATGATGTATCAATCGATTGTAACTTAATATCAATATTTTTTTTACACGATCTCTAATGAAAGGATATTTAATTTTTATATGCTTAGTTTAAAAGTGTTGAATGGGATTTTTTTAATGAGGTAAAGAAAAATAGTATTATTACAACTCATTGGTATCTCTGTAAGGTTTATTCCATAGGGGAACTCTGGACCTATGCCCAACAGAAGGGAAAGCAACGTGAGTGCTTATATCTTTGTGATCTTTACTCCATATTTTCTAAGTCATTATCTAAGATATATAATTTGTTCATAACTATTAGGTATGCATTTCTTATTTAAAAGAGTTAGGATACCAAAGTCTTAGTGATGTGGTACAATATAGGTATCTAATATATGCTTAACAACTAAAAAATAAGACTCGTTTGGTTTAAATTGAAATTTAGAAAAAAATATTAAACATATGTTAGGCCTGCTTGTGGTAAGATAAAGTAAACTATTGATCACAGGTTTCGATATAACAAAGTTTCAATATTTTTAAACCTCGATATTTTGCAAGCACAATCGTTCGTGTAGTACCTAAGGTGTCGATCCCACAAGGAGGTTAATCTAATCCTAAAATCTAAGGCTAAACTCATTTCACAATAATTCAAAAATAAACAAAACTAAACAAGAAATTATTCAATCATACAATTAATTCAATAATCAAATTTGGAAATATAAACAATATAGCGATTGCAACACCAAAACACAAAATAACCTAAAAACTACCAATTGAGAGAAAGGGATTTTTATCTGACTTTAATGAAAACCTATTTGATTATGAAATCATTGAATTATCGATTTTAGACAGACCTAGGGTTGATTACTCTCTCGCAAGTTATAATCATTAACCCTAATTATTAACCCTAATTAGATAATGAGAAATTGCAACCTCTCGATTAACAATTTATCCCAAACCTAAATTAGATCTTAAGTTGTCTAATAAACTACTGAAAACCTATCCAAGATCTCTCGTTATACAAATTTACTAGTTTGATTTAATTATTGATCTATTAAACTACCTAACTCTCGTTAGCACAATTTAATTATTTTCACTCGGTTCACCCTCTCAGTTTGTTACTGAATTATGAAGTGTAGAAATTAAATAAAAAAAATCCAATAAAAATGATATAAATCAACTTTCGTTAATGTCAAAGACAAAATTCCCGAAAGTGAGTTTAGACAAGTCCTCAATATTTAACGAATCTATCATCTATATCTATCTCAAATTCCATACAATCATAAAGAACAAAATAAAATCAGAAATAGACTCAAAACAGAATGACTGAAGCAACAAACGCGGGAAGCTCTTGTTCTGGGAAGTACTTTGCATAAACTTCATCTCCACGTCTCTCTTCCTTCATTTTCTTCCTCAATCTCTCGATAAAGCTCTCTAAAGGTTCAAAATCTGGCTAATGTAAAAGCTTCCATCTTCTGTTCTTTATATTCTTTAAATACCTTGGCAGCTTTAGGATTTTTTCGAGGTCAAAATGGTCTAAAAAATCATTCAAAACTTGACTTTTCCTCTTGTTTGCGCATCTAGCCAAGGCCACGATCGTGGCCAGCATTAAACATTTCTGTCATGATCGTGGCTGGGTTATGGTAAAGTCTTCTGTCACGATCGTGTCTATCTCACATGTTTCTGTCACGATAGTGGGTCATGGTTTCTACTCGAAAGTCTCCGAAACTCCTTCGTTCTTCGATGTTGGCCCTGAAACATTAACAAACACATCAAGGTACCTCAAAAACATAACATTTAAGCTCAAAGACTTATACTAACCCATAAAAACACTTAGACGCATAAACTAACACAATTCTAATCTAAACATACACTAAACACTCAAATTAACACTTAATACATAATAAATTAAACTCTAAAAAATGATGCAAATCACACTTATCAACAGCCTCACACTTAAACGTTTGCTTGTGCTCAAGCAAACAAAACAATAAACACATCACAAAAACACAACACACAATGCAGTAATGAGACAATGGCTTCAACTTCATGAAATAAATTTAATCTTAAACACAATCATTCAAGTTATATCAGATCATTAACATGCAAAATTTGTGTTTAGGGCTTTGAACTAAATATACAAATTAATTGAGATCTAAGTGTTAATTTATTTACCCTTTCGAATTGTACACACACATTAATAATTCTTTGGTCCTTCAAACTCTGTAATTGTTCCTAAGTATATTTTCATGAAAAGTCAAACTTGTTACAAGGCCGGTAGTTTTTTATTAAAAACACACTTTATTTTTAACAAGGACCTAGTATTTTACTCAGAGGCAAACATTGTTACAGAATTCAAATGTTCTAACAAAAATAATCAAAGGAACCCACTTTGTTTTTCCCATGCAACGCTTCTCTTTTTAGTCACTAATATCACAATTTGTACTTGAGCAACCATGCTATAAGTTCCACCTTCATTACGATTCTTCTTTCCTTGCCTTCTTCTACGTGAGCGCTTCTTTCTGAATGCATTCCTAGGGTCTTTGATATCTTCCCATTCTCCTTAAGATTCGGATTCCTTGATGTTCGTTGGAGGTAATGGAGAACTATAGTCTTTCCTTGACACTTGGAAGGTTATTTGCTCCTTTCCTACCCTCAGAGTTAGTTCACCCCTGTCAACGTCAATGATTGAATGAGTAATGGCTAAGAACGAAAGTCTAAGAACCATAAGGGTCTCCATATCTTCTCTAATGTCCAATATATAGAAGTCTGTGGGAAATGTATATTTATTAACTTTTGCATGCACATCCTTAATAATCCCCTTTGGTTAATGCACTGTTCTGTCAGCCGTCTTTACCAATATCTTTGTGGGTACTAACTCTCTTAACCCTAACTTCCAACTAAAGGTGTAGGGCATCATGTTGATACTCACTCCCAAATTCGCGAATTCCCTGTCTATGATCACTCCATTGACACTAAAAGGAATATAAAAATTCCTTGTGTCCTCCTTTTTCTATGCAACGTTAGGGTGTTCTTTCGATATTTGCTCCTTAACCTTCTTCTTGACAGATTCCTTTAATGTGAGCTTCATTTGTAGTTGTTCCGTCATTTCCTCAACCTTGTTTGATTCAATCTCCTTCAAATTCCTCGCTACCCCACTTATATTTGGCTTTTGCTTATCAAACATAAGGTATGGGACTTCAGGTCGAGTTGCCTTAGGTGGCTCGCTTATGGGCTCACTAGGAAGAAATTCCTTAATTACTTAACCTTTTCCTTTATCTCCTTCTTCCTTCACCTGTTTAGGTTCCTTATCTTAGGTTTGACTGATAGCCATGATTCGTTCTTTTGGATTAGACTCGGTATTGCTAGGAAGAGTTCCTGCATTTTGAGTAGACATTGCCTTTACTAGTTAGCCTACTTGGACTTCCAGATTGTGTATATACGAGGCATGGTTCTTTATTACTTGTTTAAATTTGCTTTCGAGTCTCCTATTTGCATCCTCCATGCCTCCAATTTTATCCAAAATCTTGTCCAACTTCGATTCCATCGAGCTTGCTTTATCTTGTTAAAAGCCCAATTGTCCTTAAGGCCTGAACTGTCCTCCAACATTGTTCATCCAGGAGAAGTTAGGGTGATTCTTCTACCCAAGGTTGTAGGTGTTGGAGTAGGGATTGTTTCCTCCTTCTCGTCCATATTGTGCCCCCATATAATTTACTTGCTTCTGATTGTCTTCCCTCAAGTAACTGTCTATGGTATCATGGTTTAATTTTCCTCAGAGTTCACACTTCAGTTGTACGGCCTTCACCTGGGCTGAGGACAAAGCCTTCATACTGTTGAGTTGTCTTGTCAGGTTGTCAATCTTTGCTTGTATTTTTGTCCTTTGATTGACCACCATAACTCCTTTTTGCTCCTTGAAGGTAGCAGGTTGCCTACCCCACTCGTTCGTCCATAAACAGTTGTTGCTTGCCATCTTTTCTATGAGCTTTTTCGCTTCATCAACTGTCTTTCACATTAGTGATCCTCCTAAAGCTACATCAATTGTGCCTCTCGTAGGTGGATTTACTCCATTGTTAAATGTTTGCAACAGGAATTCCTTGGGTAGGTTGTGGTGTGGGCACTTCTGTTGCAAATCCTTATATCTCTCCTACTTTTTATAGATTGATTCCCCATTACCTTGCCAAAAATTGGTGATTTCCTTGATAATCTTCGTGGTCTTAGTTAAAGAGAAATACTATCTAAGAAGGCAAAAATCAGCTAATCCCACGTCGTGGTGTTGGTTGGGTGAAGGGAATGATACTAAGCCTTCACTCTGTCTCTAAGGGTAAAGGGGAACAACCGAATTCTTACTACATCTTTTGACATTTGGTGATACCAGAAAGTATCACAAATTTTGAGGAAGTTCATGATATGTGTGTTAAGATCCTCGTTTGCCAATCCATAACATTGCACATTCTGTTGAAGCAAATTAAAGAGGGCTAGTTTAATCTCAAAAGAGGCTACTTAAACAGACGACCTAGTTACTCCTTGGTTCACCGCATTAGACCCCAACCTCATAAAGTCCATCAAAGTCTACTGTTGAAGTCCTTGGTTCACTCTGTGGTCTATGTTCTATTGAAATTCCTCAGCCATTGCTGATTTCACGATCTCTTCTTCTTCTTCTCGCCGAGCTTTCTTAAGGGTTCGTTCTAGTTGAGTGATATCTAAGTCTAATGTTTCAGTTGCACAACTTGAACCGCTCGTGACTTTTTTGTTCATGTAAGGGCACAATTTTTGAAATAAAAAGAAAGAACGAAATAAAAATTAAAATCTAACTTAATGCCTTAAATTATAAAATTAAATTAATTGCCTCCTCGGTAACTGCGCCAAAAACTTGATTGTAAGTTCCGATATGACAAAGTTTTAATATTTTTAAACCTTGATATTTGGCAAGTGCATGGGTCATTCATATAGTACCTATGGTTTCGGTTCTACGAGGAGGTTAATATAATACTAAAATCTTAGGATAAACTCAAATCATAATAATTCAAAATAAACAAAACTAAACAAAAAATTATTCAATCATGCAATTAATTCTAATAATCAAATTCGAGAAATATAAATAATTAGCAATTGCAACATCAAATCACAAAACAACCTAAAAATTACTAATTGAGAGAAAGGGGATTTTTATCCGACTTTAATGAAAACCTAATTGATTATAAAATTATTGAATTACCGGTTTTAGACAATCCTAGGGTTGATTACTCTCTCTCAAGTTTTAATTATTAACCCTAATTATAATATGAGAAATTGCAACCTCTCGATTCATAATTTATCCCAAACCTAAATTAGATCTTAAGTTGTCCAATAAACTACCGAAAAACTATGCAAGATCTCTTGTTACACAAATTTACTGATTTGATTCAATTCTTGATCTATTAAACTAACTAACTCTCGCTAGTGCAATTTAATGATTTTTACTTGGTTCACCCTCTCATTTTGTTACCAAATTATAAAGTGAAAAAATTAAATATAAATAATCTAATAAAAATGCAATAAATCAACTTTCATTAATATCAAAGACAAAATTCTCGAAAGTGAGTTTAGACAAGTCCTTAACATTCAACGAATCTATCATCTATGGCTATCTCAAATTCCATACAATCATAAAGAACAAAATAAAACCAGAAATAGGCTTAGAATGGAATGACGGAGGCAACAACGACAGGAAACCTTCTGTTACGGGAAGTACTTCACCTAGGCTTCATCTCCACATCTCTCTTACTTTGTTTCCTTCGTCAATCCCTTGATAATGCTCTCTAGGGTTTTGAAATTTGGTTGATGTAAAAGATTCCATCTTCTGTTCTTTATGTTCTCTAAATACCTTGGCAGTTGAAACTTGACTTTTCCTCTTGTTTATGCGTCTGCCGAACACAGTCCACGATCGCGGCTAGCATCAAACCTTCTATCACGATCGTGGCCTAAATGTCATGATAGTGTCCCTTAGGCCACGATCGTGGGCTATCTCACATGTTTCTATCACGATTATGGCCTATTGTGTCATGATTATAGGCCTTAGTTTTTGCCAGAAAGTCTTCGAAACTCCTCTATTCTTTGATATTGGCCCTAAAACACTAACAAACATATCAAGGTACCTCAAAAACATAACTTTTAAGTTCATAAACTTATATTAAGCCATAAAAACACTTAAACACTTAAACTAACACAATTCTAACCTAAACACACATTAAACACTCAAATTAACACTTAATACATAACAAATTAAACCCTAAAACATGATGCAACTCACACCTATCAACTACTAATCATACCTCAATATAGTTTTACATCAACTAACTTGTCCACCTTATCCTTGTTTAACATAGTTGTAAATCTTATATATGTCTCTAATGGCTTTGTTTAATCCATTCTAAAGTGTTTAAGTAGTTCTTTGGTGTAATTATATTAATTGATAAAGATACCCTCCTTTAATTACTTGATTTAAAGTCTAAGAAAGAAATTGAGTTCTTCCATCATACTTATCTCAAATTCCCTAATTATACATTTCAAAAATTCTTTACGCATGGTTTCATTAGTAACACTAAAGATAATATCATTAATATAAATTTGAACAATTAAGAGATCTTATTTATCCTTTTTAATAAATAGAATTGTATCAACTTGGCTTTTTATAAAACCATTTTTCAAAAGGAATGAACTTAACCTATCATACCAAGCTCTATGGGTTGTTATAATCCATTATTGCTTTATACAATTTATACATATAGTTAGGTGCGTTATGATTTTCAAAACTGAGTGGTTGGTCAACATAGAGTTATTCTTGAATAAAATCATTTTAAAATGCAATGTTAACATCCATTTCAAATGTTTTGAAATTCATACAAGATGAAAATGTAAGTAATAATCTTAATAGATTCAAATATTGTTATTGGTGTAAAATTTTTCTTAAAATCTATATTGATGCTTGTGGAACAAACCAAAAATAAAACCTAACTCTAGCTATGTTTGTTGTAAGGTGAGCAAGGATCATTTTAGTAAAGTGGGTGTCTGATTTTTCTAATAAATAAATCAGTGTTTAAGATTTGGGAGGGTTTAGTTTAATTTGATTAACAAAATAAAGTAAAACTAAATATTGGATGTACATCAAATCAAACAATACAAAAGTCATAAAATTAACCAATGAGTTTTGAATCCAATTCATGGTTCAATCTCAACCTTCACACGATTGTGTACGGTCAATTGTCATATTTTTCTTGTATCTCTCTTTGAAATTATTAACCGTAGATTAACAACAGGCTCTATTAATACCAATTTTTCCTTAGGTTGTATTTAATTAAGAAAAGCCCTTTAATTAGGTCTAGTTATTAGATAACCTAAAATAAGCTCTTCAGATTTAGTGTGACAACTGCATTACGTAATTGGAAAATAAGTTAATTTAAGCAACAAACACATAAACTCGAGTCATTTAACCTATGTTATGTTATCCTTAATGATGTGAAATCATTAGTTTATCACAAGAGAATTAAAGTTACGATGATTATGTATTGTAATCTAGGTTTTGGCAATAAGTTCAAACATGAATAATCTATTTGGAGTATCTAAATCATTTGTACATAAATCTTAAAAAATTAATCATAAAATAACATAGTCAATTCCAAAAGAAACTGAGAAGAACAACACTAGATTAAGCAATGCACAAACATGTTCGTCAGCCTGTTTAAATTGAAGGGATGGAGTTTAGCTCCTCATAACTCTCGAAGAGGCAAGGAATATGCCCCCTTAATGTCTCTAAAGTCTATGACTCATTTAACCTCTTAAATGCCCTTTCATAATAAAAATTAAGGTTATGTTATAATACATGGTTAGCTATATGGGCGTGTAGATGACTGTATGTGTAAAACTTGTACGAGTCATGAACTTACATGTTCATTGTGAGCTACACTTGAGCCCTTCTACAACATAATCGTTCATATGTGGACTTACACAACCGTAAGTCCACACATAAATGTGTAGGTTACAGAAAGGTTAAAACTGCATCTTTATGGTTCTATATGATCATGTAAGTTATAATAACTTCATTTCTTGTGTTCTTTGCCTTCATTCACCCTTATTCATCTTCTTATTTCTTCCATGAAGGCAAATAAGATTGAACATTAATAGAACGACTACAACCATATGTTTTTAGCTTATTTTGGTTCTTGTTCCTCCAATTTGTACCTAAAACAAAATATGAACCAAAATAAGTATCTTAAGCACAACATACTATTAATCACTAAGCATTAGGCAGTAAATATATAGTCAATCAAGTGCTTATCAAGTTTCCCTACGCTTAACTTTTGGTCGTTCTCAAGCAAAACTAAAAATCAAAATCAAAATCCAAAACACTTCCTCCTTTTCCATATTTTCCAAGAATAAATAGTCATAAGAAAAGAGAAATAACTTTCAAACCCATAGAAAAAACTAAACATTTAATTCTTTTATGCATGATTATTCAATAACCATTCCCTTCAAAAAATAAGCCATCTAGGGTTAAACTTTGACAAGTTGTGTTTAAAAATAAGATAATTACACTCAAACACCTTTAATGATCAAGATATTCCATAACTTTGAGTATTATTTCAGTTTTCCACCACTAAAGATTCATATGCATAATCATGGATCAAATGACATTTTAAGATTGTAATGGGGACAAAGTTTAAGGTGAGAAATATTAGGGTAATGTAGTTGATAGTAGTAGATTACATAATGTTTTAGGGAGTAGGTTAGTATGTGTTTAGTTGTTAAATTGAATAATTAGTGCATGTCTAGGTTAGGATTTTTGTTTTTTAGTTAAACATTTATGTTTTGAGTGTTTTATAGGTTAGAGTATGCCATTAAGCTTAAATTTTGTCTATTTGAGGTACCTTGATGTGTTTGTTAGTGTTTCAAATCAATTATAGAAGAACGGAGGAGAATTGGAGGAAGGCCGAAACAAAACCCAAGGCCACAATTGTGATAGAAGTAAGATGAAGGAGCCATGATCGTGTCATCATCTGCCATGATCATGACAGAAGGTAAATTTTAGGATACTGCCATGATCGTGGCCTGCACGATAGACATTGGGCATTGACTTATCAAACTTCATTTTTCAAGGACATTTTAGACTTTTAGAGCTTGGGAAAACCCCAGAGTTTGCCGTAATTAGAAAATACTATAAAAGAAAAGAATGGAACCCTGAAAGAGAGCTTAAATTTTGCTACTTTGGGAAAAGCTTCAAGAGGAGAGAAGAAGAAGATGAGAGAGAAGAGAAGAGGGCTTTCAATGCTGCTGCCTTCCTAAGTCATCTCGATCCCGTCCAAGTGATGTTCTGTTCATCTTTTTCATTTTTTTCATTGAATTTGTAAGATAAATATGATTATGTTTATGGTTTGTGGATTGATGATGATGTTCTAACTTTTCTTTAGGGATTTAAACTTGATTCAATGTTAATATAGTCGTTTGTGTTATTTCGATTGGGTGTTGTGATTGATTGCTGTAAATTCACGCTTCGGTAATAAATCGAGAGAGTGAATAGAATGAGAAATGGTTAGGTTTTTTAATGAGAGTTAAATAGATCACATACTTAATCAAATCGACAATTGTATAAAGAGAGATCCCGTGTGAGACTCGGTAGTTTATTAGAAAGCTTAAGAATCGATTAGGTTATGAGCTGATAATTAATTGAGAGATTAAAATTTTGGTAACTCGACTTAATTAGGATTTAGTGAATATAACTCAAGAGATAGTAATCCACCCTACGATAGTCTAGAACCGACATCACAATAACATAAAAGTAATCAGGTTAGCATTGGTGATAGGATAAATACCTCTCTCATAATTTGGTAAATTTTCTTATGTAATTTCCCATTGTGAATTTGGTGTTGCTTACTATTCAAATTCTTGCGTTAATTTCACAGATTAATTTTTTGTCACTTACCTTCACGTGTTTACTTTTCTGTTCAGTTTTTATTTTCATTTTATTAATTTTTTAAGCCTTAGATAAATTAGGATTAGATTAGTTCATAACTCCTTGTGGGATTGACACCTCACGTACTACAATTCATAACCTGTGCACTTGCAATGTATGGAGGGTTTTAAATAGATTAAAACTTGCCTCAAACTATTGCCAGGGAGTAGTATGATTAGTTTAGTTATTATAATCTAAGGCGTTCTCACCACTTATGTGTCTGTGCAATTGCATGAACACAAAGGTCACTCGAAGTACAAGTCAGATCACAAAAACCTTATCATTCGACATCAATTGCTTAAAATGAGCCATTTGATAGGCCAAATTCTAAGAAGAAGAAATAGAGGAAAAAATGGCAGAAGAATTTCAGTAAGAGCTTAATCAAAGAGCATATTAAGGCAACCAGTTGCGAACCCTCATGGACTTCATAAAACTGGGGTTTAACTTTACCAATCAAGGAGTATCCTGACCACCAGTTCAAGCTGTTTCTTTTGAGATTAAACCGACCCTATTGAATATTTAGCAAAAGAATGTACAATTTTATGGATTGACCAAGGAGGATCCTAATGCACATATTGTAAACTTCCTCGAAATATATGATACATTCTAATATCATAGGATGTTGAAAGATGTTACTAGAATGAGGCTTTTATTGTTCATGATGAAGGATAAAACCAATGCTTAGTATGACCCATTGAGCCTTTCAAATGTAACATCATGGGAGCAATTGGTATGTGTATTCCTAGATAAGTATTTTCCCTTATTAAGACTACAAAGATGGTAAAATAAATCACAAACTTCCAATAAAGTGATGGGGAATCACTTTACGAGGCATGGGAGAGATACAAGGAGTTGCAAAAGAGGTGTCCACATCACAACCTACCAAAAGAATTCCTTTCGCAAACTTTCTACAATGGAGTAAATCCACCCATGAAAGGTACCATAGATGCAACATCGAGCAGATCGCTTACGTAAAATAATGTTGAAGAAGCGAAAGAGTTGTTGGAATAAATGGCCAATTATAGCTATTTGTTGATGAATGAGCAAAGTAGACAACATATAACCCTCCGAGAGCAAAAGGGAGCTTTAGTTTTTGACACAATCATAGAAATGAAAGCTAAAATCGACAACTTCACTCGACAGCTAAACAATATGAAGGCTTCTTCCTCAGCTCCAGTTACAATTGTTCAAAAAAAATGCAAGCTATATGGGTAAATGAACTATGACACCATTGATTGTTTCCTGATAGAGGATTATGAACTAGAACAAGTGAGCTATATGGGACAGTAATATAGTCGAGGAGGGGGAACAATCCTTATTTGAACACGTATAACCCTAGTTGAAAAAATCACCTTAACTTCTCTTGGTCAAATAATGCTGAAGGTCAATTCCGACCTTAAGGTTGACCTAGTTTCTAACAGGAGAAACCTAATTCCATGGACTTTAAGCTAGATAAGATTTTGGATAACCTTGGAAGGTTAGATAATGCTCAAAAAGATTTAGAAGTTAGATCTAAGCCAATAACAAAAAATCATGCCTCTTCTATCCATAATTTGGAGGTTCAAATCAACCAATTGGCAAGTGCCTTACTGGCATAAAATGCAGGGAATATCCCAACCACTTTTGGAACAAAATAAAGGGAACAACTAAAAGCTATCACACTTCGAAGTGGGAAGGAATTTGAACAATCCATAAAGAAAAAAGTTGCAAACCCTCCTCTTATTGAGAAAGACCAAGAAAAGGAGAAAGATATGGATATAAGAGAATACCCTCCCTAGGTTGCTCCTCCGTCATAACCACCTAAAGTTCCATATGCTCAACGACTACAAAAGGCTAAACTAAATGAACAATTTGCAAAATTTGTAGAGAAATTAAAGGCGTTGCAAATAAATCTTTCATTTGTCGAGGTTTAGGAACACATGCCCAAATATGCTAAGTTTTTAAATGACATATTATCAAAGAGGCGTACTTGGGAAGAGAACTAAACGGTAGCTTTAACTGACACTTATAGTTTCATAGTCACCAGTCAGATGCCATCCAAGCTGCAGGATTCAAGGAGTTTCATAATACCCTATGTGGTTAGTGACCTTGAATTCATAAAGTTCCTCTGCGATTTAGGAGTAAGTATCAACTTGATGCCTTTATCAATATTCAAGAAACTGTGATTCAGTAAGGTCAAGACAGCATTAATGTTAATTCAGTTGGCTGATCAATCTATTAAAAGACCATTTGGAGTAGTGGAAGATGTTCTGGTGCAAGTGGATAAGTTCATTATCCTTGTAGGTTTTGTGGTTCTTGACTTTGAAGAGGATAAGAATTGCTCGCTGATTCTTAGGTGACCTTTCATGAACACAGGAAAATAATTAATTAATGTCCATGAAGGAAAATTGACATTTTGGATTGGTGAAGATGAAATGTAATTTAATATAAACAAGGCTATAAAGAATCCAAAGGAAAGCAGCATGTTTACGAAAATTGAAATTATGAATGCAAGTATGCAAGAACAAGTAGAAAATTGCATTGCAGAAGTAAGGTTGACTGAAGTGGAGATAGACAATGATGCTGAGAAGATGAACAAAGTTGAGTCTGAAGAAGAGGATGAGACGGAGGAGTCGAGCCACTCACTAAGACATATTAGTCCGAATTGAATCACCCATACCACCCTCCACAGAAAAACCACCCACTCGCTTAAACCTCTACCTACACTTCTCAAATATACCTTTCTAGGTGAAGTTCAAACGTTACCTATCATCATTTCTATTCAATTGGATGGGAACTATGAGAGTAAGGTGGTAGAGGTTGTCAGGAAGTGAATCAAGGCCATGGGATGGAAGATATCCGACATTCGAGGGATAGAAAGAGTGGCTGATCATTCATTCTGTTGCATATATCCTTATAGTACCTTTGCATATAGATGGATGCCTTTTGGATTATGCAATGCCCCAACAACATTTCAAAGGTGTATGATGTCTATCTTTGTGGATATGATCGAGGGCATAATGGTGTTAGAGAAGTGCTCTAAAGGCAATCACCTTTAGCACTTATTGTACAAATCATTTTATGATTAATAAAGGCATTT
>JAOTJB010000008.1:29379322-29401160 GCA_027123815.1 Erythroxylum minutifolium | reverse complement strand
AAACATCCATTTTATCAATCATTTTTACTTAATACACAACATTCATCTTCTTGAATCACTTTAGCCATCATAGGACCCCTTTCATTCTTATATCATCACTAATTTTCTAGATTTGAACTCCTAATGTATAACAATTCATTCCTAAAGTTATACCCTCAATCATTCTTTCATCCATAATACCCTTTACTCACTTTAATTCCTTCATTTAACATCAACTAAATTCATTTAAGCCCTTATTAAAACCTTAATACGTCATATGGAAACACCTTATCATTGATTAGTTCGAAAATCACTCAAAAAAATACCCTTTGCATTTTCTTCTCAGGTTGCAATCATGTAAGGGCATGATCAGGACTTTTCTCTTTTTTTGGCAGAGTTGCGATCATGCACCTCATTTTTCAGCAAAATCGCAATTGTGCAGGTGCATGATCGTGACCTGCTGTGTTTTTCTTCTTCCTTTCCTCTTTTATTCAAAATTTAACACAAATTTAAACACCAAATCAAAACACAATCTAATAAAATTTCAACTCCAAATTCTCATTCTTCATTTCACTTCTAAATATCATCTAAATTCAAGACATCAACATATTTTAAACTTCCTTTTTCACGTTCAAACATCCCATAACTCATTATCATACCTACACCCACATTAAAACACATATATAAGAACTCATGATCATCAGCCTCAATTTATTCATTATAATTTTTTTATTAAACACTACCCATAAAGATCAAAGCGTAACTTACTAGATTTATCTTCAATAACATTAAATTTTCACTTAGTTGTAGCTTTCTGCTCTCACACGTACATCATCATCTAAGATGGTAAGTTTGGGTTTTTTGTGAGGAATGAAGAAGAGAGCAAGATGGAAGCAAAATGTAAAGTTGATGAGCGCTTGGAGATTCTAAAATCGTGAAGAAGGAGAATGAAGAAGAAAATTTCGAAGAGAAGAAGAGATTAGAGATTTACAAAAGAAATGGGAGTAAATAATAAAGTGAAAGACCAATATGTCTTTCATTTGATGAAAGCAACGTGAATGAAGATATAGTGTGGCACTTGCCATATGTCCAATTTCTGTAGGTTTTAGATGGTCCTTTTATTTAACTAGTCCATTTAACTCCAATTTCTACTTCAATTGTCTCCTAATTTTCAATGACATATGTCATTAAATCCAATCCGCATTCATAAAATTTACACTACCATTTGACATTAATTTCTACTTCCATTTATCAGATGTCTTGCCACTTGGCATTTTTCCTAGTCCAAAATTTGCCCAAAATTTTAAAAATTCTTTCTAAATTTCACCAAAATTTCTAAATCAATACCTTCAATTTTCAATAAATATAAACCACAATTCATATCAAAAATCACATTGATAAATCAATTATACCCAAAATGTCAATAAATGCATGTACAATCATTTTAATGGGCAGACATTAATATTCACATGTGTGTGTATGTCATATTATGCATGAACATGAAATGTACTTTCTAACTTCTCATTAATCTCACATATATTGTATTTTAGGGTCATAACCTTTAATATGGGATAATGGGATGTTACAATTCTCCCCTCCTTAAGAAATTTCATCCTCGAAATTCTTACCTGATTGTTCGAATAGGTAAGGATATTGTCTCCTCATGTGCTCCTCCATTTCCTAAGTTGCTTCTTGAATCGAGTGATTCTTCCAAAGGACTTTCATGAATGGGATTACTCGATTTCTCAACTATTTCGTTTGATATCCTACTATCTTGATCGGCTCCTCATCATAACTCAAATTACTATATATTTCGATCTCCCGAGCTAATAACACATACATTGGATTCGACCGATACTTCCTAAGCATACTCACGTGGAATACATTATATATCTATGACATCTCACTCAGTAATGCTAATCTGTAAGCTAATGGTCCTATCCTTTCAAGGATCTCATAAGTACCAATGTACTTAGGGCTCAACTTACCCTTCTTCCTAAATCTCATCACTCCTCACCAAGGTGAGACCCTTAAAAACACTTTGTCTCTAGCACTATATTCCATATACCTCCGGTACTGATCCACATAGCTCTTCTGTCTATCTTGAGCTGCCTTTATTCTACTTCGGATTAGTTTCACCTTATGCACAGTATCTTATACCAGTTTTGGGCCTTCTACCATTCTCAAGCCCTTTTCATCCAAATATAAAGGCAATCGACATTTTCTGCCATACGATGCCTCATATGGTGCCATTCCTATACTACTGTGATAGTGGTTGTTATATGCAAACTCAATTAGAGCTATATACTAATCTCATGCTTATTGAAACTCCAATACACATGCTCTGAGCATATCCTCAAGAACGTTGATCGTCCTCTCACTCTGTCTATATGTCTGCGGATGGAATGCGGTATTAAAGTTTAACTTCGTACCCATCGCTGACTGTAAACTCTTCCAAAACCTCGAAGTAAATCTGGGATCCTTGTCTTAAACAATGGACATCGGAACCCCATACAGTTTAACTACCTTATTTATATACCTCTGAGCCAACTGATCTAGTGAGTTACTCTCTCTCACGGGTAAGAAATGTGCCAACTTAGTCAATCGGTCCACTATGACCCATATGGTGTTGTGCTTCCTTAGGGTCTTTGGCAATCCCATCACAAAATCTATAGTAATCTGTTCCCACTTCCACTCTGGAATAGGTAACGAATGAAGCTTCCTAATTAGAGCCTGATGTTCAGTCTCAATCTGCTGACATGTCAAGCACTTAGCTACATAGTCAACTACTTGTTTTTTCATCCTTGTCCACCAAAAATGTTGCTTCAATGTGTTATACATCTTAGTGGTACTAGGATGCATAGCATAATCCGCTACATGAGCTTCCTCCATAATTCCCTTTCTCAACTCATCCACATTAGGCACACACAGCCTTTGCTTCAACCATAATGTCTCATCTCTCAATTCAAATTCAGAATTTGGATTCACCTTTAACTTCTCAATTAGCTTCACCACTTCAGGATCTTTGCTCTGAACTTTTCTAATCCTATCATGCAACATCAGTCTTAACTTTAATGTAGCTATTAATGCCTCATTCTATTCTAGATTTAACTCCACATTCAAAGCTCTCAATTGAATCAAACTCGGTAACCTCAATAATTGAATCTGAGCTACACGTCTATTCGACTTCCTACTTAATACATCTGCCACCGAATTAGCTTTTCCAGGGTGATACTCAATCGTACAGCTATAATCCTTTAACAACTCGATCCATCTCCTCTGTCTCATGTTCAACTCCTTCTGACTTAGTAGATACCTCAAGCTTTTATGATCAGTGTAAATCTAAAAAGTCTCTCCATACAAATAATGTCTCCATATCTTTAGAGCAAAAACATCTGTAGCAAGCTCTAAATCTTGTACAGGATAATTAATCTCGTGAGACCTTTATTTTTTCGATGCATAGGCTATCACCTTACCATACTGCATCAACACACATCCCAATCCTTAATGCAAGGCATCACTGTATACTACATAACCTCCAGTTCCTAATGGAATAATCAACACCAGTGCTGTAGTCAACTAATGTTTCAACCCATCGAAACTCCTTTGACATTCATCGGTCCATCTGAAAACCACATTCTTCCTTAGAAGTTTTGTCAAAGGGGCTAAGATCATTGAAAACTCCCCGACAAACCTCTTGTAATATCCAGCCAATCTTTAAAAACTCCAGATTTCAGATACATTCTTCGGAACCTCTCATTTTATTACTGCCTCTATCTTCATTGGGTCCACTTGAATACCTTGCCCATTTACTATATGACCTAAAAAATTAATTGATCCAACCAAAATTCACATTTACTGAATTTGGCATATAGTTATTTCTCTCTTATAATCTGTAGGATTACTCTTAAGTGCTTAGCATGCTCTTCTCTACTCTTTGAATACACCAAAATGTCATCTATAAACACAATCAAAATTTGATCTAGGTAGGGCTGAAACACCTTATTCATCAATGCCATAAATGTAGTTAGAGCATTAGTCAACCCAAACGGCATTACTAAGAACTCATAATGCCCATACCTGCTTCTGAAAGCACTCTTTAGTACATCAACCTCTGCTATCTTCAATTGATAGTACCCAGACCTCAAGTCCAACTTAGTGAATACCTGAGCTCCTTGCAATTGATCAAGCAAATCATTAATTTTAGGCAACGTGTACTTGTTCTTCACTGTTACCCGATTCAATTGCCTATAATCGATGCACAATCTCAATGTTCCATCCTTCTTTTTCATAAATAAGACTGAAGTTCCCTAGGGTGAAACAGTGGGTCTAATGAACCCCTTTTCCAGCAACCCCTACAACTGAGTATTCAACTCCTTCAACTCCATAGGTGCCATCCGCTATGGAGGAAAGGATATAGGAGAAGCACCTGGAATCAGATCAATTGTGAACTCTGTTTCTCGATCTGGGGGTAAACCAGATAACTCAGTGGCAAACACATCTGGGAATTCCCTAACCACAAGAATATTTTAAATGTTCTACTCATTTCGAGTATCAATGATGTGGGCTAAATAATCCTCACATCCCCCTTACATTAACCTCAAGGCACTCATAAATGAGACCAGCCTGGCTAGCACTGCTTGAGTAATACCTCTGAACACTGCACTCGACTAATTAGAAGATTCTAATATTACCTCCTTAGTGTAGCAGTTTATAATAGCCCTATGAGTAGTGAGCCAATCTATACCTAAGATGACATCTATTTCCTTTAACTGTAGTACAATTAAATCTGCCTTCACTTTTGCCTGATCAATTCTAATCAAGCACCTCTTACAGACTTCTCCTATTACTGTAGTACTACTTATCGGTGTACTCACCTCTAATCCATATCTCAGTAGTTCTCTATCACAATGTAACCTAGATGTCATATGCGGTGCGATAAAAGAATACGTTGATCCAGGATCTAGCAATGTAAAAGCCTCATAAGCAAAGATGAGTAACACACCTCCAACGATATCTGGAGAATCATGAGCCTCCTGTCTGGTCATGGCATAAACTCTAGCTTGAGACTGCAGTTGGTTGCCCCGTGCCTCAGTCCTGATAGTGTGACTCCCAGAACTTATTCTACCTCTGCCACGACCTCTTTGTCTAGACCCACTAGCTTGACTCTGCTGGACCATGGTTTTCGTTACCGCTCCTCCTCTTCTACCAGATTGTGCTCCATACATAACAGAACAATCCCTGATCTGATGGTCAAGTGAGCTGCATTAAAGGCAAGCTCCTGTTAACTTCTAGCAGTCACCACTATGTCTCTTCCCACAATGCTCATAATTGGATAACTGACCCAATACTGTACCTCATCCATTACCAGACTGTGCAAAGCTACCCCTCTGTCTGAATCCCGATTGTCTTGATCGAGTCGGTGGTCTAAAAGATATGTTTTGGCGCTTCCTAAATCTTTTACTAGAACCACCCTGAGACTCACTGGGCCTCTTTAGTCTAGACTTTATCCTATATTCTAACTGGCTATCCTTCAACAATTGCTCAATTCAAATCGAGGTAGCTCGTAGTTTCGTAAAACTACTAAAAATTAGAAATGGCTAACCTCGTCTGAATCTCCGTGTTCAGCCCATCTTCAAATCTCCTGCACTTGTCTTAGATAGCATACCCCCATTAGTTCGTTGAACTTTATCGCATACTTTGCCATAGATAAACTACCCTGCTTTAGATCCAGAAATTCCTTCATCTTTCTGTCCAGGTAGATTTTGGGCATGTAGTTCTTCTTGAAGACTCTCAGGAAGTCTTCCCACCTTAAGCTACAAGGCCTGGTGGTACTGCCTAGAATAGTCTACCACCAATGGTATGCTGGGCCATGCAATAAGGTGACAGCATAGTCGAACTTCTCATCTGACTTGCAGTCCATTTGATCGAAAACTCTTTCTGTCCTCTTTAGCCATCCCTCGGCCTCTATAAGGTTTGTACTTCTATAGAAGTCCATAGCCCCCTACTTTCGTAGTTTGTCGTACCTCCTTTCCCTTCATTTGGGAATTCTTAGAGGCATTCTCTCATGTCGAGATACAGAAGACTCCCTACTGGCTCCTACTAACTATTGGTCTTTTATGTCAACTGACCTTCCCACTTGATCACCTATGGTAGATGATCTATAATAGATAATAACTTCGATTACTATCTGTCTTTCTCAGGATAATTCATGCCTAACATTCCTAGATATCCCTATGGATGCCAACCATGCTCTGATACCACCCAACTTTAGCACCCCACTCCCATCAGATGCCCAGACATCGATATGTGAAAGTGACATAGTTAATGATGTATGTGCACGTGCCCAACAAAAACGATACACTAACTATGTCACTTTCACATATTGCATGGCATCATAAAATTAAAACCCAATGTCACAATTTCTAATAACCCAAAAATGCCTCATATCATTTCATAAAACATTATGTACATTGTAACATTACAACATCATCTAGATATTATATACAGATATATTATATTAATATATCTGTATATAATATCTAGATGATGTTGTAATGTTACAATGTACATAATATATATATATATACATAAATTATCAAATCAAATCAAAATTTACAGCTCTGTTTACAAAAGTATGCTACATGTATGAGGAAATATACAAAACTCTATCTAAATCCTCTAGTCTTAGCTTACCGACCTTTGAGCCATATCTTCAATCCAAAAGTAGTACTAACTTAACTTAGAAGCTAAATCGTCTCTCTCGGACCTGAAATGTCAATGTGCAATTTTAGATGAGTTTTGCGAACTTCGTGGGTTAACCATCCTTGATGGTTCACCCATATCACACATATCACAACAATTCATACATTCACACAAGTCATATAATTCAAATTCATCAACATGTAGCATCATGAAATACTTTGATCATAAAGTTTCTCACTTTTCAATCAATTTGATTCATATTTCAATTGCAATCATTCAAATCATGTAATTCATGTGCATAAGCAATATTCATGAGACTCCCATTCATTTATTTCATTATTGTGATCGAGTGCCTTTTTAACTATCCCGTATCCGTAGTGGATATCGAACTCATTTATACTGTCCCTTATCCGTTAGGGATACAGGGCTCATTTTACATAGTAAGCCATAGGCACTTACCATAGTCTAAGCTTTAAGCTCTTTTTCACTGGCGACTTTGGTTATAACTGCCTTTATCTTTCACGCATTCATGTAATGAAATGCACCATGCATATTCAATCATTAAGCTTGTTAAGTCACATTCGCATTCTTTCTCATTCGCATTTGTCACCAAATTTTCAGTTTGGCATTCAACATTTAAATAGAGAATAAATAGTCAGTCATATTCACATTCAAGTAGCATTTCCAATGTTTTATTCATGCATCAAACGCCTCGCACATTGAATGTCCGAAATTCAATACATACACGTCACATAACAATTCAATACATAATTTAATAAACAAACAATTATAGCGAGACCATCTTAGGTTACTCATAATTTCCTCTAGATAGTTTATTACCTCGACGTTCTGGCAATGTCTAGATGCACACAATCTATTTACTCCTCTATATCATACAACAAACATTTACACACATTAAAACTTTGCACAATCACATGAGTACTCATTTATGCACATATATATATGTGGATTATGTACAATGCATATTCAATGACAATTCGGGATATATTTCCTACATTCACATCTCAAGATCATTCATATTTCATAACTCACATGTGTCTAAAATGAACTTATCTTAATTGTACAAGATTATTCTAAGTTCATCATCCCATCATTACTAAGGTTATTTAAGCTTTAAGATCATAAAACATCCATTTTATCAATCATTTTTACTTAAAACACAACATTCTTCTTCTTGAATCACTTTAGCCATCATAGGACCCCTTTCATTCTTATATCATCACAAATTTTCCAGATTTGAACACCTAATGTACAACAGTTCATTCTTAACATTATATCCTCAATCATTCTTTCATCCATAATTACTCACTTTAATCCCTTCATTCAACATCAACTAAATTCATTTAAGCCCCTATTAAAACCTTAATACATCATATGGAAACACCCTATCATTGATTAGTCTGAAAATCACTTAAAAAATACCATTTGCATTTTCCTCTAGGGTCGCGAGTCGCGATCGTGCAAGTTCACGATTGTGACCTGCTGTGTTTTTCTTCTTCCTTTCCTCTTTTATCTGAAATTTAACACAAATTTAAACACCAAATTAAAACACAATCTAATATAATTTCACCTCCAAATTCTCATTATTTATTTCACTTCTAAATGTCATCTAAATTCAATACATCATCATATTTTAAACTTCCCTTTTCACATTCAATCATCCCATAACTCATTATCATACCTACACCCATGTCAAAACACATATATAAGAGCTCATGATCATCAATCTCAATTTATTCATCATAATTGTTTTATTAAACACTATTGATAAAGGTCAAAGCATAACTTACTAGATTTATCTTCAATAACCTTTAAAATTTCACTTAGTCGTAGCTTTCTCCTCTCACACATACGTCATCATCCAAGATGGTAAGTTTGGGTTTTTTGTGAGGAATGAAGAAGAGAGCAAGATGGAAGCAAAATGTAACATTGATGAAGGCTTGCAGATTCTAAAATCATGAAGAAGGAGAATGACGAAGAAAATTTCGAAGAGAAGAAGAGATGAGAGATATACAAAAGAAATGGGAGTAAATAATAAAGTGAAAGACCAATATGCCTTTCATTTGGTGAAAGCAACGTGAATGAAGATATGGTGTGGCACTTGCCATATGTCCAAATTTTATAGGTTTCACATGGTCCTTTTATTTAACTAGTCCATTTAACTCCAATTTTCTCCTACTTTTTAACGACATATGTCATTAAATCCAATCCGCATTCATAAAAATTTACACTACCATTTGACATTAATTTCTACTTCTATTTATCAAATGTCCTATCACTAGGCATTTTTCTTAGTCCAAAATTTACCCAAAAATTCAAAAAAAAATTCTAAATTTCACCAAAATTTCTAAATCAATACCTATACATACCAATTCAATTTTCAATAAATATAAACCACAATTCATATCAAAAATCACATTGATAAATCAATTATACCTAGAAAATGTCAATGAATGCATGTACAATCATTTTAATGCTCAAACATTAATATTCACATGTGTGCGTATGTCATATTATGTTTGAACATGAAATGTACTTTCGAACATCTCATTAATCTCACATGTATCCTATTCTAGGGTCCTGACCCTTAATATGGGATAACAGGATGTTACACTCAAGGCAGTTAAGTCATCTGTTCGCAAGGACAAGGTTGTGATGCTGGTGGACTCTTCTGGTTCGAAGAAAAAGAGCCAAAAGAGGAAAAAGTATGCAGGGCTTAAGGGAGGTGTCAAGAAAGCAAAGAAGACTACCTCGAAGGGAACTTGCTTCCACTATGGCAAGGATGGCCATTAAAAGAGAAATTGCAAGGCCTATCTGGAGTCCTTGAAGCAGAAGAAGGCATTCGATGCCCTATCTACTTCAGGTATTTAAGTTATTGATATTCATACTGTTTTTGATCACAACATATAGATATTAGATACTAGTTATGGCTCACACATTTGTACTAACATGAAGGGCCTCAAAAATAGTAGATAACTCAATAAGGGAGAGTCAGACCTACGAGTGGGCAATGGAACAAAAGTTGCTGCATTATCTATAGGCACATATGTATTGACACTCCCTATTGGGCTTGTGCTAGAATTGGACAATTGTTTTTATGTACCTGCTTTGAATAAAAATGTGATGTTTGTTTCTAGTCTTAATAAAGCTAGATTCCATTTAAATTTCAATAACAATGGTTGTTCAATTTATTTAAATGGAATGTTATATGCTTAGGGTAAATTGTGCAATGGTATATACATATTGCATATGTCTAATTCAGTTCTAAATATCAATAATAACAAAAGAATAAAACGAGATAATGTGAAATCTTCTTACTTATGGCATTGTCATCTTGGCCATATAAGTGAGAGATGCATGTCTAAACTACAAAAGTGTGGTAGTTTAAAGTCATTTGAATATAAATCATATGACATATATGGATCTTGTTTATTAGGCAAGATGACTAAGTTACCTTTAAAGGGAAAGGGTGAATGAACTAGTGGGCTTTTAGACCTAATACATATTAATGTATGTGGTTCGATGTCCATACATGCCAAAGGTGATTTCATATACTTCATTACCTTTATTGATAATCATTCTTGATATGGGTATGTGTATCTTATGAGATACAAGTCTTAAGCCTTTGAAAAGTTCAATGAATTCAGAAATGAAGTTGAGAAACAACTTGGGAGAAGTATTAAATCACTTCGATCAGATCGAGGTGGTGAATACTTAAGCCAAGAGTTTTTGGATTATCTAAAGGATAATGGAATATTGTCCCAGTGGACTCCACCTTACATACCACAACACAATGGTGTGGCTAAGAGGAGAAAATGAAACTTGTTAGACATAGTGAGGTCTATGATGGGTTTAGCAAATTTACCAAAATCCTTTTGGGGGGTATGCACTCAAAACTTCTATTTATATATTAAACAGAGTCTCATCCAAGTCATTTGATGTTACTCTATATACGATATGGACTAACAATAAACCCTATCTTTTCAGAGAAAGAGTTGCTTCTAAGAGAAGACAGTGGGAGCAAAATTGAACTTGTGGAAGTTCAAGATGCTCAAATAGACATAGATCAACTACTTAGACTAGAGACTATTGTTTATAAAGATGAAACAATAGTTCAACCTTCTAACATACAAGAAGTTCATAGGTCAGGTAGGATATGTAATGCTCCCGAGAGATATAAATTTCTTATAAATGAACTTAACGATGTATTGCTCATAGAAGATTATGAGCCTACTACCGATGAAGAGGTTCTAAAGAGTTCAAAATCTGGCAAATGGCTTCAAGCTATAAAATCTGAAATAGATTCCATGTATGAAAACTAAGTATGGAATTTGGTTGACCCACCTAAAGGGATAAAACCAATAGGGTGTAAATGGGTTTTCAAGAAGAAAACTAACATGGAGGGTAATGTAGTTACCTATAAAGCTAGGCTTGTAGCTAAAGGTTATCGTCAAAGGCAAGGTGTTGACTATGATGAAACGTTTAGGCCAGTAGCTATACTTAAATCCTTTAGGATACTCCTAGCCATTTCTGCCCATTATGATTATGAGATATGGAAAATGGATGTGAAGATAGCTTTCTTTAATCAAAACCTAACCGAGGATGTGTATTGACACAACCTGATGGTTTCATATCCATGAATGGAGAAAAAGTATGCAAGCTTCAGAAATCCATTTATGAATTGAAGCAAGCATCCAAGAGTTGGAATATTCAATTTTATTAGACAATTAAAGAGTTTGGTTTCTCACAAAATTCGGATGAGCCGTGTTTGTATAAGAAGGTTAGTGGGAGTGCAATCGTATTCCTTATACTGTATGTAGATGACATATTGCTAAAAAGAAACAATGTCTCAGCTTTGCAATCAATAAAAATTTGGTTAGCTAATAACTTCTCTATGAAAGACCTTGGAGAAGCAAATTATATTTGGGGATAAAGATCTATAGATAGATATAAGAGGTTGCTTCATCTTTCTCAGTCTACATACTTAGACAAGATGTTAAAGAGGTTTAGCATAGAGCAGTCTAAGAGAGGTTATCTTCCCTTGGTACATGGGATTACATTTTCTAAATCTATGTGTCCAAAGACACACGATAAGAGGACTCGCATGAATTTGATTCCTTATGCTTCACTATAGGATCAATCATATATGCTATGTTATGTACTAAACTCGATGTATCGTATACTCTAAGTGTTACGAGTAGATATCAATTAGACCCTTGGTGAGGGTCATTGGGTAGCTGTCAAGAATATCATTAAGTATTTTAGAAGAACTAAAGATGTATTATAGGTATATGGAGAAAGTGATCTTGTGGTAAGCAGGTATACTAATGCCAGCTTCCAATCCGATAGGGATAACTCCAGATCCTAGTCTAGATATGTATTTACAATGAATGATGATGCAGTTAGCTGGAAAAGTTCCAAACAAGAGCTGACTGCTGATTTGACGACAGAGGTGGAGTACATTGCAGCGTCAGAAACGGAAAAGGAAGTGATTTGGATTAAGAAGTTTATTATGGAACTTGGTATGGTTCCTAGCATTGCTAACCTAGTGCAGTTGTATTGTGACAACAATGGGGCTGTAGCGCAAGTGAAGGAACCGATATCTCATCAGAAGTCTAAATATGTTCTCAAGTGTTACAATTTGATTAGAGAAATCATTGGTAAAAATAATGTCAAGATAGAGAGAGTTCCCATCAATTAGAATATAGTTGATCCGCTAACTAAGCCTATTTCCCAAAAGAAATTTATGTCTCATGTAGACGCCTATGGTATTAGATATCAAAATGTTTGGCTTTAGTTTAAGTAGGAGTTTGTTAAAGAAATTCTCTAAAGGCAATCACCTTTAGCACTTATCGTACAAATCATTTTATGATTAATAAAGATATTTTTCATTATTTTATTGTTCATACATTTATGGATTTGATATTGGTCTTAAGATGATTTAATGAAGTCCTTGATACAAAACATAGCATGGAGGAAATCATGTTGAGATCATGATAATGAGATTCCTTTCATGTGTAATTATGATAGTATCTAAACTTTCCCTAGTCATAGGATTAATGAGATGGGATATCATTAATCCGGATAGACTAACACATGTTATACTCCTTGATTAGATCAAGCAGTAGATCTTATAAGTTGTAGACATGAGTTATTTAGAGTTAACATGTGGATGCTTACTAAGGGTAGTAAGTACATTAGATTGACCTACTATAAGACAATCATATGGATATTCTATTCTAGTGTCAATGATGGTCTCATCATAGTAATGGTACAAGCATCCTTTGACTTGAGATGCTTAAGGATATCTCAGATATTGATCCTGTGTTTTGACTCCATTCACCTATGCCTTTCAGGGGTTACTCATAGGGTGGTGATTGGGTACAACTTGAGGTATTCAGAGGTAATTAATAGCCAATAAAGGATTCACCACTCCTGATAAGAGGAGATGATACCCACGGCCTTTTGTCAGGGTCATTATTCGAGAGTCTCTGGCTAGAGCAGATATATGTCATGAAGAGAGTCTTCAATGATACATAGAGTAATGAGATCCTTAGGACAAGAACTAATATCACTTGGACTAGATATGACGTAGTCAGTCTAGTGGGAGTTAACACTTTGACCATACTCTGAACTAAGTGGGGTATAGATGGTGAAAGGACAAATTGCATGGTAACATTGCGTATAGAAGAGTTCGTAGTCAAAGCACTGACTTTTCGATCAATTAGGGGTTATGAAGTGTTACTAGATACCACTCTTGATTTACTTGAATTAAGTGTTAATTCAAGTAGCCAACATAATTGAGAATCTAATAGGTTTCACACATAAGAGATCCGAAGGATGAGTAAAATGGTCTTGAATGGTGATTCAAGATATAAAAGAGTGTTTCAAGATTGTATCACGATGTGATTATGGTAGAAAATATTACGTGGAATGGATTAGAAGCAAGTGTTGCTGGCTTCCATTAATGCATGTTATCCATGGTCATTAACTTCCCATAACTTCCATTAATGCATGCTATTCACGACCATTAACTACCCATAACTTTCCATTAGTGATGAGGGTTATGGAAGGTCAAATGGTGCAGAAAATTGAGATGATTTTTGTACATCTTGTATAAGACACAAAAATGAAAATGATAGGTACTTTTTCTTACACACACACATTCTCTCTAACTCTCTCAAGAGTTCTTGTCTTTGCTAGCACAAAGAAAGAATTCTAGCCACCTCCTAGGGAGGTTTCATCCTTCTATCTTCGTGTGGACTTTCATTAGAGAAGGTCTGCATTGATCATTGTGGTTTACGACAACCCAAAGTGGAGAAGATTAAAGAATGAAGGAGATCGTTAGAAAGGTTTGTAAACATCTTACATTTCATGTTTTTATTTTTCTAATATGCATGAGTATATTTGGTTTTTGAGATTCTGTTTTATTTCCGTTATGTATATTTGATATATATATTATGTATATGATGCATGATCAAAACATAACAAATAGAAGTTTTCATGGATGATTTTTTAGCTTTGGAGATTTCTTTTGATATGTGCCTAACCAATTTAGACAAGCTACTCCAAACATGTGAAGAATCAAACTTAGTGTTGAATTGGGAAAAGTGTCACTTTATGGTGCAGGAGGGAATAGTACTAGGGCATAAAATTTCTCACCATGGATTTGAAGTGAATAATGTGAAAATGGAGGTTATAGAGAAACTCCCACCTTTAATCAACATTAAGGGAGTGCGAGGATTCCTAGGTTATACTGGGTATTACTGTCACTTCATTTGAGATTTCTTGCAGATTGCAAGACTAAGGATATGCCCTTCCTTTTTGATGATGATTATTTATCTGCATTTAATCAATTAAAGGAGGTATTAACATTAGCCCTAACTTGACACCACCTGATTGAACACTCCCATTTGAGGTCATGTGTGACTTGCATATTAGGTCAAAGAAAAGATAAAAGGTTGCATGCCATATACTATGTAAGAAAGACCCTAACGGGACCCCAACTTAACTACACTAACACAAAAATGGAACTACTCGCCGTGTTGTATGCATGTGAGAAGTTTCGATCGCACCTTTTGGGGTTAAAAGTGATCATATTCACTAATCATGTTGCTTTAAAATATCTTTTTAACAAGAAGGATGTGAAATCGAGGCTTATTCAATGGGTACTCCTCTTATAGGAATCTGATATCGAAGTATGAGATAAAAAGGAAGTGGAAAATGTAGTTATAGACCATTTTTCACATCTAGAAGGAGAGGAATGCAAGCAAAGTGATGATGTTAATGAGAAATTCCCTGATGAAACCTTGATGTTACTTAACAGCCTAGTAATACCATGGTTTGTTGATATCAAAAATTATGTTACCAGTGGTAAACTCCCCTTTGATTTATCATATTAATAGAGGAAATGGATCCTAAATGAATGCATCAGATATCTATGGGATGAACCAATCTTATATCGAACATGTATTGATGATTTAGTAAGACGATGTGTTCCAGATGAAGAAATGTTAGATATATTAACACAGTATCACGAAGCTTAATACGCCAACCACTATAGAGTAAATAAAATGACAGTTCGAGTACTCGCGTGGATTTTATTGGCCATGGTTGTTTAAGGATGCTTAAGCTTTCATGACACAGTGCGATCGCTATCAACGAGTAGGCAACATCTCCAAAAAAGGATAAGATGCCATTATCCAACATTTTAGAAGTTGAAGTCTTCGATGTATGGGGCATCAATTTTATGGGGTCGTTTCCATCTTCCATAGGGAACACATACATTCTAGTGGGGATGGATTATGTATCTCACTGGGCTGAAGCCATGGCATCTCCAACTAATGATGGGAAAGTTGTCTAGAAGTTTATCAAAATTTTATTTAACTGGTTTGGAGTATCAAGAACTATAATAAGTGATGAAGGAGCACATTTCTACAATAGATTTTTTATGCCTTCCTAAAAAGATACAAAGTCCATCATCAAGTTGCTACTCCTTATCAGCTGCAAATGAGTGAACAAGTGGAGGTCGTGAATTGAAAGCTAAAATGAATTTTAGAAAAGACGGTGAATAGCTCTAGGAAAGACTGGGCATTAAGGTTCGTTGAAGCTTTATGGGCTTATATGTGCGTGTTCAAAACACCTATCATAATGAATCCTTTTAGGCTTGCATATGTTAAGGCTTGTCATTTGCCTGTGGAGCTAAAGAATCGAGCATATTAGGTAATGAGAGTTTTAACCTTTGATTGGAAGCAACGACTAAAAAACGACACTTACAACTAAATAAACTTGAACAATTTCATTCCAATATGTACGAAAATGCTAAACTTTACAAGGAGAAGGTGAAGAGATGGCACGACTCTTATATTAAGAAGAAGGAATTCAAGGTAGGAGATGCAGTCTTGCTATTTATTTGCAGTTGAGACTACTTCTAGGAAAGCTGAAATCGCGACGGAGTGGACCATTTATGGTCACCTAAGTTTTTTATCATAGAGCCTTAGAATTAGAAAATGCAAACAAAGAAACCTTTAAGGTGAATGGGCATCGCTGCAAACCATATCTTAGCGGAGTTATAAATAACTATTCTGCTGGCCTTCAAGTTATAAATAGAGCTAGTAGCCAGTTAAGAATATGATAAAGTTGAGAAACTGGAGGACATTCATCATAAATGTTGGCCTTCGTGTCAAAAGACTATAATGACATTCTAACCAAGCCTTTTAATAAAAGCATGACCTAGTTGAGTAACTAGATCGACATTCATCACAAATGTTGCCTTCATGTAAAAAAGCTAGGTTCATGTTAATCAAAATCAATAAAAATAGTGTTTTGTCAAATAAGCCTACCGATCTTTATGAATAGCTTGAATTTTTATGAAAACCTAATTAGGGATAGTTACAATTATGATCAACTGAATAATTATCAATGTGTGTGTGTAAGTGATAGGGATGAATAAACTTGACATTAAGGTTTTAATTAGTATGTATATTTAATCTGAAGTACTCAGACATATTTCACAAGTGAATAAGTTAGAACAACTTGAGGGATCTTGTTTATAGTTAAATTTGTTTCGTGAAGTTTAATGTCATTAACCCGTTAATGCAAATATGTGTGTTTTGTTGTTAACTGTGTTTAGTTTATTGTGTTTTGATTATTTTGTCTTTGCTTAAGGACAAGTAAAAGTTTAAGTGTATGTATATTGATAGTGGTAGATTGCATAACATTTTAGGCGATAGTTTAGTATGTGTTTAGTTGTTAAATTGAATAATTAGTGCATGTTTAGGTTAGACATTTATGTTTTGAGCGTTTTATCAGTTAGAGTACACCATTGAGCTTAAATTTTGTCTATTTAAGGTGCCTTGATGTGTTTGTTAATATTTTAGATCAATTATAGAAGAATGGAAGAGAATCGAAGGAAACCCAAAGCAAAAGCCAGAGCCACAATCACTGCCAATGTGTCACGATCGTGACAGAGGGTAAATGTCAGGGCCATGATCATTACATACGCGAAGACAATGCACATTGACTTACTGAACTTTATTTTTTAGGGACATTTTCAACTTTTGGAGCCCAAGAAAACCCCACAGTTTGCCCTAATTAGAAAATTCTATAAAAGGAAAAATAAAACCCTAAAAGGGAGCTTAAATTCTGCTACTTTAGGAAAAAGTTTCAAGAGGAGAGAAAAAGAAAAGAGAGAAGATGAAGAAGAGGAGAGGACTTTTGACGCTGCTACCTTTCCGAGTCGACCTAATCCCATCCAAGTGACAATCCATTCATCTTTGCCATTGTCTTCATTAAATGTGTAAGATGAATATGATTATGTTTGTGAGTTATGAATTGATGATGATGTTTAGGGATTTATACTTGATTTAATGTTAATATAGTTGTTTTTATTTTATTTCCATTGGGTGTTGTGATTGGTTATTGTAACTTCACGCTTTTGTAATAAATCGAGGGAGTGAATTGAATGCGAAATGATTAGGCTGTTTAATGAGAGTTAAATAATCTTAGATCATGCAATTAATTAAATCAGCAATTGTACGGAGAGAGAAGGGCTAAAATTGCATCTTTATGGTTCTACACACTTCTAGTGAATTGCCTGGTCTTATATACGATTGTGTAAGTTGTAATAACTCCATTTCTTACGTTCTTTGCCTTCATTCACCCTAATTCATCTTCTTATTTCTTCCATGAAGGCAAACAAGATCGAACATTGATAGAACGACTACAATGATATGTTTTTAACTCATTTTGGTTCTTGTTCCTCCAACTTGTACCTAAAAAAATATGAACCAAAATAAGCATCTTAAGCACAACATAATATTAATCACTAAGCATTAGGTAGTAAATATATAGTCAATCAAGTGCTTATCAAGTTTCCTTGCACTTAACTTTTAGTCGTCCTCAAGCAAAACTAAAAATCAAAATCAAAATCCAAAATAGTTCCTCCTTTTCCATATTTTCCAAGAATAAATAGTCATAAGAAAAGAGGAATAACTTTCAAAACCATGGCAAAAACTAAACATTTAATTCTTTTACGCATGATTGTTTAATAACTATTCCCTTCAAAAAATAAACCATGTAGGGTTAAACTTTGATAAGTTGTGTTTAAAAATAAAATAATTACACTCAAACACCTTTCATGATAAAGACATTCCACGGCTTTAAGTATCATTTCAGTTTTCCACCACTAAAGATTCATATGCATAATCATGAATCAAATGTCATTTTAAGATTGTAATGGGGACAAAGTTTAAGATGAGAAATATTAGGGTAATGTACTTGATAGTGGTAAATTGCATAACATTTTAGGGGGTAGTTTAGTATGTGTTTGGTTATTAAATGAATAATTAGTGCATTTTAGTTTAAGACTGTGTTATTTAGTTAGACATTTATGTTTTGAGTGTTTTATAGGTTATAGTATGCCATTAAGCTTAAATTTTGTCTATTTGAGGTGCCTTGATATGTTTGTTAGTATTTCAGATCAATTATATAAGAATGAAGGAGAATTGGAGGAGGCCCGAAACAAAACCCAGGGCCACAATCATGATACAAACAAGATGAATCATGACAAAAGGTAAAATTTAGGGCTAAAATTGCGGCTCGTGTAGACAGCGTGCATCGACTTACCGAACTTCATTTTTCAGGGACATTTTAGACTTTTGGAGCCTAGGAAAACCCCAGAGTTCGCCCTAATTAGAAAATACTATAAAAGGAAAAGAATAGAAACCTAAAAGGGAGCTGACATTCTACCACTTTGGGAAAAGCTTCAAGAGGAGAGAAGAAGAAGAGAGAGAAGAGGACAGGGCTTCTGACACTGCTGCCTTCCTAAGTCAACTCGATCCCATCTAAGTGACGTTCTATTCATCTTTGTCATTTTCTTCATTGAATGTGTAAGATGAGTATGATTATGTTTATGGGTTGTGGATTGATGATGATGTTCTAACTTTTCTTTAAGGATTTAAACTTGATTCAATGATAATATAGTCGTTTTTGTGTTATTTCGATTGGGTTTTGCAATTGATTGCTATAAATTTACACCTCAATAATAAATCGAGAGAGTGAATCGAATGTAAAATGATTAGTTTGTTTAATGAGAGTTAAATAATCTAATAGATCACACAATTAATCAAATTGGTAATTATACAGAAAGAGATCCTGTATGAGAGCCAGTAGTTTATTAGAAAGCTTAAGAACTGATTAGGTTGTGAGCTAATAGTTAATCGAGAGGCTACAATTTCGAAAACTCAACTTAACGAGGGTTTAGTGATTATAATTCGAGATAGAGTAATCCACCTCATGATAGTCTAGAGCCAACACCATAATAACACAAAAATGATTAGGTTAGCATTGATGATAAGATAAATCACTCTCTCATAATTAGGTAAATTTTCTTGTTTGATTTCCCATTATGAATTTGGTGTTACTTAATATTCAAATTCTTGCATTAATTTCACAAATTAATTTTCTGTCACTCACCTTCACGTGGTTACTTTTCTATTCAGTTTTTATTTTCAATTTATTAATTTTTTAAGCCTTAGATAACTTAGGAATAGATTAGTTCACAACTCCTTTTGGAATCGACACCTTACATACTACAATTCACGACTTCTGCGCTTGTAGTATATTAATGGTTTTAAATAGATTAAAGGTTTCCTCAATAGTATTTTATAAGCCATCAAAACTAGTGAAGCACGACAAACACTTAATCAAGTATCAAGTGCAAAAATTAACATCCACTAGTAACGCATCATAACACTACGCAAAATAAAGTAGACCTATTACTATAGTAGTGGTGAGTCTAGGTCAATCCTACAAAGAGTGTGTACAAAGCTTTCAAATTTAAAATAATTGGTGTAGGTTATGAGGGGGTTGGTTTATCGAACAAGAAAATAAAATGAAACTAAATTAGTAAAGAAAAATTAAAGAAAACATGCAAAAATGATGAAAATTGATGAATGGATTAGGGACTCGGTTCTTTGGTTCAATATAATTATTGGTCATAGATTAAAAACAAGCTCTGTAAATCCCAATTTTTCCTTAGGTCATAGTTAATTAAGAAGAGTTCATTATTTAACCCTAGCTATCAGATAACTGAGGAGATGCTCTCTAAATTGAATTGGATAGTCACCTTATAAACGATAAAAACAAACCAATCTAAGCAATAATCACACAAACTCAGACTATTTAACTTAGGTTATGTTGTCCTTAACAATTTAACACACATACGACTTTAAACATGATTATTACATATCGCATTCAAATTCTAGCAATGGGTTTTCATGAAAAACGATTCAATAGAATATCAAAATCATTCTTATACAATACACAATCAATACATACAAGATAACATAATCAATTTGAAAAGAGAACAAGAATAACAAACATAATGAAAAATATGTTTAACCAGGTTTGTCGGTGTCGGGACGTCTAGCCCTTCATCTTCTCCATGGCTGTCGTTATTCATCTTTTGCTCCAGCCCTCCCACCATCTTGGAAACCATAGAGGACAATATAAATCAGCTCACAAAACTCTCTCCTAACCATCCCATACTGCAAAACCGAAGAGGATAAAAATATATAGATGTCTTTCACTCTTGGTTCTATCCCCCCCTTTTGCAGCTGACGCCCACTTTCTTTTTATATTCAATAGCTATGTTTAAAAAACCAAAATAAGGTAGCTAGGTTTTCATGAGATAAATGGATAGTTGTCGACACTCTATCTCGATTTCACTCCATTCCTAGCCCACTTTGTCATCACACTTCTTTTGTATATTCAAAAGCTTGGTTTAAAACATATAGGACAGGTGTCTTGTTCTTGGCAACATGAGGTGTCACTAGCTGCCTCCACTATGATGTTCTTTCCCCCTTACAAAGCTAGGTTAAATGGAATAAAATGGACAGCTATGTTTTAATAAAAAATGGGCAGGTGTAATGTGATGCGTGTGTTGTTACAACCATCCCATGTTTTTGTTTCAACTCTCACCCATTCTTTATGTTAGCCGTGACACAAACCATGTCCTTTTCATCTTGAATAGCTAGTTTTTTTAATGTATGGGACATGGGTATAAATGGGACAGCTAGGTTAAAATACTTACCATTGTAAATGATGTCTTACGTTATATGGCTGTGCAATTTTCTGAATGACCGTGAGCAATATAAACAACATTTTCTTCATGTTCTTTTCATTTTCTTGTCTTCTTATTGCTTTTAATTTTATTCTTCTTACTCCATGAAAACAAGTGAGTATTAATCTGTAACACCCCACTCCCGCTGAACCAGAACCCGATATCGACAGTGATACCCGGATCCGTACCCCGCGAGGGTGGCATGTCACATCACTTAACATTTAAAACTCGGTATATATTTTTTTTTGTAAACTCTTTACACTGGTCACTCATGTGGGCCCACTTTTTCTTTTCGAAACATTTTGCTTACGTCAATTGAAAACAAAACACATCACTTTTTAATCGAGAAAATAAAGTACAGAAAGTGGATAATCCAAATTGGCCCATTTTATTTAAAACAATTTGGCACAACATAATAATAATAAACAGAAGTTCTTATTAGCCACTTGGGCCCATTAAATTTCAAAATACAATCTTTTTATAAAATTATTACAAATCGCTTACAAATAA
>JAOTJB010000008.1:29334699-29344833 GCA_027123815.1 Erythroxylum minutifolium | reverse complement strand
CCTTCAGTAATTCCTGTTGTTGGTGGTAAAGCATCCAAATCAATGGGCTTTCTTGGTTGAACTCCTGAAACTATTAGGCCTATTAATAGAACTGTTATATGCAAATTCTGCTATAGGAAGAATAAGGTCCTAATTTTTCATATTGTCTCCAACCAAACATCTTAACAAGTCCTCCAAGCTTCTTTTCACCACTTCTGTTTGTCCATCGGTTTGAAGATGGAACGAACTTGAAAATTGAAGCTTAATGTTCAATGTTTTCGATAGAGTTCTCCAAAAATAATTCATAAACTTTACGCCACGATCAGAGACGATGGTTAAAGGTAATCCATGGAGACGTACAACCTCTTTGAAGAAGAGTTTAGCTATATGGACAACATCATAATTCTTGGAAAATGGAATGAAATGACTCATCTTTTAAAACCTACTCACCACCTTGAAAATAAAATCATAACCTCTTATAGTTTTAGGAATTTCCAAGACAAAATCCATTCTTATGTCCTACCATGGTTCATGAGGCACGCGTAGTGGTGTATATAATCCTGAATTTTGCTTGCTTCCTTTAGCTAATTGACATGTTCGACATTGCCGTATAACCTTAGACGTGTCCCGCTTTAAAGAGGGCCAATAAAAGAGATCTTCAACCATTGTGATGGTTTTATCTCTTTCAAAGTGTCCTGTTGCAAAGTGTTCTGGTCTCTTTGTCCAGCTGCAATGTCTGGATAGATTATTCCAAAATCTCGATCTGAAGAGTATTCTCTTTTTATTTTGTTGAACCCCACGACCCTTAAATTGATAAGTAAATGATTCTTCCTACTCAATGCATATGCGTCCTTATTCTCAAGTCCTGTCTGATGTTTAATAAACAAGTTAAATTGCTCCATAAATTCACTCCATGAAGTGTGCTTTTTGTTCAAGTTCTTGTGGGACTTGAAGTGTTTAAGAGGTTCATGATCCGAATATAGAATAAACTCACATGTATGAGAGATAATGACGCAATTGTAAAGAGAACGTACTACTGCATAAAATTCCTTGTCATAGGTCGAATATCGCTGCTTCTCTTCACTTAACTTCTCACTAAAGTAAGCAATTGGGTGTTCTTCTTGGCTGAGTATGCCTCCAATTCCTACATGAGATGTGTCACAAGCAACTTGAAATACCTTAGAAAAATACAAAACATGTAAAATGGGAGATTAGTCATCATTTTCTTGATTTCTTCAAATGCTCTACTGGCTGCCTACGACCAAGTAAACTGTCCTTTCTCATACAATCAATAATGGGTGTCATTATGGTGCTGAAATTACGAATAAATTGCTTATTGAATGTTGCTAGGCCATGAAAACTCCTTGTCTCTTGCACATCCTTTACAATAGACCAATCAAGAATGACCTTAATCTTCTTGGGATCCATCTCACACTCCACAGTAGGATACGGTAAAACCCAAAAGTACAACACTTGGTTGCATGAAAGAACACTTCTTTAAGTTGATATAAAGCTTCTCCTTATTCAAACTCTCAAGACTTGTTGTAGATGCAATAGGTGATCTTCTTTAGTCTTGCTATATATTAATACATCATCAAAATATACTACCAAAAATCTACCCATAAAGGTTCAAAACACTTGAGTTATCACTCCACAAAAGTTCTAGGTGCATTAGAGAGTCCAAATGGCATCACCAACCATTTATAAATTCCCTCTTTAGTTTTGAAAGCAGTTTTCCATTCATCCCTAAGTTTGATTCTAATTTGATACTACCCAATTCGTACGTCTATCTTGGTAAAGATGATAGCTCCAGTCAACATATCTAACATATCATCAAGGCGAGGTATTGTAAATCTATACCTTATTGTGATCTTATTGATTGCCCGACAATCAATAAACATTCTCCAACTTTCATCCTTTTTAGGAGTCAAAAGTGCTGGAACTGCACACATACTAAAACTTTCTTGAATAAATCCCTTTTTCAGTAACTCCTCCGCTTTTCTCTTCAGCTTTGCATTCTTAATAGGATTCAAGCAATAGGCTGGAAGATTTGGTACTGTAAATCCAGGTACAAAGTCAATATCATGTAAATGAGGTAATTCACCTAGTAAATCATCCGATGTAAAGGTCGTCAGAAAAATCAACCAATAGTTCTCCCACTTCTTTTGGTAAAGTTAGGGCTATTTCAGGTGTTGTTTTTGTTACTTACCTTACTACGATTGCACACACAATCCCTTTTTCCTTGCTAACAACGTCAAATTCTCTCTCCTTAAGGATATGAAGAGGCTTTTTCTTGGTGTTTACGATTGTCTTGTTACTTCCTCTTTGTTTTTCTACCTTGTCTACCTTCATGGGCTTCAAAACTATCTTCTTTTCGTGAAATATAAAATGAAAGGTGTTACGTTTTTTGAAGTGTTGCACATCTCGATAATAAAGCCATGGTCGCCCAAGTAACATGTGAGATACTTTCATAGGAATGACATCACACCAAACAGAGTCCTCGTATATTCCTAATTTGAAAGACACCAAACACCTTCGAGCAACTGGTATAGTACTATCATCTACTCAAGCAACTTTATTGGGATTAGGATGTGTCTCCGTGAGTAAATTCAATCGCTTCACCATGTTCTCCAATACCACGTTCATATTGCTTCCTCCATCAATGATAAGCTTGCATACTTTATCTTCGCGTCTAACTTGAGTAAAGAAAATAGCAGTACGAAGCCATTCTTCTTGTTCTTCCACCTTAGGGGTTGTAAGTATGCATCTCATTGCGTTGAGATTTGGAGGACTAGTTCATCACTAGAGTCTCCTTCCAACTCTCTAGCTTCGTTCTCACACATGTACTTAGATTCTTCCTTTTCTACTTCTTCCATCATATGCAAAGCTTTAGTAGGACATTCATAAGCAAAGTGGTCCCTCTCGTTGTGTCGGAAGCAGTTTTTGTCATCGCTGCCTTCCTTCGTCCCAATCTCAGCTATTTCTTTCCCTTTAAATTCAACTCCTTGACAAGTTTTGTAGTTATTTGATGGTGCAGATTTTGATGCATTAGGTGTTGGTCTAAAGTTTTGCCCCTTCGTAGTTCTCTTCATGCCGTACTCCTCGGCTTGGCTTCAAAACTTTTTAACTTGTCCCAAATATTGTTCCACTCTTAAAGCCAAGTGATAGACATCTTCAAGGCTATAAATCCTTTGCATTATCAACTCCTTGCGAATTTCTGCCCTTAAGCCATTTTTGTAGTGGGATATAAGTTATTGTTCGGGCTCCATCCCTTCACATTGAGTAGAAGGTTCATCAAATATTTCCCTGTACTCAGTTACGGACATAATCCCTTGTCTAAGAGTCGTGAGTTAATCTTGGAGATCTTCCTAATAATGAAATGGTAAATATTTCTTTGATAGTTCATTTCTTCGCAATCAACAATTTGTATCTGGCCTGTTTTTCGAAGTCTACCCCCTGCTAATCTCCACCAGATTTTAGCGTGTCCAACTAGCTTCATCTTTGCGAATCGAACTTTTCGATCTTTTGAAATGTGGTACCAGTCAAAGAAATCTTCCATTGCTACTGTCCAGTCCAAGAATAGATGTGGGTCCATCCTTCCTGCAAAATTAGGGGCTTCAACACGAACTTTCTTAGTAATGTCATCGAGTTTGTTGGGTGTTTCCGAAAGGCTTGAATGCGCTCTCCATGTGTTGCTGGTTGATTTCTTTGTCTTAGATCTCTTGGTAGGCGTTGATTTCCTAACCCCATTCATTGTTGACTAGTGTCAACCTCCTTGTCTTGGATTTCACCTCTCTCACCATCAAGTACGGTTTGTTGTCTGGTATTGTTTTCTTGGCTACTTCTTGGAGCACGTTGTGATCGAGGATCATTAAGGTCCAATCTTTCTATAACTAGTAGAAGTATTTCATTTGGCTCCTGGTTGAATACTTCTCTATATGCCATTCCGCTATGTGTTGCCATTGTGAACCAAAGCTCTAATACCAAATTGATGTAGTAAAAGAATTAATAACTAGCAGCTAAAAGCACAAAATTGGGAAGTAAGGTTGATATTAGGCTACTGGAATATCAGGTTTCAAAGCTAGATTTAGGATAACATATCTAGGATAGCATATCTAAAATAGAAGAACATAATACTAATACTTCCTTTCTAATAAGGGTTCCTAATGCAATATGAATTTCAGCGTTATTTTTTATGTTAATTCAATTCTCAATCCTCATCCTACCAAATTAAAACTTGTGATTGATTGATAATTCAATTCCCAATCCTCATCCTACCAAGTTAAAACTTGTGATTGATTGATCTTTCCTATTTTATTTCTCTTATAAACTTAAGTTCTTTTGCATCACTTTGTATCTGTAAAAATTCATTGGACCTATGATTTTGTAACATATTTCTATAAATTCAACTTTGAATTTAACAGGAAATCATGATTCTCCCAATTGGGGCTACGAGATTTTCAGAAGCACTGCAATTGGGCTCTGAGACATATCATCATCTAAAGGTGGTTATGTTGTTCGACATCGTTTAGTGTTCTGAATCCTAAGTTTCAATGCGCTGGGTGCTTGTCATATATGGTCTTTCCTACACTTTTGTTCTTAAATCCTTGCTAAATTTCTGCTTTAGTTATAATTTACTTTTTCCTTATGCAGTATGCTCTGTGCGTTGTTGTTAACCATTGAATCTATAACCTTGGATGATCTCATATGTAGTGCCTAATGTGAGATATCTTGACTCTTTTCTTATATACTGCACCGTAGCATCAACTATTATCGTTTCACAAGTATGCTTCCATAACCACATGCATGGATTAGACTACAAATAAAAGCAAGCATGTGAGCAAAGGGCCGTGATTATTCTTCAGCATTTGACCTTCAGTCTTGCTATTTATGTTTATACCAATTTCTGGTTGTATTCTTGTTCTCTCAGTTGTGTAAATCCATTGCTTTTTTAAGTCATTTAATTGGACTTCCAAATAACTGTAATATGCAGTAAGTTTATTAACAATTGATTACAGTTCTCTGTTATGAAATAGAACAGGTTGTTATCACAGAAAAATATGGTCCACATGGATGTAATGTTGGGGAGGATGGTGGTTTTGCTCCAAACATCTCCAGGCAAGTAATGTTAACGGTCGTTTTTCTTAATCATGCGCAATGTATGTATGCAAGCCATTCATATTCTTCATTGCAACAGTAAAAATTTGAATCCGAAGATTTAATTAAAATATTAGAATACATTTTGCTAAATCATGCGCAATGTGTATATTTTAAAATAAAAATCTTGCCTCAGTAGTTTACTCTTTTTTCTTTTTATTATCTCATTAGTTTACGTAGTAGTTAGGAAATTCAATCTTCTGCTTTCTGCCATGTTGAATTGTCTTTGTTATGATTGCATCCCTAATACTTACAGTGTTCGAGAAGGCCTGGACCTTGTCAAAGAGGCTATCAGCAGAACAGGGTACCATGAGAAGATAAAGATTGCTATTGATGTTTCTGCTACGACTTTTTGTATAGGTGATAAGCTTTCTTCTTGTAATACACCTGAGTAGCTTCACTATTGAAAATAGCCATTTTCTGCCGATACCCATGTTTGATCAATGTAACCTATGTGAATAGTATTGGCTTTCTTAATTTTCTGTATATGCATATAAGATGAAAATTTCTACACCACAACTGCACGCCTAATGTTTCTTTATCAGTTTCATGTAGCGACCAAGGAATTAGTTTGCTCATGTATACTACTTGCTGCAGTTAATACCATTGTTTTTTATTTTCCACTCATTTAGGTACCAAGTATGATCTAGACTATAAATCTGCAACTAGGTCAGGACAAAATTTCAAATCAGGAGAGGATATGGTTGAAATGTACAAAGAATTGTGTGCTGGTATACCAATCTCTCTTACAAGTTTTATCCCTTTTTCTTCATTGCTTGTTCACATATGATTTAGTCTGACCTTTCTTTTGGAACTCAGAATATGGAATAGTGTCAATCGAAGATCCCTTTGACAAGGAGGATTGGGAACACGTGAAGAATTTTTCAAGCCTTGGGCTGTGTCAGGTTGGTTATTCACACAGTTTCTGCTGGGTACTTCCATAATTATTTTGATGACATCAATTATGAGCATCTTACAGGTTGTAGGGGATGATTTGTTACTGTCCAATCCAAACCGTATTGAGAGAGCAATACGTGAGTCTGCATGCAACACTCTTCTACTTAAGGTATTGGCTAGACTTAAGAGAGAGAACTTTTTTAATTGCTTAGTTTTATACTTCATTGACGAAGTCCATTGTTTTAACTTTTGATTTGATCCTTTCACCATTAAAACTGCAACATGTTATTGCATAAATGGGATTATTTACTTTGTTCTTGAATCCTATGTTGCCAATGACTATAATATAACTGAAAAGTTAACTCGGCTTGTCTACTTAGATATTGCTATGCTCTATTGTGACCGTTGGGATCTTCCATATCGTGATGACAAGTACTGCTGAAGTGTAGGTAAATCAGATTGGGACAGTAACAGAGGCCTTTGAAGTAGTGAAGCAGGCAAAAGATGCCAACTGGGGAGTCATAGTATCTCATAGAAGTGGAGAAACAGAAGATTCTTTTATAGCTGATTTATCTGTTGGGCTTGCCCTGGGTCAAATCAAAGCAGGTGCTCCTTGCAGAGGAGAGAGACTCGCAAAATATAACCAGGTTGACTTTCTCATGCATGCTCATAGAATATGTTTTCCTTCAAGTCTCGTTGAGATTTCTTTCCTTCTGCTTTCTGGCTTTTGCTGGAGCTGGAATTTAGTTTTGGGTTAGGTTACGTGATATGTCTAGGAAAGCTTGTGCCCTAATGTGATTGGTGATTTCCATCCCAGCTTCCAGATTGCATCCTATCTAAAGATTTTGGACAAGTTTGATGAAAGACCCCAACTTAGTCTTACCATCTCTTTCTTTCCTAATAATTAGCAACGCTACTGTTATTACTGACCTATAGCTGCCCAACAAATAACACCTGTTTAATTCCATTTCTCCCATCTTCTTTCTGATGATCATGTAAACAAATCCTCTTCTTGTTGCTGTAGTTCTTGTTGGAAATGTATTGACAATTTTAGTTGCTTCATGGAAACTGCCTGTTTCAAAGACATGTTTAGAGGAAATTTCAATCTAGAGGAACCGGATTGTCTTTTAATTTTTTTATCTCCTCGCCACCCTGGATGACATGCATATTTCATGACTAACTATAACTACCTAATATATAGACCATAAGACTCTTTAAAGTCCGGGAACATTTGTGATCCAAAATTGGAAATTCTAGTAGTGAAACGCTTCTGGTTTAGTTTCTATGGCAAGTTGTAGGCTGTGAAGCTTATTCTATTTAGATTTCTGGGTCTGATTGTCCAACGTCTTTGCAGCTGCTTCGGATTGAGGAAGAGCTGGGTGATGGATCAGTTTATGCTGGTGAAGATTGGAAGCCAATCTGATTGGTCCTCAAAAGTTATCACAGCTGCATGTCCCTAATTCCTTCACATTGTTTCGAAGCTTTCAAAAGCTGGTGTCTTGTTATGATGAGCAATTTGGTGTTCCGATGCGTATTTGTTTGGCTTGATTCAATTTTATATGGGTGTTTTGGGAACTTTTTAAATCCTTTTCAGTTTTATCTTGGGGGTAGGGTAGGTGGTTCGTGCAGATGTGTTCAAGAATTAAAAAAAAATAAATGAAGAGAAGTTTGAGAGAGTAGATGGTCCATTTTGCTTGCCAATGTTACTATAGACGATTTGCCCCATTTGAATTGCTAATTTTATAATATAAGAGCTTTTTTATATTCTCTACTTGAGTTAATAGGTTAATTAATTTTTGATTAATTAATATCTTTTCAAATTAATATATTTTGTCTTATTCTAACAATATAGATATTTTACTGTATTATTAAGATCAAGCAATGTCTGTAAGTTACATCAGCTTGTGAAGCACTGTACATTTTTTTTTTTGGCCATTTGATCAACAACTATCGGTTCTCTACGTTTAAAATCCAAAAAGCTATCAGAGGGGAGGGGAAAGACACTCAAAATAAATAAGGAGTGTAGTTATGGTAATGCAATTTTCATTTCAACAATCCAAAAGGTTTTGCAGTGTAAAGAGCATCCATTTTTAAAAATTATGACCACTCAAATTGTGCGAAGTTAATACTCTCGGAGTATCTGATTCTCGATTTTTACCATACGGGATCCTGAAAATTCTTCTTTTCCACATTAGGTAACAAAATTAAGTGACCCCTACTGGTGGCTAACAGCAACAACTCTTTCTAAGTGTAATTACAGAATTAACTAATAAGTCAAAACAGGCGAGTACAGAAAGAGAGAGGGAGAGAATACGAACAAGTTAGTTGTTAAGCAACTAAAAATGTTTTATGTACTCAATGTTCTAACTAATATTTTTTTAAAAATTAGATCGAATAAAAAAGATGTTTAAAATTTAAAAGTTTAATTATTATTAGACTGACATAAAATTGTTATAGTAAATATTAAACAAAGTTGAATAATTTAAAATAATAAAATTAAAAATCAAGACATCTGATAATTTTTTACCGAGCGATTCTATTTCTAACTATTATCTCAATATCATACAATCATAACACGTGTTTGTTTTTTTGATCTTTTTATGATTTCATAACGACGTTTTCCCATATTCATGGGCATCAGATTAGCTGTCCCACAAACGTTGTGCCTGTGCTATTTCGAAATTAAAATGTCAAAGTTTTAATAAAACCAAACCTCTCGACTTTACTCTTGCCTAAGCCAAGCCGACGCCCCCTCTTTCTTTTGATTTTGCTTCCCGCCTCAAGGAACTAGCGCAGTACCCTTTCTTTTGATTTTGCTTCCAGTCGATGCTACGTTTGCCTTCATTGCTTTTTTTTTCAGTTATTATCTTCTATTGCATTCTCTCTGTGTAACCATTTACTTGCTCTTCTTCATCTCCAATCTCGGATTCTACTATTGGCTACCTTCTGGTTATGCCTGATTGCATGTACACATAATTGCATTTGCCTTTTGTTCTTCAATGTACTTCAGGTGTCTTCCAAATTTATAGGTTTGGCAATCGAATTTCTTGTAAAAGGAAATGTTGAAAGTGTTTGTTTACTGGGCTTCTTAGTTGTTTCGTTTTCTTTTGCGTCCTTACAATTTTCGGTGGAATGTTCCACAAATATCCTTTGGACACAATTATGTGGTGAAATGTGTGAGAAGGAATTATAGTTGTTAAATGATTGTTTTGCATTGTGGTAGATTGGTTAGAGTTATTTCTATCTTGGTACTTTTGAATGCAAGAAATTTATTAATGTTGTAGAAAATTTAATTACATAAACTACATATTGACTGTATCATCTAAATATTTGTCGACTTAATCGATACTGCTTCATTATGTGAACAAAGTATTAAGGGACCTATTGACGAACTTTTGATTAGGACATCGATGACTTCTGTTAATCTATTTAGTTGAGCATATCCTTAACTTACTAGTCAACCTTGAGTGCATGTCAAAGAACCTTATATAGATGCACATTTAGTTAAAATATAGAAGATCGGTCCATAATTTTAGTTTGGGATGAGGATTCTATGATAAAACCATTGCATGCTAAGGGAGCAGCGAAAGGCCTTCTCTGTGTTGTAGTTGTTATCCACCATTACATTGTATCTTACAGTAACTTATAGAACCCTTCCCTAGTTATCTTCCATTGCAAGGTTAAAAATGTATTGAAATTTATCACATAGTTGTTTTAGTTATTTTAGAGGCCTTATGGCCCATGATAAAGGCTATTTGAGATGCTTTGCATAATGATTTTGTTCACTAGGTCATTGTTAGGATGGTTGATCATTCTGCTATTAATTTATGTTGGTGATTTGGGACACTGGTTCAGACATAGTGTGGCTCTATTTTTCCAGCTGACAAGGATTCAATTTCAGACTTGGCAAGTTAGATGGACATGTCAAAAAGTAAGCAATAGTTGTGGCCACTGCATGCAAATCCATTATGTTGGATTAATATAACTAATAAAACCTATCTTTAGTATATCCATTTTCATAAATAGTGGCCTTTCCCTCTGGTGGCATTTTGCATACATAATTTGTTAGCGCACCTCACATGGACAGTGATGTCCATGCAG
>JAOTJB010000008.1:29324085-29334599 GCA_027123815.1 Erythroxylum minutifolium | reverse complement strand
TTACTAAATTTATTTTATTTATATTTTCTTATTTTAATTTAATATTTTATTATTTATAATTTTAAATTTATATGACTCATGATATATTTTTTAATTATTTATACAGCAATTAATAGTTTATTAAATCAATGGGCTTTTTAGTCATTTTATCTCTTTTCGGCAACTACAATTGCACTGTCAAATACTTATTTTCACATTTCAGCAGTTATCAAAATAGCAATCTCAAATACATAAGTATTTATTGAGAATAAGTACTTATCATTTTAACAGGTTAATTTTAGTATGTTATCAACCGCTACTACTCCCCCAAACCAAGCCTAAGGATGACTCAAAAATATGATATGATCACGTCATTAATAACCAATAAAATATATTAATACCCATCTAATTTTAGTAGGCCATCTAAGAACCACCTAAGATTAAAATACGGATAAGTTTAAGCCAAATCCAAAGAAAGTTAAATCAAATATATAAAAAGAATTGACGTCATAAAGAAATAATTTTTATAAGTGAAAAAATTTGATTAAAAAAAACACTCACAACTAGATGTCAATGCTTCCTAAAATTGCAAGAAAACATCACTTAAATACTTAACAAAAAAATTAAAGCTTCGCTTAATCCCAATTTTATTTTTCTGTTATATTTTTTTGTTATAAAAATTTTTTTGGTTGAGATTTGCAATAAAAAGACTAAAAACAAAAATATTTTTGGTTGAAATTTGTAATAAAAACATATTTGACTTTATCATCATTTTTTTACTTGTACTATTAGATGTTAATATTAATTTTTGATTTAATTATTTTACTATATCAAATTGTATTCTTAAATTAATTAGTTCTCATTATCGAACGAAATGAATTGTATTAATACTTATATAATTAAATAAATTTACACATCAATTATATATAATAAAATTCTATAAACTATAAAAATGACATTAAGTCATTCTAGTCAATAAAAGATGTTCACTGTACTATAATGCTTTAAAATATAATAGTAGTATCATCTACAAAAGGAAAACATAATTCAGTTAGAACTAATATAAACAATTTCACATTTATCTAGCAATTTCATCCCACTTTCGAAATATACTGTGAAGTTATGATAGAGAGATGTTATACTCTACTTTAGAACTTGTATCTTCTTTTTTATTTTTCCCAATTTGTTATTCACTTTTAACACAACTGTCAAATAATCTATCATTGTGTTAATGCATTCTAATATAATTGTGTATAACACAACAAGAAATAATAATGTATTTTTGTTTCTTAATACATAACTCAGCATGCTTGAAAGTATATGTAACCTTGCTTCTAGAATGCCGAAACATCTTTCAATAACATTTCTTCATTAAGCAAGATTCTGAAGAATGCTTATAGGTAAATAATTATTATTGACTTTGAGGTCTTTCTCTTCTTCTATAATCTCACAAATGATATCTTCTCACCTCAATATGGTGAAAGAAATTTAGGCATATTGGTATACCTTGAATTAACTAAAAAAACTTACCTAATATATAAAGAACATAATATTAAAAAAAGTTATTAAAAATTAAAAGTAATTCCAATATTTATTTAAAGTAATTTAATACCTTGTGGAGACATAGGAAATTGGTTCGCTAGATTTGTTACTATTTCTAAAAGAACTTGAGAGTCATTTGTAATATCTTCCCATCCAACCATTCCATATGTAAAACGCATGTCAAATTAGTAATAACACATATATTTTGAGCCATATCAATTATTGGTATTCGTTCATTGGTAATAATATGTGCATCAATATGTGTACCGTATATTGCTCTTAAACAAACCTAAAAGATAAAATTACGCCATTAGAATAATTATTAATCATAATGATATAATGAAAATAGTAATTAAATATATGAATATACTTAAAAATATGGAAAGAATTTTGAATTATGTTAAATTTCAGGAGGTGTATTGTTAAAGATGGTAGAGTAATGACTCTTTTTGTAAGACGATTAACTACAAATAAAACTTTGCGATACTTCGAACTCGTCCAAGTTGAATGTTGAAAGCATTCTATAATGACTCTTATCATCTCACCCTATGGTCATCAAGAAAATAACTACTTTTTCCTCAACAGTCAAATGAATTGTTGGTTTTAAACCTCCTAAACTCTTCAAATCATCACATAAGCACAATAAGATTGTCTTGCTCGTTCCTAAGTTCTCATAAATCCTTGAAGGATTCTCATTCAAAATTTATAATATCTAATCATAACTTGATAGAGTAGAAGTTCTACATGGCTACTAATGTAAATGAAAATATTTAGTCACTTCCCCAGTTAGATAAATAATAACTATCTTCATCATTTCATTATAAGAATCTGAATTGAAATATGAAAAGGAAGCCATATATCTACTATAATAATATTAAATTTTATTAACAAAAACATTCAGTTAAAATATTTATATCAAATATTTATACAAAATATACACTTAACATATTTAAGCCATGGAATAGTTAATATAAAATTTTCAAAACAAATAAGACTTCAATATGCAATAACATGAATATATAACTAAAAAGACATAATCCAATCTAGCTTTCTTTCATCTGCCATAAAATCCATGTAAATCTTTTACACCTTTTCCATATTGTACACTTTCAACACCCAATTCTTCTAAGGAATTCAAATATTCCATCATTATATTAGTCTCTTGATTAATTGATGAAGCTCCAAATCCATTCTCAAAATGGATGATGTTACAGTCAATTTTTTTTCCAACTAAATAATTCTTTCTTTTGTATTGTTATTCAATTTTCAAAACAAATAAGACTTCAATAAGCAATAACGTGAAAATATAACTAAAGAGACATAATCCAATCTAGCTTCCTTTCATCTGCCATAAAATCCATGTAAACATTTTATAGCTTTTCCATATTGCATCCTCTCAACACCTAATTCTTCTAAGCAATTCAAACATTCCATCATTATATTAGTCTCTTGATTAACTAAGGAAGCTCTAAATCCATTCTCAAAATGGATGATGTTAAAGCTAGTTTTTTTCAACTAAATAATTCTTTCTTTTTTATTATTCACCAATTATAATTAAGACCTCTTCTAACAAGATTAAATAAATTGAACCAAACCTCACAATAAGTGAAAAGGTTTTGTCATAATTGATTCCCTCCTATTATGTATCTTTTTGCCACAAGACATTCTTTATATCTTTCGATACTACCATCAACATTTTGTTTTGTTTTGAGAATCTATTTGTTCCTAATAGCTTTAACGTCATTAGGGAGATCAATTAAGTTTGACACTTGATTTGAGAGATCAACTAAGTTCGACACTTGATTTGAGCTTAAAGAACTCATTTCTTCTTTCCTTTTTCTTATTTATTCGTTTTAGTAGGACTATTATGATACTTGTATACATTCCTTGGCTTATTGTATTCTTGTGGGATAATCATGTGAATTTCTACTTCTATTTCAAAGAAGTTGGGGAATCTTTCCACAATTACTTTAGCATAAATGTGGTTCATGAGAAATAAATTCATCGACATCTTGATTACTCCCACTCAAATCAGATACGGTAGGTAAACTTTGAATGGATTGTAATCTTAACTGCTCTTGAGTTAATTCTTTAAGTTTTAGATTACTCATACTAGGATAAAGTCCCTCTTTATGATTTTTAGTAATGGAATCATCCTAATTAAAAGTTTCATATAGAAATAGGTCTTTCCTATTTATCCTTGCTTTGAAAAATCATTATCTAAGAATGTGACATTTCGCGATTCAAACCTTGTTTACCTATAAACACATATCCTTTTGAATGTTTAGAGTATCCAATCAAGATAATTTTCTTCCCTCTTTTTTCTAGTTTTCCATATCTATGAGAGAGATTATGAACATAGGTAGCACATCCCCTTGATTTTTGATGTTTAATGTTGGGTTTTCTTCTATCCATAACTCAAATGGCGTGGTTGTAACTGATTTTGTAACCCTAATAGGTGATATGTAGATTTGCTTGTGCGATTATGGGCCTAACCATCTCTAGTAACATTCTATTATGACTTTCTGAATTGCCATTTTATTGTAGGGTTCATGGAATAGTTAATTGTCTTTCTATTCCTTTTTTATCACACAACATCTTGAACGTATTAGATAAGTAACCTTGTCCTCAATCAGTTCTTAATTCTTTTTTCTTTTCTAATTAATTCTCTACTAAATTCAAATATTTTATGAAATAACTTAATTCTTTCGATTTATGATGAATCAAATATACAAGATCATACAGAGTATTATCATCTATACAAGTGCTTAAATACATACCCCACACCATGTTCTTATATTCATCAGACAACAGATGGCTGAATGACTTAATTACGATAGATAAGAAGGTTATGCTCCCTTTCTAAATAGCTTTCATGCCATTTTACCTACTAGATAATGTTTATAAATAGGTAAATCTACTTAATATAAGTTATCTAATAAGCCTTCTTTAGCTAATCGGCTTATTTGATTTTGAATAATGTGACATAGTCTAACGTGCCACGAAATTACATCATTATTGGAATTACTAGATAAGGTAAACAAAGAATTTTTATTATTTGAATAAAGAACATCTAAAATAATAAAACCATCTATCATATAACCATGACCATAATAATTTTTCCAAGATATAAAATTCATAGCACCATTATGGAAATTTACATCAAAACTAAGACTTATTAAACTAACACATAGATCAGATTAACAGAATCTTTGAAGCATACAATACTCTATGTAAGATAAAGGATTGACCACTTTGCATGTCTAATATGTAGGTTTCAGTCCTTTCTATATCAACTCTTGAATTGTTTCCTACATAAATCTGTCGTGTTCCGTATGAAATTTTATGGAATTTTATAAAGGCATCTTTATCATTCACTATATAGATAGTTGCTTCCGAATCTACAATCCACACAAGATGTGATCTAGTTAGTAAAATAGAATAAGAGACATTCACAAAAAAATGTTTTTATAATAAGATAGTACCTTTTTGGGTTTTTCTACAAGCACGAGCAAAGTGAACATTATTGCCACAATTAAAGCACTTGTCTATTTCCATGTTCTGATTCTTAAAAGGATGCTTTTATATTTTACCTTCTTTGAGTCTTAAGTATAGTGGTTGGTTTCATAGCCTTTTTCCATTTTAATACACCATTATGTTTATGCTTCTAGATCATAGCTCCATATGAGCTAGAACTAATTGCATATACCTCTGAGGACACTTTTGAGGCTTCAAGATGTTCTTCTTCTAGTATAAGATGCCTCATAGCATCTTACATTGTTTTAAGACTCTCACTACTAGTTAAATGCATCTTTGTATTCTCCCAACTCTGAGGTAATGATCGAATAATAGCTTGTACCTATTTATCATCTAATAATTCATAACAAACATTACCCAATTCACTTATTATGTTTGAGATATGCCTCAAATGATTTTGCATTATGTGATCCAGCCATTTCTTATATATGTCAAACTTAATAGTAAGTGAACTTACTCTGTTCATTGAGGTGCATCCAAAATATACTAAAGCGGACCACATGTCTTTAGCAATGTCATATATACAAAACTAATGCATGATATCATTATCCATGCTTCTTAGTAACATAATATGAGCTAATGAGTTCTTTTTCTTCCAAATTTCATAAGCATCATGATCCCTTTTATGTTGGGCTGTATTGCTTTCCTCAAGAGCATCCATGTTTATGTTTCATGGTTTAAAAGCCTCTAGCTCTTCCAATACATTAGATTTTAACATTCCGAATCTCATAATTTTCTCCATTTAATTTCTTTGTTAAGTTTGGCAACAATATCCTTTGATGTAGTAGTCATAATGGAAACACAAAGTTTCTATATAAAGGAATGGTATACTTGTATGTTATTGTCATGTCATATATATATATATATATATATGGAACAATAAAATTTCAATTGTCTATGAAATAGAAAGAGTATATATGTTCTCAATCATCATTCATATGACAATTGAATACCAATTTTCATACTCAAGAAGTTTTCAAAAAATAACTATTCAAACAACATATATTATGATAAAAAGTAATGATATCAAATTTGATATAGATTAAAGAACATAATTATGTGGTTTATTACAATTTAGTTCGGAAAATAATAACGAAACGAAGATAGAATAAGGTCAATGAATTAACACGATAAAGTCCTAGAAGTTCGATATAATATTTATTTTATATTTTTGAGTAGAATACTATTTGGGTGTAAAGTACAAGTCAATTATTTTCTTCAAACTTCTCTTATAAATTTTATCACCAACCATTTATATGATTTTATCTGAGGCCATTTGAAGTTCCAAAGCATGCTTAACAATTCAATTTTTGGTTGTGATAATTAAGAGTAAAGTCGCATACTTCACTTCAGCTTCTATGAAAGCTAGACAACCTCTGAAATATATCTCTTACATTAAGTGATTAATGGTAATAATTATTATGGAACCAAACAAATTATATTTTAAATTTAAAAACTTATTTCTAACTACCATTACACTAATAATGTCAATTTAATTAAAAAATATTTCTAATTATTATATAATGTTTAATTAGAAACTCATTTCTAATTATTATTCGACGTACAAACATACTAATCTAAATTTAATTAGAAACTTACTTCTAATTAATATTGAACTAATTAATTTTAATTTTATAATTCACTTAGAAACTTATTTCTAAGTATCATTAAATTGATAAGCATAATATATATGAATTGAGAAACTTATTTCTAAATTTGATTTGCATACTGTTTAATATGTAATAAATAAGATTTGGCTCATTAAATAGGCCCAAAATTATGTTAAATACTAGCCTATAAATCATAGGAACCTATATTAACTCTACGATGTACTAGATTATTTTTAATTAATTACTTGAAGATTATTCGATAATATCGATTGATTATGTTGTAACTCCTCATCTCATTTTATATCTAAACTTTTGTGGCGTATTATTTATGCTCTGTGTTACTATACTTTTGTCCCTAAAACGTATGCACAAAACATGTTTGATAAAATGTTTTAAAGTGTAGCTTGAATTTTTGACTGTTTAATTACTCAGAATTATTGATAATCAATTTGAATGTTTGTATAAACAAACCTCTTTACTTATATTAAGATATTGTTATCCAAGTTATGAAATGCCAAACTTAATTGCACGCCAAGTGTTTAATAGGTTGTCGTTGTGAATTGCACACCAAGTGTTTGACAACGTACTTCATTGGAGTTCACACAAACTACTGGATAGAATTTGATTGAAGACTCAGCCGGGGAATCAAGTTTTGAAACAGAGGAATCTAACTAAATGTGATTTAGAAAAAGAGACTAATTCTTTTCAATAATGTGAAGACAAATATTCAAAATATTTGGACCCATTTTTCTTTATCTTGTTCAAAAAATAGGATCTCTACATTACAAACAAATACTCATGTAATGTTTACATAACCTCAAGTGAAACCCAAAAAAACAACTGTGTGTCCAGTCCAAGAAACAAAACCACAATCAAATAATAGTTAAGCTTATAATATTATTATACCTTATCCTATGAATTTTTTTAAAAAACTTGATCATATTCAATTAGAAATTTGTATAATTAAGATTATCAATTATTTAATATTATCGTTTATTCAATCTTTATTCTAACTCTTGACAATTATCAATTTAGAATTTAAAATTCATGGAATAATTAATCAAATTCAACGCAAAAATAATTAACAATTTAATTTAATAATATGATTAAGATGCACCCTTGAATGAAACTCATTTTTTGCAGAATTCTTCGTTCAGTAGTTTTTAGTGTTTTCTAAAGACTATCATTAGATTTTTCAAATAAACATTATCTCATATTTATAGAAAACGTTAATTTGTTAACTGACGATTAATAGTTAACAAACGAATGATCACATCCTAAACTCATTAGGAAAAATAAAATATCCAAATAGCAATTTTCTTATATTTTTTACTTAATTAAAAAGATATTTAATTCATGTATCTTAAAACTTTAAATACTTGGCTTCAATCCTATAAAATCAAAAGTTTATTAGGCAACAAAGCCTCTTCTCTTTTTTGTAGAAAAATAGTTTTCATTATAATATGCATGACATTTACACATAACATCCAAATAATCTTAAATATATTGATTAATTTGCAATAAGTGGCATAACATCCTATTGATGTTTCTTATACGTTAGTCTCTCCAATATCTTTCTATTGGGTGGGTCACTTCTGAAGTGGGCCCACCACATGTAAATGTTAAAAAAAGAGATAGGATAAATAAAGATTAAAAAAGAGACAATGTGGCAGGCAGGGGAACATGAAAAAGAAAACAAATGAGAAAATAGGTTAAAGAGCGAGTGGCAAAACCAAAAAAAGGGAAAATTTGGTTTCATTAGTAAGAGATTTATAGGACTATACGATCTCTTTTTGAGTTAAAATTTTAGTATTTTATTCTTGATTGTGCAAGCTAGACTACGGTGCAGGTAATTATTATTTTACTCCTTGTTGCTCAAGTTGAGATACCATTTAAGAGTATTTATTTTGTAGTTATCCACCATTGTTAGTGATCGTTTTAGTACTTGTTGATCCCTAAATTGTTAGGAGGACTGAACATTAGTGTGCTTATTATTTTTATAAAAGTGGAGATTATTTTATTGGTTTTTTCTTCACACTAGAGCTTTCCATTTTAAAAAATCCTAGTTCTTATTGATTGTTATGTGGTATATTTGTGGAGCCCATATTATTTTTCACAGGGGAGAAAAAGAATTATTAAAATTGCTTTCGTTTGTGCATGTACACACTTATGTGTTTGATCTTTCTCCTACTAACTGATATTAGAGCTAGTTTGTGGTATTCGTGTTGAATTCATAAAATTGGAAACCAACACAAGTAAAATGATTAGCTTAAATGGACCTAATTATGCTATTTAAAAAGGCAAGATGGAAGATTTGCTTTATGTAAGGAAACTTCATAAATCTATGTTTGTTACAGAAAAGACTACAAATATTATAGATAATGAATGGAGCCTATTACATAGGCAAGTGTGCAATAATAAACATAGGCAAATGTGCAATCATATTCGACAGTGGGTTGATGAAAATGTTTAGAACCATATAACTAAACAAACTCATGCTAGGATCTTGTGGAACCAACTTAAACAATTATATGATAAGAAAATGGGTAATAGTAAAATGTATTTAATCAAGAAATTGTTATTCTTGAAATATCAAGACATGCCTCCAGTGGTAGATTACATGAGTAATTTTCAGGGAGTTATCAATCAACTTACTAGTATAGGAGTAAAGTTTAAAGATAATATTCAAAGTTTGTTCCTTTTCGGCTCATTGCTAGAGTCATAGGAAACATTCAAGACTTCATCATGTAATTATGTTCTTGATGGCATGATGTCCCTAGAGCTTGCTAAGAGTAACATCATGAGTGAAGAGATGAGAGAAGAAAATCATTAGGATCCTCTTCATATTTAGAGGCCTTGTTTATTGAATCAAGGGGGAGAATACAAACTAGGAACTCCTAGAAAAGTAAAAGATGCAGTAAGTTTAGAGGGAAGTCAAAGTCAGAAAGATATCAAGTGTCATCGTTACTAGAAAATTGATCATATGAAAAAGGAATGTAGGTTGCTTAGTAAGAGAAATCAAGGGAAAAAGGTGAAGACAAGAAAAAAGGAAAAGATACCACTATAGTTGTATTCAATAATGATGTTTTTATGGTTGGAAAAGGTGGTAATCTCACAGGCTAGGACTTTAGTTGGATAATGGACTTTGGTGTCACATTTTATGTGGTGCCAAATCAAAAGTTCTCATTATCTTATACCATAAGTAAATTTGGTAAAGTGAGGGTGGGAGACTATAGAGTATGCAAGGTAATTTGTGTAGGAGATGTTTTGTTAGAGACCAACATCGGATGCAAGTTTCACTTGAAGGATGTTAGATATGTCCCAAATTTCCATCTTTTACATTTGGTGGTTAAAAATGGAGAATCACAAAAATGCATGTAAAGGAACTAGATACAAATAATCTTTATAGGATTTAAGCTAAGTTGATAAAAGTTAAGGTGAATGTTATCAGAAGATTATAGCACAGAATTATGAAACATAAGCCTTGATCACCTAAGTGAGAAGGGACTTGACACTTTTATAAAGACAAATCTTCTTCCCATTAAAGGTAATTCACTAAAACCTTTCCCTCGTTGTTTGGTTGGTAAGCATAAAAGAGTTTCTTTTTATAGATTTCCCCTATAAAAGACGTCATATGCTTTTGATTTATTTCAAGTTGATGTTTGTACAATAAATTCTAAAACTTTTAGTGACTGCTTATATTTTATAAAATTATTATTGATGTTAGAGTAGTGTTCTAAAGGCAATTACCTTTAGCACTTTTGTACAAACTTTATTTTGATTAATAAAGTGAAAGGAATTTTTCATTGATTTGATATTCGTTTATATATGAATTGATATTGATCT
>JAOTJB010000008.1:29222799-29233179 GCA_027123815.1 Erythroxylum minutifolium | reverse complement strand
ATAATAATAATAATAATAATAATAATAATAATAATAATAATAATAATAATAATAAATAAATAAATAAATAAATAAAACAACTAGTAAATAATTTAGATACAAACAAAGAATCCCCTTTAAACCTTCCTATTCTTCAATTTATCCTAATTTAATAATTAATATGAGTTTCTTGAACCGTAGGAATTCCAAACTTACAATTATATTCTTTCTCAAGATATATGGCCCTTATCCTTAAGTTATCAAAAGAAATCCTTTGAAACCAAAAGTCCTAAGAATGCATTATTTCATCCTATGAATTTGATAAATTTGACTATAATCCAGAAAATTTAAATGGTTTTATCTCCAAAATTTCATGCAAGTCTTATTATTCATTTTTTAATCTAATCATAAATATGATTTTTCAGTCCTTATATATGAAATCTAATGTTGAATCTTCTACCTTTGTTACTTTAATTCAACATAATAAGTAAATATGATTAATTCTCAAAGTAACTAGAATCTTTCGTTAAATCAAAGAATCAATCTAAAATAACATGTTCTAGGATTCATCTCATCAAGATTTATATCCCAATTAGTTCATTATTCAAACAAAGAAAACCTAAGAAAGAAGAGAAGAAAAAAAATCATTCTTTTTTGTATACTTAAAATCATGATGTTCTTGATGAATCGTATTGGACTTCTTGCTTTTCTCTAAGGTTGCTTCCTTCTTGATGTGTTCTTGACTATCCTCTAGTTATCCTTTCATCCCTCGGTTGTCCTTGGATCCAAAGCTGCACCTTTTTTTTTTCTCCCTTTTGATTGGTATTAGTCTTCCTAAATGACTCTCCTCTTTGATTTCCCATGTCTCTCTCATGTTTATCTTAAGAAAACCCTAAAATTTTGACAAACATGAAGCCAACAAGGGAACGCAGTGAAGGATGTACTAACCAATATGGGGGCGATATGATTCCATATTTTTGAGTAATGATAGTGGTGATGCTTTTATAAATTAGGATCTTTGGGAACTATAAAGAATAAGGGACCAACACAGTATTGCCCCCATATTGGCTTAGTACATCCTGTGCTGCGTATTCCAAGGGTTGTCCTAATGAATATGAATTTGAAATCCGTAAGTATAAGATCATGTTTGGGCTATGTTTTAAAGCATAGGTCCCTCTTTAGGTTGTGTTTCTTAAATGAAAAATTTCTTAAGAAATAGAATACACCAGGGTTGAACATGGGAGGAACATGGTATTATTTTCGGGTCACGTTCCTTCATATGTCAAGTTGTTAAGGAAGTTAAATGCCCTAATATCCTATAGATGGTTAAACACGGTACTACTTTAGTGTTGTGTTAGGGAACATAGTGCCATATTCTTTTAAAATCACCTTAAAAACTTCCCTAACTTGGCTCCAGCTTGCCTAAATTCATTCCTTGTCAATGTTATTAATACCGTAAATGAATTTAGGTATAAGATCTAGTATTGTATTAGTATCAGTCAATATTGAGTATTGTATTGAGTAATTTTTAAATTTATAAAATAGTATCGGATTTTTTTTAAATTGCAAAATAATTCCTCAACATATTGTGCTGTATAATAATAATAGAAATTTGAAATAATAATAATCTATTTATTTCTATTAATATTACTTTTCACATACTTCATATATAATTAATAATCATAATTAATATGAAAAAAATATTATTTATTCATCATACAAATATAAAATTAAAGACAAAACAAAGCACTTAAAATGTTACAATTTCATCATATAATAAATAATAATTACATCAAAACATCAAATAAATAAAATAATAAAATATATGACTATCTAAGTATTACAATTTACAGCAAGAGTTTGTGTCAAGAAAACAACCAACTAGAAGTGAAACCTGAAACAAAACATTTATAATTATATTTATATTGCATATATAGAATTTTACATATACATAAAACAAAAGTGAAATTAAAAGAAGAGAAGAAATGAAAACTTAGAGCTTCATTTAATTGAATATCTGCTCAAATTGCATTGACCTTAATTCTCATTTGTACAAAATCCTCATCATTGAGAGGATTCTTATCATCACCATCTTTTAAATTCATTGTACCAAATGACATATCAATAATTTTCCATACAAGATTATCTTCCAAGTTACTCTCATATATCAAACCCAGTTTCTCATAAACCTAATCCACCAAAAGATCGATATGATCAAGAAAAATTGGATCTATATAAGTACTTGTTCTATTAAGAGTCCTAGTAAACAAATAACACTAAATTATTAAGAAATTACAAGAAATTATATCCAACTTAATAATGATAATAACATAACTTTCTTGAAGCTTTAAATTGTATCGAACAAAGATCAAGGTGTTCAATCTTTTATGTTCCAATCTATTCCTTTTCTTGTAATGGATAAATTCAAATATGCTTTAATTCCTTTCACATCGCTTTGCGCTCATATATGGATTTAGAATTCAAATTGCAAACTTTTGCAATTATAAAAAACCACTTCAGAATTGATCCGACCAAACAATTGTAAGACAACAAAAGTAACATTAGAAACAAAATAAAGTAATTATTAATTTTCAACAAATAATAAAAGTGAAAAAATATATACCTAAGTTAAGTTTGTCTCTCTGACAAATAGAAATAGGCACCCCTAAATCACCAAAAACATCCTTATAAATCTCCATCTGTGAGCTTAAGAGATCTTGCATCATCTTTTGAGCAATAATAGTTATAATAGTTAATAATATTCCCCTATTAACTTTAGCTTTCTTTATAGAACTTGGTTTAAAATAGACACTAGGATTTAAAAATGCCCCATTCGCAAACAACAGTGAGCCTCTTCGATCTCTCATTGATAACTACAAGATAAGGTGTGTACAAAAGGCTTAATTTTCATATTAGCATTATAAAATAACCTATTGTTGCTTTCTCATCACTGTCATTTAGAAGTACCCTCACTAAAGACTCATAACATAAATGAAAAATTGACATTGGGACCAAATCTTCAAGTATAATTCTAGAAACCTTCAATCCAATGTTAAACCTAATATATTGAGATGCAACCCACTTATTACTTGTAAACACTTGCCTCAATTTCTTATTCATTAGAATAAAATACTAAAGTGATAAGAAATTAGTAGCAAATATTTTAATAGCAGGACAACACAAATTCACCATTTTTGAAATCCTTTCTCATTAAATTCAGGACCGATGTATGATTTTAGATGAATTTGGTAACCTTTTTTACTTTCTACAGAGTCTCATCAATAGTAGGAAAATATGTATCATCTCTTATGTTTTCCAACATTAAGTCGATGTAATGTGCAGCAACACAAAGAGTCCAATAACTGAAGGAGTTGTGCACTGTTAGCGATATCATATGAAGAAATTGTTAAAATTTTTTGCTATCTAAGTTCCATATCTTACACCATCACCACCTAAATCTCCATAAGTATTCTTGCTCATGATTTTTTATTTATTGTTATTTCTATTTATTTTTATTATTTCTATCTCCATATTAAGGTCAATGTTTTGTTCAAGTGTGGGGATATATATGCACTTGCATATTATTTGTGTGTGTGAATTATGCATTTGCGTAATGTTAGTTTTGTGTAGGTTGACATTATGTGGACATGTGGTTGCATGATGTGTGAATGTGTCAATGACATAAATTGAACATAATTGGCTTACTTTCAAACATGATCATTTAAATTGTAAAGGCATATTAACTTGTGAATTTTATGTTTTAAGTGTCTTTGCGATGAATATACATGTTAATTAGGATGCAACCTATTATTTTACTTTATGAAATTTGTTTAGATACATTTATAATTACATTTATTTAAATTGATAGACATCATTAGTAATTTTTATGACAGTAATTTACTAAGAAGAAATGAGGTAAGCTAAGAAATTTAAAAAAAAGTGTTAAACAAAATACTTAGCCTGCTAGCCCTTTTAAGAAAATTGGGTTAAGAATAAAGTTGGTATCCAATTTAAGAGTTGTGATATACCTGAGTAACTAGGTGAATTCATAATAAAATATTTGTCTTTACATCAAAAGGCTATAATGACACTCTAACCAAGCTAAATAAAAAACGTAACCTAGTTGAGTAACTAAGGTATATTCAGGACAAGGTGTTTGCCTTCACATCAAAAGACTAGATGATCATTAAAGAAAATATAAAAAGATAGAGCTTGTAATAAAATTAAACCTAATGATCTTATAAAAATATCAAGAATTTTTATGAAGGGTTATTTAGTGATATCAATAATAATGAGTGCATGTTTACAAGTGCCATAGGCACATGAATAGGGTGTCAATATTTTGATTGATATGTGTATTCAAATCAAAGAATTAATTTTGAATGAAATAAGCTATAAATGGTTGATGTTTGAGGTTAAGGTATTTCCATGAGATTTGATGCCAATGTGTCATTATTGCATTATTATATGATTTTATGTTTATATGTTTATGTAATTTCTTTTGTTTTGTGGTTTTAGTTTTTCTTAAGGACAAGCAAATATTTAAGTGTGGGGATGTTGATATGTGTATATTATAATATGTTTTCTAGAGGTTTAAGTGTGTTTTTAAGTGTTTTCTTAGATGATAATCATGTGTTTAAGACATAAAATTGTTTTCTTGTTAGTGATTTTATGTGTTTGAATTGTTTGATTGTTTTAGAGTAAGAATTTGATCTTAATATTATGTTTAAAGGGTTGTTTGATGTGTTTATTACTAACTAAAGACATGAAAAATTGAATAAGAGATAAAAAGGACTTAAAGAATAAGAGCATGCATGATCATGCATGATTTTTGCATTATCATGCATGTTAGTTGTAAGGGTATAAGCCTTTTGCATGATCATGCATCCTATTATGCACGATCATGACCGAAGGCCTATATAGGATGCATAATCGTGTATTACTTTTATAGCTCGTGAGTTTTTTGTACTTTTGATCATTGGGGGCCATCTTTGGAACCAAAATAAGTAGGAAAAGCCTAGAAGGATCAAAAAGTATTTAATACAAAGAAAAACATCAAAACCAGGCTCCACATCAGAAATAAGGGGATCAAAGTGGAGACATCAAGATCAACTCCAGTTTTCCAAAATTTTCAAATGAAGACTTAAAGTTGTTTTCTTTCTTTTCTCTTCGTATATTTCATTCTTTTAGATGTTTAATTTTGATTAGTGGTATGTTAACATGATTATGGATTTATAATTCAAAATTAGGGTATATTCTTGGCTTGGTTTGTTTAACTTGATTCTTGATGAATTCAATATATATATTAATGCTTTGTGGTACTTGTCATAATTAAATTGGAAATAAATCAAGAGATTGAATCAAAGTTATATGTGATAAGGTGTGAAACGAGAGTAGGTAACTTAAATAGACCTATAAATATCATATTAATAAACAATTAAAGAGAGATCTTAATTGTGATTTAATTATCCTTAGGATTACTTTAAATCCAGTTGAGTAGTTAAGAGTAGTTTTGTGAATTGAGAGGTTGCAATTCTATTGTTATCTATTTCAATTGGGATTACTTAATTAGATTCTAATAGGGGGTAATCAAAACCTTAAGATATCTAAGATCAAGCATAATTGAATTAATAAGACAAAGGTAAGATAAAACAAAGATAAAATAACCTTTAAGTTTCTATTATTGATTAACTTCATTCTTATTGCTAGCTTCGCTTGTTCAATTTTTTATTACCTTAGACAAAGTATTCAAATTGTTAGGTGAATAATCTAATCCTCATGAGAATGATATGTTTTATCTATAGGATTTGATCTGTATACTTTCAGTATTAAAAGTTTTTTTTATAAAACTTATCAATAATCATATGTGGAATATCCATATTATCTTCAAAATTAATTTCAAAGAGAAAATTAACAAGAAAATATTAGACAAATCAAGGAAATTGGTATCAAAAGGTAAATTGTTGAATCAAGTGAGGAAGAAAAAGGAGGTAATTATTAGTGGCATAAAAAAGAGGTGACTATTTACATTCACATTGATAATAGTTGTGTATACTAACTTAGAGTATATTTGGAGGAAGAAGCATTCTTGAAGATTCCTAGGATTAGAGAAATATATTGATATTTGAATTGGTACATAAGCTTCTTGAAATTGCTTATTTCTTTGACAAGTACTTAACATATACTTTTCCCATATAATAAAGTTCTTGAAATGAGAGAGAGAGAGAGAGAAGTCATTTATTTTTTTCCTTTTAATATTTACAAATTTATATACCATATACCATTTCTAATTTTGACAAGATAGAGAATGGGCAATGATGATATTGAAACTTTATCATTCATATTAAATATATATAAATTAAGAGGTAAAATGCCTTACATATTGCTATAACATAAGTGTAGTTTATTCAATTTTATTTATTTATTTAATATCACCAAATATTTTATCATCATCAAAAGGGAGATATTATCGTAACAAGAGAGGTCTTAATATGTTGTTTTGATGATAAAAAAATATATTTTTGTTAATGATTTTACTTTTGGTGATATTAGTGGCTTAATTATAATGAAATCAAGCAATATGTGAAATAATAAGCTGAAAGGAATGACAAAGTGACCAAAAGATTAATCAATTCATTTGAGCAATAGATAGATGAAAAGAATGAGCAACATGAAATTGAAATACAATTTAAAAGAGCTTAAATAAATTTAAGTCAAGTAGATCGAGGAAAAGAAAGGATGAAGTCATTTTATATGTAACAAATTATTATAATCTTTCTTCTAACCTTATCTTCATCATTTTATGGTTTAGGAACTCAATATTTCATAAAGTGTTTTGAATCATTTTTGCATTTTGGACAGTCATCTAATAAAAAGAATTAAGTTTGTGAAAAGTTTATGTCACAAAACATTAGTTGATATACTTGTCAACTAATGTCAGACATTCAATAACCAGTGTTATTGTTATTAGTTGTCATAACAACTAGTTTATATATCTAATGAGCATATTTGGTTGTTTTAAGCATAAATAGACCATATATAAATTTTAAGAAGGATGTTTAATAATAAAGGAGTTATGGGAAGCTACTAAGAGGTTCCCATTACATTCATGTGTGGTGAGTCTGATATGAGCCCATAGTATATTACATGATCAAGAAAATGAGTTCTTAAGTTGTGTTTAGCATTTGAGGGATTAATTAAGTCAATAATTGATTTTGTAAGCAATTTCTTTCTACCAATGACAAAGGAAGACAATTGTAAGAGCTCACTTTACATCCTTGCATTAACAAGGCCTGGGGTAGACCACGTACTATTAACCCTACACCTGATGCAAAGCTAACCCTAAAACCACACTTGACTTTGCCTGTTCATACATTCTATCCATCTAGTTACCATTTAATTAAAAAATATTTAAGTAAAAATAGGCATAATTCATTCATTCATTCATCATAATAGGCTAAGTGTCCCATCATCATTCATTACATAAGTTTAAATCTTACTCAAAAACTTAATAATAATTTCATATTATAAGTTCACTACCACATTAATGCTCTCAGTATCTACATTGAATTCTAAAGATATAATGTTACAAATGCATAAGAGAATTGAGATCAATTAGATGACTTTGGTCGATCTTATCTAGACTTTACTCACGCTCACTGCTACTGTTGCTAGTTAGTTGACTCGATAACCTTCATCCCTTTTTTTTAGAGGAGGTAAAAAATTAATAAAAACATGAGTGTTACACTCAGTGTAGGAAAGAACATTTTTACCTATGATTGGTCAAGAAAATTTATTTTATTTAAAAAACTATTTTGGTTTACAAAAAATTATTAAGTTCACTACCTGTATTCACACACAACTAAGACTATTGATGTATTAACAACACTCTAACATAAGCATGACCTACATCAAGGTTTCACATTTCACATCAAGGTTTAAACAAGACATATATTCTTAAATCAAGCACCATCATAGTAATTAAAGCACAAGTTCATCAATCACCACAATCATTAGCCATTTAATAAGATATCATTTCCTTAAACAAGGAATACAATAGCAAGCATGAAGCACCTATATAGCTTGAGTTCATTAAACATGCCCTTTATTAAGTTTTTATTCATATCCATTAACTCTTTAACCTAAGGATCCTTATTTAGTTTCCGAAGTCACATCACTTAGGTCTTTGTTTAAGGAAAAATTGCCTAAGTCACCTCACTTAGGTCTTTAAGCCACCTTACTTAGGTCTTTGTTTAGGAAACTTTACCTAAGTCACCTCACTTATGTATTTTGCCTAAGTAACCTCACTTTGGTCTTTATTCAATGAAATTTGCCTAAGTCATGTCACTTAGGTCTTTTATTCAATTTTTTTATCAATTCATTTAATATCAACTTTTCATAGAGGGCACTTCACTTCACTATACATCTTCAAATAAACAACCAATTTTTGCCACAGAAAAAGTTTAAGGCACATGCCATAAAATTTCAACAAATTCTAGTAATTAAGACAATATTCATACATAACAAAATTAGTAACTTAATCAATTTCTCATGAGTATTCAGATATTTCTTATATAATCCATTCCAAGCAACTCTCTAAATTTACATAAACAACCATTTAATGGGACATTTACAATGACTCACCATAATTACAAAATTTACTTATAGAGTAACAAATTCTTAATAAGCATAACTTAAAAACCATTTAGATATAAAACACAAAATAATAAATTAGTATGCATCCTAAAAACTAAGTGATATAACAATTAAGTGATATAATCATGAAAGATAAATATAGAAGAATAATAGATACTCAATATATAAAGTAAAAAATAACAATAAATCAAATATCATGGTTTAAGACATTTTAAGGTATCAATTTTCTTTGATAAAGTGAAGAAGATTAGCCACGTAGGTCATGGAAAAGAGAAAAGAATAAAAGAAAAAGATAGTTGGCTATTCTGTAAACATAAAAGAATTAATATCAAAACTAACTTTGAAAATTGATATTTTACTATTTAAATAAGGTGGTCAACTTAAGTTTTGGTACCAAACATGGTCTGCGACACATATCCCTCACCTTATTTCTTTTGCTCCTTTTCTAGAGATGGATATAAGCTTTGATATACCTGTGTCTAAGATTGCATATCTTCTGTAACTTTTGTAAATCTTTCCCATAGGTACTTGAGCTAAGACACATTTATGTATCTCTGATAAACTTTCCTCCCAGCCATGCAATATCTCTTCTGCTTATGTATTAAGCCATATTTTCATCTTCTGCATCTTAATATAGAACATGCCCTAAAATACGAGTGTGTTCTAGATTATGTAAATTTAAAATCTCTTAAAACTTGAAACATGAAAATTTTAAAGCCCTTCTCAATCTTTCCATAACATCTTGAATCATCTCAATTAACATTCAAAATAGAAATTATGCCAACTTTGACTAACAATGCCAAAACAATTCATAGTTTCACAATTATCTTCATTGTTCTCTTAACATATATATTTTCATCATAAATAAAAATATAAGCATAATGAGTACAATTATGTATAAATTGATGTAAAGGATTAAATATTAAGAGGTAAAAAGATGTTAATTTTGTATTTTGATCAAATTACGCCACATTTAGCTCTTGTTCATGTTTGAATAAAAAATAATTAAAAGCCTCATACAATTTATTCTTATGATATCATAAGGCATACATAATATAAAACATAAATCCAGAATCGTATAGTTGAGGTTTAAAAGAAAATTTGAACAAACATTAATATAATATTTCATTCAGAAGTAAGTGAAAAATTTTGGTAAACTTTTCTTACAAATTTACTCTAGTCACTCAAGTGTTTTACAAGTGTTTCACTTGGATTTTTCTTATGAAAATGCACCACTATAGGCTTACTAATATACCAAATATCCACTACCTAGATTATATGAATGCATAAATCAAAAGGTCTTTATTTCTCAATTAAAATGGGGCTAAGTTCAAAGGCGAGGAATTTTCTATATAATGAAGGTACATATGAAATTAGCCAAGCATTAAAAACTTATATTGGATAGATAAAGTAATAAGGGGCCCATTATCTATATTATACCTTCAAATACTTAACAACCTCTTCTTTCACTTAATCACCTCGTCAAGAATGTTGACTATTGTTATCTTGTCATACAATTAACTTTTTTTCTCTTTTTTTCATATATATGACATATTCAAATATAATTATACAAGTGCAATGTCACATTGTCCCCAATTTACATTTAGTAAAATTCTACTTATTCTTTAAACATACTCTCACACTTAGCTTTTGGTTTTCCTTTCATAAACTCTTATGTTGATTTGATTCAAATTGTCTACTAACCTTTAAGGTTAGTATAGATAGTGAATTTTAAACTTGGGATTA
>JAOTJB010000008.1:29206301-29219337 GCA_027123815.1 Erythroxylum minutifolium | reverse complement strand
CATAAACTCTTATGTTGATCTGATTCAAATTGTCTACTAACCTTTAAGGTTAGTATAGATAGTGAATTTTAAACTTGGGATTATAAGATGGGAGTTAATGAAAGAAAAGGACTTCTAAGACTTAAATAGGTTTATTAATGATATTATGATGAATTAGCTATTTAAGCTAAAAAGGTTAATTTAAAAATGACCTTTATCTTTTTCTTACATGCATATATCAGTGTAATCTTAAAAAGGTTCAAAGCAAGCTTTAGAGATAAATCCATAAATAAAAACATCACATATAAATAAAATTTTTCATCTCATAAATTTCTCCATCTTACATAGCTCAAAGGCTCACAAAGTTAATTAGTTTATCAAAAACATTTTACACTTACATTATAAACTCACTATCAATCTTAATTAAAGATCATATCTCAAGTTAATTTAACAATTCAATACATTTGACTTTCATACTCAACTGTTAAATTTTTTTAGTTAAGCAGATCTTAGAGAAATTCCTCCCCCGCAATTAAACCTACATTTTCCTCAATATAAAAACCAAGAAAATTTAAAAAACCCCCCACAAAAATAGAAACAAGAATCATTAAAAATAAAATAAATGAAAAAGCTATAAAGGAACTAAAAAAGGAATTCTAGTTTCTTAAGTTTCCTCCTAAGTAGCGCTATTGTTTAAAGTTGTTAGCCCAAATCAATGCCTCCTTATTTAATTGATATAAAATTTTCACATTCTCTAATTGGAGGCTTTCATGGAAAGGTTTTAATTTCATCCACGAAAATGAGTCTCCTTATGCGTTCCACTTCCATCCATCATAGATAGGTTTAATATTCTTAATAATGGATAGATAGGTTTAGCTCCCTTTATATGTGGGATGTGATGACTCAGGAGAGGCTTCAATTCTAGAATTGGATCCTACAAAATAGAGGGTAAAAGCATCTCATTACGAATTGATAATAAAATGCAAGGAGCATTACTTTATGATTTTAATTTTGTAAGATCATTTATCATTATAACAATTTTTTATAAATTATTACTAAAGATAATGTCCTGCTTCTCTTGCTCAAGATTTTTTAAAACGGAAATTTCCAATTCATCTTTCTCTTCAAGTTTAAAGATTTCTTATGCTAAAGAGTCAATCATATTAATTGAATAAATAGTATTATGATCATCAACATATTTTATAGTATCATAAATGTCAAGTTTCATAATTTGACCATCAAATTCCATAGTAAGTATACCACTATAAGCATCTGTCTTATTCTTGGATATTTTAGACAATGATTTTCCTAACAAAATAAAGGTTGTTTAATCATCAATTTCAATATCAAATACATAAAAATTAGTAAAAAACACTAAGTTATTTACTTCCATTCTTCAACTACTCTCTAAATGTAGGCATGTAGATCTCTTAGCTAGTTGCATCACAATCCTATTCTTATTTAAAGGTCAAATCTTCAGAGAAGAATATATAGAATATGGAATAAAATTAATCAATGCTCCTAAATCCAATATAAGTCTTTCAATCCTGGTGTTACCTATTGTACAAGGAATAGTGGATGTATTTGGATCTTTTTATTTTGTAAGAAGGATGTTTTTAATAATAGTTGATACATTCTTTTCTATCATTAGTTTCTCACATCCTTTAATCTATCCTTTCTCTTTGTTTTACATAGCTCTTTTAAAAATTTAGCATAAAGAGTTACTTGTTTAATAGTATCAAAAAAGGAAATAATTACTTCGTATCTGTGAAAAATCCCATATAGATCTTAATATCACTCATATTTTAAATTTTACTAAAGGTTGAGCAAAAAGGAGGTACTATTTTATATTAGGAAGCAGAGGGGACTTACATTATGGTACCTCATCATCGTTTGGAAGATCCTACTGTATAGTAACATTCTTCTCTCTTTCTGATTTTCAAACCCTAAATATTGGTAGCAAAGGATTTAACGATGTCTTTTAGAGGCTTGCCAAAATTAAATGCATGTATTGTTTATTATTTAAAGGGTATGATTACTTATATTGTTGGAAGCTTCATGGACTAATTCACTTATGGATTCTCGCTAAAATAAGGATGATCCATCTATCATGAATTATACATGCTTAAATGGGGATCAAAATTTCTTTGAGGTTTTTCTTAAAATCCACCTATTTTGTTGGCTTGCTTAATAGTCTCCTCTTAAACTGTTGGGAATATATGTATTAGATGCCCTTTCACTAAATAAATTATGCAATCCTTCACAATCTAGGTGTTACTTATATCCATTTGATGAATATAGGAAGTTAGATTTGAAGAATGTTATTCAAGGTAAGAAACATTTACCTTATTGACATACTTTAGTATAAGGTCGAAACTAGTGCCAAAGTGTTGCGAGTTTGGTTGTTTTGTTTACAATCAAGTTCCTAATGGTTATTGGAGTTCATCCACCAATGCTTCTCCGGTAGTAGCATTAATCATACTCCTACTAGTGGGTAGAAATCCTTTATAGAAGTACTTAATTAATTTGATGATGAGTGAAACTAGCCTACAACTTCTTCAAGTGTTCCCTATAATTATACAAGAATTCTCTATTATATTTCCTTACACTATAAATTTCTTTCTAATTGGAGGTTTCACTAAAAGTTAGAAAATAGCTCTAAAAAGATTTCATCATCTTATTCCATGTGGCTATACCTTTGAAAGATAATTAATCAATTTCATCACCCTTATGAGTTTCGTACTTGAACATAACATATGGAATTCTATTAAGTTCTTATGAGGATGTTAACCTACAAGACCATGAAAAGAAGGTAGGAAATGTATTGGTCCAAATTTTAATTTGAAAGTGGCATTGGTCTCTAAGGTTTAACTGTCAAGTAAAGGGGTTGTTAGTTCAAATTAAATGTAACAAGCTCATTCAAAGTTCTATACTTAATCATAGCCTCTTCCTCTCATGATTCTAACTTATTATCAAATAAGAATTTATGAGTTAAATTGGTATCTTAAGATCTCTATTTGGCTTCTTTTCTTAGCATGCCAAAGTGTTTCCTATTTTTAGATTCAACTATAAATCGACTTGATTTAAGGATTGAGTAATAAGCATAAACATTGAAGAAAGAAAAGATAAAAAATGAATAAGAAAATGCAGAAGAAAATAAAACCAAAAACATAAAAGCAGCTAAAATATCTCCTCGAAAATGGTGTTAAAATTTGGTGTGTTATCTCTTACACCCAGAAAATAAAACCTTACTCTTGAGAATATATGGTAACCAGAGTAGGTTGATTCCATAAAAGTACCTAGAATAGGTTTCTACTTTACAAATAAGAACAAATAAGGGGAGGGGGTTTGATTTTGATTAAGTAATATAAAAATTATCTAAGAAATAATAAAAATTGAGATATGAAAAAATCAACAGAGAATGAACCTTCGTCTAAGTTCACATTCACTTTGGGAATTGTATATTGATCATTAATAAAAACAATAAATCAATTTATATTTTGACTATTCACTGTTGAAACCATTTTCCTTATCTCACCTTAGTAGTACTAATTAGAAAGCATGTGATCTAGTTAACATTAACTATCGAAGCAACCTGAGTTAGGCACAAAAGATTTAGCCTAGTAGTAGCTTTAAGAATTAAAAAGGATTGATGAAGTAATACAACATAAGCCATACCCTACCAACTAAGTGACACAATCATAAAAGATAAACTCAAAAGAATAATCAATATTCAATATATAAATTAGACCATAAAGGAAATTAAACATTATATTTAATACATCCTAAAGTATCAATTTCTTCTGACCAAGTGTAGAAGATTAGTCATGTAGCGCATAGACAAGAGAAAAGAGTAAAATAAAATGTAGTCAGTTATTCTATAAAACCTAAAAAGGATTAATATCAAAACTAACTCTAAAAGTTTGGGTTTTTAACTCTTTAAATAGGGGGATCTGCTTAACTTTAAAGATAGACATAGTTTTAGACACAATTATGTCTCTAGTCGTGTATCATTTTACTTCTTTTTCAGAGATGGTCACGAGCTTTGACACGTTTGTTTCCTAGACCGTGTATCTTTTAATATGTTTTATATTTTTTTTAGAGGTTCAAACTGAGACATTATATCTCAGGTTGTGTATCTCTTAGAAATTTTTCTCTACTTGTGGTCTCCCTTTAGCATATGTATTAGGTTATGTCTTCATCTCCAACATCTTAATGTAAAGCATGTCATGAAGCAAGGGCATATTCCAAATTATTTACAATCTCTCATAACTTAAAAACATAAAAGAGCTCTTTCAAGATTTCTATGACATTTTAAATCATCTTAATCGGAGTTTAAAATAAAAAGTTATGCACATTTCGAGTAATATTGTTAAACTTATCCATAATTATCCAAATATCTTAATATTTTCTTAAGAATGTCCATATGCTTCTTAATTAAAAATATGAACTTAAGAATAATGCATAAAATAGATATAAAACACTAAATATTAACAAGAAAATGTGTCATTTTGTATTCCTATCTACCACACATTACAAATATGGCAGTAAATATCAAGTAACCATTTGGATGAATCTTCTATAGTGCTTCTGAAGTATTTGGATGAATTTTCATAAGCTTCCTTGTTTTCTTCATAAGTCTCTTTTACCTTATTAAATATAAGTTGTGAATTGGAACATATTTGTAAACATTTCGATGTAGATGGGTTATAATCATATTTCGTACAAAAAAAGAAGCCTAATACTCAACATTTATTATTTGATGCTTTGAATTATGTTTTTGTGTATTCTTAACTTCCATATTAAAAGGGTATTTAAGGATCGGGCCTACACCATTTCCCTCATTGTCGAGTTATCCATCCAATTTCATACCCCAAGCTATAGAGATCTTAGTTTCTTCTTCATCACATTCCACCAAATTGCCTATGCATTCTACGGTAACCTGAGACTAAGTGTAGCTCTTAGGAGGTAACGAAGATAATGAATGTCAAATTCACCTGGCTCTACCAACCATTTAATGAGTCTCCTCAAAGTGTCTAGCTTATGGGATAGGTCTATGATAATACATATCACATGGACCTAGTTTAATTTGTGTGGATATAACTAGGGTAAATATTGATTTCTCTAACTTTGTGTAGGGTGTTTATGTCCTTTGGATAATTTTTCATATATAGTATATATATTACTGTTACTTATAAGTTTTCTCTTACTAATACTATGTTAACAACCCAATAAAATACAATCACATATATAATTAGTTATTCACTAAGTATGGGTGTAAATAGTAAGGGCAAATATTGCAAGTATGTTTTAAGTTGATTGGAGATCTTTTGGCATTTAGCACCAACCAAAATCTTTCTTTGTTTCTTTTTATTTAGCATATGGAAGAAGGGCAAGTATTGATCTATAAATTTGGATAAGAACCTCGATAGACTTGTTATTCTTCTCGTTAATCCCTACATCCTTAAAAGAGCTAGGGGATCATTCTAAGAATAAATCCAACCTTTTTAAGGTTGATTTCTATTACTCGTTGTATTACCATAAATGCTAAGAATTTCCTTATGGATAATCCAACCACACATTTAGGGGATTTTTAACTTCATTTTATACTCCCAAGGTGTACTAAAACATTCTTTAAAATCTATGGTATGATGTCCTATACTTGTGTCTTTACTATTATGTTATATACATAAGCATATTTCAGCCCAATGAGGCCTATACACTTTGCTAACCAATCAATAATACATGGCTCCAAAATTTTTTATCCCAAAAGGCAAAACTTTGTAGCAATTTGTATATATTATGAATGAGCTCTTTTATTAAAAAGCTTCTTTCGTAAGAATTTGGATATATTCTGAATATGCTTTCATAAAGCTTAAGCATATATGACTTGAAGTCACATCCATGAGTTATTAAGGTTTTTGGCAAATGGTGGTTATCTTTTGGGCTAACATTATCTAAATCAGTGAAATCTAACACACATCCTATATTAGCAAGGTATCGCACCTTGCCTATGAACTTGTCATGCAGTAGCTTTTCCACTTTCCTCCATTGCGAGTTGTCTCTTTATAGTGAAGACATATTCTTTTTGTCTGACAAATATGAAGTCAGGGTCAACTTTTAAATTGTCCATAATGGAATGGGGTTGATCCCTTTCATATATGCATGTTGTCAAGCAAAGAAATCAATATACTCTTTTAGTAGGCATCCATGTGAGCCTTGTTAATAGAATTCATGCTTGTCCCAATTTTATTAGTCCTTAAATATTCCTATTTTTTCCATACTCAACTTCATTATCTCCTCCACAAACTCTCCTCTTTCTTTTCTTTTTCTGAATCTTGTGATTCAATTTCATATTAAGTGAGCTAGGGCTTTTCAGTGGTCTTTAGTTAGATTATATAGCACTATCTTGTCGTTAACTCATCATGCACCTCTCCCATACTACTGCTTATTAGGAATTTCATTAAGAATTGATATTGTGACAAGAAAACTCATATTGAACACAATGAAAATCACCTAAGAATAGTGTTGTAGATTGTAGGTCTTTTGACCACATGAAACTCTCTCATCCTTATTACTTTCCATTACTTTCCTTGGTCACATCTTTAATTTAAACAAGATTTGCATTTTGTTTTCATTTGTGTAAGTCTTTCATCATTCAAATCCTATTAAAGGTTCAATTGAAGGTCTTAGTTATACTGCGGTGAATCCTAAGGCAGTAAAACCATTATAAACCAAAAAATAGAGATGGGTTATCATTATCCACTACAATCCTTTTGAATTTGTAATTCGTTAGACCTACTGTGATAACCATGTCATCGTCATTAGGATTATCCATATATGAATCCTCTTTTATTACAGACTATCTAGCCACTGAACTAATGTTTCTTTCACATTTTATCCATAATTTTAATCTCTACAATACTATAAAAGGATTTATTAATCTATGATTTACTTATCTTAAAGTCTCCTCTAATTATATATGTTACTCTTGCACTTTAAAAATTTGTTGTAGACTTATTTTGATGATATTAAGAATGAGATGCTCTCGACCTTTCTCCTTATGCTTCTTCCTTTCTTCAACTATAGGGTTAGGGACAAATAGTTGCCTTAATTGCACTAGCCCTTTTCACATTTCTCCATAATTCCTTATTCTTGTGTTTGTGTTTGTAATCCATAAGAATTTACGCTTATGTTTCAATTTGCTTCAGTTAATCAGTCAAAATTAAATAAATTAAAACCTATTTGCCTATGTTTAAAATAAAAATAATTATTTAAATTAATGTTAGCAACTAAACTGAAAAATGTAGTAGTTAATTAGCATAAAACTTATTTTTAATTAAATGAAAATGTAATCCCTTAATAAAATTAGTCTTATCTTATAACTAAAAATAAAAAGATTTTTAATAATTTTATTTATTAAAATTAACATTAAAATAATTTTTAGACATAATAACTATTTGTAGAAACATTTTTATGTTTAAAAGCATTTAAATATAAAAAAATATTTTAAATTTAATGATTTAAAATTTTTAATTTCAAAATTTAATCCAAATATTAATAAGTACAATGAATATAACTTGAAACTTTCCTACCTAACGCAATCTTTGAATCTAACATTATAGAAAATTTTAGTTAGTATAAAATCAGTTGGTAGTGGTTTTTGTATTGTGCAATACCAAATCCAATGATATGTTTTTTATTTAATTAAAAATGGAATAATTTTTAAAAATAATGATACTGATATGAAGCACAAAATTTTATTAAACAAAAGAATTCCAACTTTGTTTATTTTTTTGAATAAACCAGAGTATTATTTTGACTTCGAGTAAATTGAATTCACACTTTATGCTTATCTCTATCTCTATTTCTCTCATCTCCTTTCTTGTAATATGTAATAAATTTTGGGCATAATCGTCTTTTGCGTCCGTTAACTTCTCAGCCGCTAGAGTAGTGGATTGGGTTCAACTTGCCAATCTAATAAGCTAATTAACAAACATGATTATCAGTGGTTTAACATGGTCAACAGCCAAATACCTCTCAGTCTACTAAAAAATAGTTGATAAGTCATTTACAAAATAAGGTCTATTAAATTTAAGCTTGGTATTTGGATAGCTCTAGGTTGAATATATAAGTATAATTCCTAAGACTTTAATCATGTCTCTGTGTCACATTAACAAAGTAATGAAGTCTTTAATTAAGCTTGCATTTATTGCTAGTAAAGATTTTCAATTGTCAAAAAATGGATATAAAACTTGCTAAGATGTTTGGTACGAATCCTTGAAAACTCTCATAAGGATGGAGGAAAAAGCTTTGCATCCCCTTACTTTAGAGGTACTATGAAAATTTATGATCTCCCTATATTATGTTAAATTATCTGTAGGATTCGTTATGTTATTGTATACCTCCAAATTAGATAGCTTGAATTCTGGCAGAACTAGTTAACTTAATATGTCTAAGATAAAAAGGGTTATCATACACCAGATCTTCCTTTTATTGTAACACACCCAATAGGGAAGGAACTTCCTTTTACCCTTGTTTAAAAATATCAATAGTAAATAGGTCTTCTTTTTATTCTTATTCGTGGGACTTATGGTGTAGTTGGTCTGTCATTGGATTGAGGCACATCGTGCTAGATATGGAACATACTTACTAACTTCTTGATCATTGTTTACAACCTCAAGAATATAGCAGATATTTGTCTCTTTACATAATCTCTTTCTTAATTTCCAATAATACATGTTAAACCCCCCAGTGTTGGTATTTTGGAACTCTCATTGTTTTTATTTGGTTTTTATACCCATCTTCCAATAGATGACGTGAATTGATCTTATTCTAGGTCTAGTTTCTAGATCTTTATATACATATTACTTAATGGGCCTTTGAGATTCTCTCAGATCTAGATTCTTTTAATGATATACAAAATATTTTTAGAGTTTGATTTATCCAAATCTCATAAGGTTTAAGATATAGGGATGGTATAAAGGTTTGAGGTATATTATAAAAATGATTGCTTGAACAATTGAGAAATATAGAGTATGAGTCCTCTGCGACCCCCAAGGACATAGATGATAGGTGTAGTTTATACTATGTCTTGATAGGTTTTCTAGTGTGTTTATAGGTTTATTAGATGATTGTTGCATGTATAGGCTTAGAATTCTGTTAATGTGAGTTTTTGCATATATTATGAGTGATTATGTGGTTTAGAGCATATTTTCAATCATAATTATATATTTCTTGAGGTGTTTGATGTGTTTGTTAGCGTTAGAAATTAGATAAGTGAAGAACAAAGAAGTTGGATGTGTACGGATCTGCATAGGCAGAGTCACGATCGTGATAGAAGAGAATCACCTAGAGTCACAATCATGACAGAAGCAATTTTTTTAGAGTCACGATCGTGATATAGAGGCTTCCCAGGAATAACTTTTTCCATCTATTTTAAGGATTGGAGGCATTTTTGGAACCGATCAAAAGGTGAAAACCCTAGTTACACCACCAAAACCTTAGTAGAATATTTAAGAAGATTAAGAAGTCTAAAAAGCGCAGCCGCCATCTTGCAAAAGTGTATCAAACAAACAAGATCAAGCAAGATGTCTAGATTTCCAGTTGTCTAGACCAAGCTTCGCATAGAGTTTTTCTTTCTTTATCCTTTGTTATGTTTGTAAAACTTGTCGTGTAAACTGAATTTCCAGATGTCTATCAAGTTCATGATGTTTTAATTTCTAGATTAAGGTTTATTTCATAGTTATTTTGTTACTTTGACATTTATTTATTTAATACATATTTTGGGTTATGTTAATTGTCCATGTTCATAATTTGGCAATAAATCGAGAGAGTGTGTCAAAAGTAATATGATTAAATTGTTCAACGAGAGTTGGTGATTTAATATGTCACTCAATTAACAAATCAACTATCATTAGAAGAGAGATCTTGTGTGAGAACTTGATTATCATTAGATAGCTTCAAAACTAATTGAAAAAGTTACGAAAAGAGTTGTGAATTGAGAGATTGCAATTCTGGAATTTTTAGATTCAATTAGGGTTAATTGGTTAGCTCTTGAGAGAGAATAATCAAACCCTAGGAAATCTAGGACAGAATAATCAAAGAATAAATCCTATTACATTCATCCTTGATCATCCTTAAATAATTGTGGCAGCTCATTTGATATTTGTTATTTGGTTTATTTTATTTTATTGTTTTAATTTTCAATTATTATTCCACTCAAATAATTTTTTATTAACTTAGACAAAGTTTGGTTCGATTAGTTTTACTTATTCCTCTTGGGATCGATAACTTTCAATACTATAAGTTTACGATCCATATACCAGCGGATATTGGAAGTTTTATTATAGGTAAAACTTGCTCAACAAGTTTTTGGTGCCCTTGTTGGGGATTTAATCTATAACCTTTTGAATTCATTTGTTTTAAGGAATGTTATGCTTTTCTTATGTCTATCCTACTATATGAACACAATAATCACTCAGAGTTTAAGCACAATCAAAAACACTACAACATTTGATATCACGAGATAAGAAAGGGAAATTTGAAGAGTGAGACGTTAAGAGGAGATTAGACAAAAAATGATAGAAGAATTTAATCAAGGAAACCAACAGTGAACCCTTATGGATTTGGTGAGGGTAGGTTCAACATTGCATAACAAGGCATCACTTGACCATCAGTGCCAACCTCATTCGAAATAAAACTAGTGTTGCTGAATATGCTACAGACCAACGTGCAATTCTATGGGTTAACTAATGAAGATCTTAGTGCATATTTAGTAAACTTTTTAGAGATATGAGATACCTTCCGCTATAATAATATGTTGGAAGATTTTGTTAGGATGAGACTCTTTTCTTTGACCCTAAAGGATAAAGCCAAAGGGTGGTATGATTCCTTAAACACAACAAACATCACGACAAGGGAGCATCTTATGCGAGCATTTTTAGACAAGTATTTTTTGTTAATGAAGAAGACAAGGTTAATAAAGGAGATTACAAATATTTAACAAAATGACAAGGAGCCACTTTATGAAGCATGGGAGTGTTACAAGGATTTGCAAAGGAGATGTCCTCATCATAACCTACCTAGAGAATTCCTATTGCAAACTTTTTATAATGGAGTTAATCCACCTATAAGGGGCACCATTGATGTAGCATTTGGAGGATATCTAATGTGGAAGAGAATTGAGTAAGCAGAAGAATTGTTAGAAGAGATGGCGAACAATAACTATCTTTGGATGTCAAATAGAAATAGATGACAAACATCATTTAGTGATCAAAAAGGAGTCATTACTATTGATACAGTGATAGAAATGCAGGCTAAGAATGACAATTTAAGAAGACAACTTAATAGCCTAAAGGCCTCTTTATTTGCTACGATTAAAGCAATTTAACTTAGAAGTGAACCATGTGGACCATGATATTGTTGATTGCTTCTTAATGCAAAATAATAATACGAAGCAACTCAATTACATGGAAGCACAATTTGGTCAAGGAGGGGGAAACAATCACTATTCTAACACTTAAAACTCTGGGTGGAGAAACAACCCAAATTTTTCTTAGCCAAATAATGCAGGTAACCAAATGTGGAATCAAAGTCCACCTAGATTTTAGCAAGAGAAGTTCAATGCTAATTACTCTAAATTGGAAAAGATCATGAGCTTGGACAAGGACCAAAAGAGGTTTAAAGTTAAATTCAAGCAAGTAGCTAAAAACCATGCCTCTTTCATTCATAATTTGGAGGTTTAAATGGACTAATTGACGAACGCGTTGTCTACAAAAGGTGTGGAGGGTCTCTCGAGCAACACTAAGGCAAACCCAAAGGAGCAACTCAAGGCAATCACACTCATAAGTGGGAAAGAGCTCGAGCAACTAGTAAACAAATAATTTGAAACCCACCTAGACGAAGACCAAAAAAAGAAGAAGGATGAAGGAAATGAGCGAATATCCTCCTTACGTTTCCCCTCCATCATATCCACCTACGATTCCATTACGCCAATGATTAGTAAAGAACAAACTGGATGCATATTTTAAAAAGTTCATAGAGAATTTGAATACTTTTCAAATTAATTTATCTTTTGTGGAGGCATTAGAACATATGCCGATTACGCGAAGTTCCTTAAAGACATACTTTTAAAGAAGCGGACTTAGGAAGAGAACCAAACGATAGCATTAACTGGAAGTTTTAGCCCCATAATAACTAGTCACATACCTTCCAAGTTGAAGGATCTAGGGAGTTTCACAATACCCTGTGTGGTTGGTGAGTTAGAATTCCCAAAGTGTTTATGCGAATTAGGCGCAAGTATAAATCTTATCTCTTTGTTAATATTTAGAAAATTGGGGCTCGACAAAGTGAAGCCAACTTAAATGTTGATTCAGTTCATAGATCAATTAATTAAGAGGCAATTTAAAGTAGTGGAAGATGTCTTAATACAAATGGACAAGTTTATCATCCTGGTGGACTTTTTAGTCTTAGATTTCAAAGAGGATAGGAGCTATCCACTAATTCTTGGGTGACCTTTCATGAACACAGGGAGAACATTACTAGATGTTCAGTAGGTAAATTAACACTTCGGATTGGTGAAGATCAAATGGAGTTCAAAATGAAGAAAGCCTTGAAAAATCTGAAAGAAAATAGTGCTTGCATGAAGATTGATGTTATGGATGAATGTAATTAAGAGCAAAAAGAGAGTTGTTTTAAAGAAATTAAATACGAGGAAGTTGAGATGAACGATGAAGATCAAAGGGTGAATGAAAATGAGTCTAAGGAATAAGCTGAGATGGAGGAGTTGAGTGCTTAAAGTCATCAAAAAATATTAATAAAGACAGAAGCACCCATACCACCCTCCACTGAGAAACCACCAACTTTAAAGCTTCAACCTTTACCCACACACCTTAGATATACCTTTCTAGGTGAATAAAAAACTCTAGCCATCATCATTTGCAATCAACTGGATGGAGAACAAGAGAGTAAGGTGCTAACAATTATAAAGAAGCAAATGAAGGCCATAGGATGGCAGCTATTCAACATTTGAGGAATAAGCCCAAACATTGTTATG
>JAOTJB010000008.1:29156997-29170626 GCA_027123815.1 Erythroxylum minutifolium | reverse complement strand
GAAGCATGTTCTAAAATCATTCCACTATGTATGGTAACACATATGAAAGAATAAAAAGAGGTTAAAATTTTTGAAAATTTGCTCTTAGGCTTAAAAGCTCATAACAAAGGTTGGTATACATGTATGCAAATAATTTGCAATTTTCATTAAATTTGATTATGTCAATAAATACTAAAAATTATGACTTATAAAAGCAAATTTATTCTAAATATCATCCTTTTGCATAATAATTCAAATTAATATTCTATAATGAAATATATTATTGATGGAAAAATTTTGACCAATTCAAAATATCAGTCAATAAAATTTAATAATCAAGATTATAATAAGCTTAAGAAATCATTATAAATCATTAACCCCTTCCCCACTCTTAAAGTTGTACATTGTCCTCAATGTACACAATATAAGAATTTATGAATAAGTGAGAAAGTTGAGTTTTTGTTACTTCCCTGAATAAGACGATTTTCTAATTCTGATCCGTCCAATATTATAATAACTTCCTTGTAAGATATAAAAGAAAAAGGGATAAAAAGAATATGAAAATAACAAGAAAATAAATACCAAATATTAAAATAGAATAAACATAAAATTTAAAATAAAACCTATCATAGTTCATAGGTTGCCTCCAATATAGCGCTTGTTTAACATAGTTAGCTCAATGTACCCTACATGTTGCCCTTATCCTAGATCTATGATTAGTGGCTTACTTTCACTCAGTTCTCCACATAAGGGCTTTGTAGCCCATAAGTAAGCTATCTATTACAAGATAATCATAAGGACATAATTTAATAAGTTAGTGAAACCAATTAACTGTAGTAATGTCTTTTTTAATAACAAACTATTAATAAATAAGGGATAACAAAACTCCTTAAATTGTCAACTAACACAAGCAGTTTGTCTTGGAGGAAGTGGGAACCCTCTATATTTAAGGTAGATACTAATGCTTTATCAGTAGTTTCCTTATTTGGTTCCTCCACCAGTTCTTCCTCAACCACCTCTGTCCGCTCTTCTTTTTCTTATTCTCCCTTGACAAAGGTTTCTAGCTCATCTTATTCAATTACCTCATGCCACATCTCTACTTCCTCTTCTTACATATACGTCAGTGCCTGACATTTATGATTGTTGTAATTACTCCCATAAATGTTGCAACAATGTGTTTCCCATTAAAGTCTTTCCATGCCTTGGATTCTACCTGATTGATGCATAACGCTATCATTAATGTGTTTGTTTTTTATTCCACCTCATATCTATAGCTGTTTTTGTTAACATAAAAAGCCTTTGTGATTGTGGTTTAATAGTTAAGTATCTCAATATTTTATGTGATATCTTTTTCCCTTTTCCATCATCCACTTACCACCTTGATGTACTACAAATATGACATTTTTGAAGATCTTTAAACTCTCTCCAAAAGATAATACAATCATTCTTACAGGTATGTATTGATATATATCCTAATCCAATGTTCTCTAACGATTTTTTTACTTCATACTAAGATTTAGACAACTTATGGCCAATCAGTAATACAACATGGAACAATTCAATCAATATGTCAAAGGATTTGTTACTACACTTATTATATACCTTCAAATGCAACAACTTTATAATAAAATATATTTGGGAGAAATCAGAGCACCTTGGATATAACTTGTGCTACTTTCAATAACTTCTCAAAATTATCTTTGTGTAATTCTACTTAATGTATTAGGCAAAGTATTATCATCCATAGTCTCCATATAACTCCCCAAATCCTTTAATATTTCTTCAATTACATCATCATTGTTATCACTATCATCTATATTATGATTGTTATTACCATCATTACATGTGTCAAAACTTCTAACACTACTTGCTTCAAAACGTTCTCCATGATAAATCTATTGAATATAGATTTTCATTTATGCCTCAGATTAGCAATTGATTATATATGACATCTTAACTTTGACTATTAAAATTTAAGCAATCTATGCATGGAAAAAAAATTCTCATTGTAAACCCATTTGATCTTTTAAAAATTTCTTAAAGGTCTTCACTCCTTCTAAGTATTGACTGGATCATTTTTTATGAATTATCCATATTCTGTCCATGTATATTGTATAAGCAAGTTATTAAATTACTGAATGTAATTTAAGTTGTAAATAACATAATGGTAAATCAAAATTAACATATCAAGTTTGTATTTTACCAAAAAATGCAATTGGTTTGCAAATTATGACAAACCCTATAATAAGATTTATAACAACGTAATCTTACAATAAGCATATGGTGAGAAACACTATTCAATAAAAACATATAGAATGTGGTGTCATTTAATTTTTATGCTGAATAGAAAATAGGAAATATGATAGTTAAATTAGGATTAGTGTTTGTGTCTTAAGTCAAATAGGATTAGTGTTTATGTTATATGTGAAATACAATTAGTGTTTATTGTAATATGCTTAGGGTTGTCAACTTTAGGGCCCCAACTAATGTAGTTGAAGGCATGAAGGACCAAATAGCAAAAATATAGTGACAGATATTATCCTAATATATATTGGGAAAGGCATAAGGCATCGGGGTGAATGATTTGAGATAAAGACACCATAATAAGACATTACTTTGAGATGTTGAAGGGCTCTCTTCACTACAAACCAATGATTAGAGGTTGATTTGTTTAAAAAGTGAGCTAACTTATTGAGAACATAGCTAAATCAAGTCATATGAGTAAAATGGCATTAAAGAAAACCATTTACTTATTGATACTCGTCAGTCTAGGAGATTCATCATCATAATTAAGTATTATAAATAGAGATAATGCAATATAAACTTCTTGAAAATCATTCATTTTAATGCACATCGTAACGTAGAAATTCTTTTCTCATGAAATCACATTAATAAGGGTGCTTATTAGCTTAGGTAAATAAGGAGAGTTTTGTTTGTTAGAGGAAAGATAACAAAGATGAGTTAATGAAAAATATTTTTATTAATTTATAATTTATTTTTAGAAGTAGGTAATAACACATGATGATTTGGCTAGTGGTTTTATATCCAAAATGTTGGAATTAATAGGTATTTAGAAAGAGATATACTATAAGTAGTGTTATTATTAAAGTGGGTGAAGATGTAGCACTAGGTATGTTATAGAGCTATAGAAGGTCTACTACTTACCTGTGATGGAGAATTTTATAGAGTGGCCTTAGAAGAAGACAACACCATACAACTTTTAGATAAGTGATTGGAATATGAATGACATTTGGACTAAAAATAGGGGAGTTAAAGACAAAGTAAGGTATAGAAAATGGTAAGGTAATATAGTCAACATCATCATAGGACAAGCCATATCACTTATAGTTTTTGGTACTTTAAAATGAATAGAACTAAAAAAAATGCATGAAAGCATTATGTGAGAGTGTAAGACTAATGTTTGCAATCAATAAAGTGAATATACTCGTGTCTATATTATGGCATGTCACATGTTGAATGAATATTAATTTAAAAATTTTGACATTGCTTGATACTATGTTTTATCCTTCATATAAATAGTCTTGATTTTGATTTGAAAGTGATTTAATGAAAATTTTATCAAACACTTTAGATATAATATATTTCAATTCTTAGTAATAAAGTGAAATAGAAAAGAAAAATGACATCATGAAATTTTCCAAGAGAAAACATCTAAATATATAACTTAAAATGGTTTATCACAAACATAGAGAACCTTTTTTCTATATAAAACAAATAAATTCACTAATAAGGGAATAGGAAATGTGACACACTCGTAGAATAGCTCCATACTAATGCAAAGCCACTATAAGTCATATTTTATTAAGGCTAAACATTTCATAGTTAGGAAATCATAAAAGTAAGACAAAAAGTTATTGAGTTTTCTAGTGTTACAGAATCGAAGAAAATTCCAAACTTATTGTTCAACTAAGAAAGCAACTTCCTAGCTCTTTGATGAATAAATAATGCTTTGGAGCACATTAGAACTATAAGAAAAGAGTTTAAAGCTAACGCTTTCTCATCCTGTGATGGTACTGATGTCCAAATCTATTTGGTATTTGCCTTTCTATAAGAACATTTCCAGAACAACCTAATGATTATTCTTCTGCTTCCGTTGAAATAGAGTAATATTCCTCTCCTTCTAAATCCTAGATACTAACCTACCCAAGAAGTTTTTAAAGTTGATAAATTCCTCCTTACACATTCATCTTATTTAAGGAATTTCACTTTAAACTGATTGATTTCAAAATCATCCAAATCATTTATTAAGTTAGAGTAGAAGACCAACTCTAGATACAAATCACAATCTCCCTTAAATGTATCAATTAAAAACCTAAGTACTCAATTAAGGTACTTATCAAACTTCCTAAAATAAACAATCTTCCCATAATAATAATCAATAGTCCAACAAGGATGCACATAAAAGAGTAATGTAAGAGGAAAAAAACAACATTTTCCATAACATTAATGACACATTAACCTAGTCACTCATCCCTAGCTAAACTTCCATAAGAAATAAATTTAAAAACTCTACAGTAACTAAAATTTCAAAAGAAAAAATATGGAGAACTCTAAAAATCAAAAAAAATTGAAAGAAGGAAAATGTTGAGATAATAAATTAAAAGCAAACGCTAGACAGATGAGACCAGAAAACAAATGCGGGTGGTGAGAGAAGAAGACAACTACCTAAGAACCATAACGATGAGAGAAGAACACTTTTGAAAATGGGAACAGACATTGATTAAGCAGAAAAACACCATGACATAAGAGGAGGAACATGAAGACAGAAACAAGTACCCAAAGCATGAACATAGAAGAGGAAAATGATGAAGAGAAATGGAAAAGACAAAAGAGGAATTCATTAGAGCAATTAGAACACAAAGATAGAAGAAGAAAAACTAGAGGAGATGTTTGTGTTCAGGTTATAAGTCTCAAGAAAACGACATCATTTAAGTGGAGAAAATGACGTCGTTTATACTATTTTTATCTTCTTCTTTTGGCTATGAATTATTTTCGTAGTCAAAACTTTTTCCTATGAAATATACAAAATGTAGATGATAGTTGGAATAGATTTGAGTTTTAGCTTTAAAAAGATATTTCATTGCTATAGAATTTTTCTACGAAACTCTGTTCACAATGGAAAAGCATTGTTAAAAATTATTAGCTACTAAAAAAATTGTAGTGAAACTAAACGTAGCTAATAAGCTAAAAAAACCTACAAAATAAAATTTTTTGAGTTATCGCTTCAATAGGTCACAATTTTCAAATTTTGTAGCCAAATAGTTACTTTTAGCTATCAACTTTAAATCATAGCAAAATAAAATGTAGCCAAAAGTAATATCTATTGTAGTACATATACAACTCCCACTTAAGGAGGCAATACATCTACCACTTCATTGTTCAATAAATTTTAAGAAAGAGTCCAACTAAACAACCCTTGTAAAGCACCTTTTGAAAGATAACCTAACCAAAAGTTGTGAGAACTTCAATTTGAATATAAGTTATTTTAAATTTGAGACAATTTTTTAATTTTTTAAAGAATAATTTTGGTTGATTAAGGCTCATTATGTTGAATGTCTTTAAGTGAAAAATCATCTTAAAATATTGTTATTTTTTATTGTATTTGTTGATTTAATTTTGTAGTAAGGAAGCAAAAGAAGGATTGATCTTTGTCAAAGAATGGAAAATAAGAGAGATTATGCCTGTGTTTTAGGTCATGTCGAAGACACATGCACCCACACGGTTAGAAGAAGAGAGTACATAGCCATGTCTCTCTAAGAAATCAAAATTTGCACTCCAGTGAAAGATACAGCTTAGAATGTGCCCGTATTCTAACCTATATTTAAGGTTAACCAATCAAGATTGGGACACACATAACAATATGCCCATATCCAGTTTAGTTTTAAATTTTAGTATATCACACGATATAGGACATATCAGTGTCCTATCTTAGGGTTAATTTTGTTAGGAAACCGAGTCGAGATCTAATCCCAATTGTAGTGAAATAATTACGAAACTTTTTCGCAACCTTTGATTTCCCGAAACCAAGATCGCTTTAATTCTATAAAATGATTAACACAAATTGTAATAAAGCAAAAACTTAATTCGTTCCTTATTTCGAAGCTTGATCTTTATCTTGTCGAATCCTTCGAACTGTTCCCAAAATCGATCCGTTTCAACCACCATAGCCACACAGATATTCGACCTTTAACAGTATCCACAGAATGAGTTGAGAAAACTTTGTAACTCTTACAAAGAGGGTTAAGCAAGAAGTACTAGTTCCATAGAACTTAAACCTATTTATAATAAGTTCTAGGCATTTCGGTAATTTCATTGAAATTAAAATCTAATTTTAATTAAACTTTAATTAGAATTATAAATAATTCTAATTAAATACCAATTATGCCCATATAAGATTTAATATCTCATATTGATCTTTATTTATTAAATATCTCATATTTAATCTTAAAGTTTCTCAAATTTTACAATCAAGTTCAACTTGATTAAATTAACTTTGCTATCTCCAACCCATTCTATATGTGATTAGGTTCCCAAATATGTTGTCAATGATTATAAAATCTAATTCTAATTCATAATATGAATTAGATAAATTAAAACTTCTTTTAATTTATCTTTAATTCTCCAATTAAACAATTTTACATATTATAAAACTTGGTGTAGAAAATAACATAGACTGGGATACACCTAATCGATAGAATTTCTTGATGAAAGATAGATGGCATATTATTATACTACAATATCATGTTAGCCTAAATGATGAAATTCCTATAATTTATCAATGATGTACGATGAAGTTAGGGGAAAACTCTCAATTGGATATTTATTCATATTGATATGCTATTTTATTATTGTATAATTATTCTAGTAGTTATCTAAGGTAATCACTACAAGAAATTGTATTTTTAGTGATAGTAAAATTTGTCACTAAAAGCAGTAATATTAATCACTATTATTAATATTGTCCAATATTTGAAGTCGTCACCTCCCGCCACAAATACTTCTGTCACTACTGCAATAGTGACTACTTTAATAAATAGTCACAATTATGCAACAATTTTGTGACATACATATTGACACTAAAACTTATGAAATGTGTGACAAAATTATATGGTCACAAAAACGTTACATATTTATGACAAGTTTTAACGTCACCAATAATATAAAGCAGTGATGAATTAAGTTGTAACAGAACTACATTGTATTGTGACAAAAGTGTCGACACTAAAACCTATGGAATATATGACAACATTATATGGTAACAACAACTTTACATATTTATGACAAGTTTGTCGACGTAAATAATATAAAGTAGTGGTGAATTAAGTCATAACAAAACTTAATTAAATTGTAACAAAAGTGCCAACACTAAAAAACCTATAGTTTGTGTGACAACAATATATAGTCACAGAAACTTTACATATTTATGACAAGTGTGACACTACAAATAATATAAACTAGTGACGAATAAAGTCGTAACTATACTTAATTTTATTGTTACAACAATATCGCCACTAAAATAAGTATAAATAATGATAAAATATTTGTCACTAATAGTTTTGTTATCAGTGTAAATTACTTGTTGGTCACTAATATTTTAATAAAAAAGTGTCAGCATCATTTTGTCACAAAAATGAAAATTAGTTCTTACAAAAATTATTGTCACTAATGTGTTTATTATTATCACAAATAAAACTATCAATTCATCAACGAAATTACATTAGCTATAAAAGAAATTTGCATCAGTGGCTATTTTGTCTAACAGATGTCGTCACAAGTATGAAAGTTATATGTTACAATAATGTTGTCACTAAATAAAGAATATTTGTTACTATTAATTTATCACTAATGTGTTCGTGTTTGTGTTCGTCACAAATAATATTATTAAAGTTAACAAATTAATTACTTAATCGATAAAAAATTTTACATTGGTGGCTATAAAATAGAAGAAGTCACAAATAATACGAATTTTTTGTGCTAAGATATTATTAGACAAGCAAATAAAAATTATTAGTATATAAAAATATATAAAAATCACCAAAATGTAATAAATTATAATTTTCAATATATAAAATTGGAAAATTTAATATCTAAGAAAATTATTTATTACAATTATCTTAAACTACTACATACTAATTTAAGCTAAAACTCTCTAAGGTAACATTTCCTTACTATTCTTCAGGATGAAGTTCGCTATTGATTTGTTTCCTACAAAATAAATAAAAATAAAATTAGTTAATTAGTTTATAAAATATTAAGCTATAAATATAGTACTAATATTTTATAATAATATAATGATAATGATAAGAAATGATACTAACTATTCTAGAGTTTATAAATTTATAAACTTACATGAGTATTAGGGGTATTTGATATTGTGGCAATTGATGGATCTTCAATTAAGGCAGAAAAATTGAGTAACAAACTAGGAATTATTCCAGCATTTGCCAAATGTGCAAAAATAACTGAAATTTGTTTCATTTCCATGGCTTGCTTCTTAATAGCTGCAACCTGAGCTTGAATCTTCTTATTTTAAGCTTGAATCTTTTCATTTTTTGTTTTTGTGATTTTAGTAAGTCTTGCAACTTCATCGTCTAAATCACTTGCATGTTTCTTTACAGTCTCAGCTTCAGCTAGAATTTCACCTTTTTCTCAGGACTTAGATGTTATCCCTTTAACACTTAAACCGCATCAATAGCTTGACTTTCTTTCTAGGACAAGATCGAAATGCTCAATGAGTGGTAGAGGTGCAGATGAAATCTTTTCTTTATTTTTCTCTCCACCTTTTTGAAGCTTATTCTGCATATTTAGATAGAATTTGAAAATTTAGTAAAGTAATATTAAAATTTATTTAAAAAATCTAATTTGACTATAACTTTCATACCATTATTCCTTCTCCATTTGGAACAGACCAAGTTCCATTTGGCTTTTGTCGCGATACCTTCCAAACTTTAACAACATTGGGTCACTCATCAGAATTTTTATCTTTCTAAAAAGAAAAAAGACAGAGAAAATTAATGATTAATTGGAACTTTTTTAAGAAAAATATGATTTTAATTTTAAGTAAATAAAATTTTACTTTACCATCCCAAATGCAATTTGTACAATTGACTTTGTACCAGAAACTGATTTCATCTCTTGATTTCCCTATTACTTATGTTTCTTTCACTTTGCTCCTATACATTGATAAATTTTTTATTTTAATAAAAGAAAACAACTAACAAAATATGTTAAAGAACTTAAATTTCAAATTTACCTTAAAATTTAGAGTCTCCCATTTATTCTCAATCAACCATTGCCAATCACCTTCCTCTACATCCTTTGGGCAATCTTTGCTCTTGAGATAGCTTTTGCACAAATGATAATGTCGATTTTTATATTATGCATGCGCTTGTTGTATCACATAAGATTGCACCTGATTTGTTAAATTGAATTTATCCTAAAATTCATATAAAAATTATAGTTAGGAAAATTAAAAAGCAACTTCAATGCAATAACAAAATTAAACTCTATTACAATTAAACTAAACTCTATTGCAATTAAAAAAAGTGTCATACCTTTAAAAATAACCATCCACATTGCCTTGTTATCATCCTCAGAAATCTCTTTCCAACTAGAGACATGAAGTGGTGCAAGTTGCCGATTGCATATAGCAACTTCCCACTTGAAAAGACTGGCATGTACTTACCACATACTTTATAGTACGAAGGAGGAAATTGAACATCAATTTGTTTTCCTTCAACTTTCTTCTTGGCAAGTCTAGCATTAATTGTTGGTCCTCGTCCACTTTTTTAGAATTTATATTTCTTATTTAAAAAATAAAAATTAATATACATATAAAATATTATGTTAAAAATTTAAATGTACAATCATATAATTTTGAGGATCACGTTACCAGTACTAATAACTTGTCCTTTTAGGCTAGGTGTATTATTTGAAGTTCCAACTGTAGCATCGGACCGTTGATTAAGAGCCTCTATAGCTTCTGACTTCTCTACCATACTAGGTTCATTTTGTTCATCATCCATATTTGATAAAGATCTACCATTGTTAACCATCTTGTGATTTCGCATATGAATTCCAATTTTAACCATCTTGCACTTTTAAAAATAAATAGATATTAGGAACAAGCAACATACGCGACTAAAACAAACTGTAAGAAAAAATTAATGAAGTCAACAAGCAGAAAGAAATAAAGAGAAAACAAATATCTTTGAGTCACTTTCCACTCTATATATTTAAATTAACGATAACAATAATAACCTTGACTATTACTAGCACCATTGGCCTCCTCATGTCATTCTATTTTATGCATTACTTTTTCTCATCCGAAAAGATTGACTAAAAGCTGGCTTTTATTTAATTAACAAATACTTAGGGAAGATAGTTCCATGGGAAACGCATATTTAATTTATTTATATTTTTTTAATTGCTTTCACTGAATTCCGATCTTGTATTATGCGAAAGACTTGTATAGGAGAATATCCATCAAGGCCTATTATACTTTTAAAATTAGGAAGACATAATGCTAGTTTTGATGTTTCTTTAAAAAAAATAACCTTAATTATTTCACAGTTCACCCAACTCAGAACCACTAGCATACAGTTGCTTTATGTACACTCAAGCAACAACTGCAACAAAGGTGATACCTTTACATTTTCCTAGTCTACGTAGCTGACAACTGAACATAAATTGTACTAAATACAAGTTCATAAATCATACTAAATACAAGTTCCCGATTTTAAAATAAGATAGGAAAAACATAAAGAAGATAAAAAATAGAAAGAAGCGTTAACTGGTGTAGGAATATGTTATATGAGGAGACGTTTTTCATGAAGAAGCAGTTTTGCCCAAAGTCAGGTGAAGGTGATGAAGATTTCCAGCAGGTGAAGGTGATGGAGCTTTCCGGCTGTTTAAGTTATGTGATAAAAGATTAATAATCTAGAAGCAACCCATTAAAAGTGAACAGGATGAAGAGAAGTAGTCACGTGTAGTGTTATGATTTAGTGTGTGGTGGGTGATGGAGGTTGAAAGAGAAGCAGTGATGAATCAATATAGAAATCTTTCAAGTTTCTATGTTTTTATCAAAGTTTACCAACAGGGAATCGATGGTAAGAGAATGAGTAGCTTCATGATCTGAGAAACAGTTGTTACACTAGAAAGAGTAGTTCCATGAGTCTGTTGAGTTTATAGTAACATAGTAATGCTAAAAAAACTAATGTATTAAACTAAATGATGAAAAATGTGTAAGCTGAGGCTAATAGTTCTTGCGAAAAAAAGTTAGCAACTTGAGAAGAAAACCTACTGCTATCAATTCGGTAAAGAACCCATCAAACAGTAAGATCAGAACAATAAGTTAAATAAACAAAAATGGCCATTCACCTGTTAGTATTTGAGCAGAGGAATTGGAAGATGTGGAGAGAAGATTGCAATGACACAAAGAGGGGAACTGCGCCAAAAAACAATCAACTCCTCTTTTGTTGTTTCTTTTTTTTCCGATGGGTTTAATTGTATTACTGTGTTATCATTTTATTATTTAACAATTAATTACTCCTCCCTATAGTTCAAATTTCTTATCAATATAGAAGAAAAGAAAAGAAAACCTAAAAGAGAAAACCAAAGTGTCATCAAAGTGAAAAAGATTTTAAATTTAAAGAAGAGGTGCGATCAATACTTTATGAACTGATTATATGCAGAAGGTACACACTGCCTCTTCTCAGGAGCTCAAAATTGAAAATAACAACACATCATGACGTGCATATAGGAAATGAGAAAGTACGTATGTAAAAGTAAAAAAGGCTAGTGGTGCATGTAAATATGGATAAAGAAAGAAGACAAAGAAGTTGCCGAGAGAAGAGACTCACGGCGATTGATAGCCTTTCTTCAGAGACATGGTTGCTAGAGGGTCACATTCCAAAGAACTTGATGTTGCATTTGGATCAGATCTTGAGAATGGTCATATCCCATAGATTTCCTCTCTTTCTTAGATCCATAAGCAATAAACTCGTTCAAATAGTGAAAAAGTACCAATCTTTACATGTAAAGAGTCCTGTGTTCCAAATTACTCTCTGCAGCTATATACAACGCAGTCTCGCCAGCATCGTTCTGTAGGGCCAAGATATCAGATGTTGAAGAAAATCCATCAAGAGTCTCATCTTTAGTAAGTTTCTCCATGATCTATTTTAAAGAATGAAGGTCCCCTAATCCACAACCGAGAAAAACAATTGGTGGGTAATGAAGCGGAGCGACTTCGATGACTCCATAAGAAAGATCAGATCTTTGTCATTTCCAGTTTAGCTTTGAGCTCTCAACAAAACATAAAAACACAAGAATAGAGAAAATCTCCTGGGTTTAATTTTAGTTTCTCTCAATCTCCTTTTCTGTGTAGTTCAACACAGAGAGAACCAACTGTGAATATGGCTTACTGTCCTCTTTGTATTCCAAAAAAGATTCTCCTATTTAATTTAAAGTTCTTTCTTTCTATCAATATCTTATGGAAGAGGAGCAAGCCACCTGTCCATCTAATTAAATTCATCAACCCAAATCTAAAACTTGAAAAGTTGGAACTATAATTCATTTTCTTTTTTTACTGATAGTGGAGAAAGACATACTGTTCAGACTTCAAAGTGATGGTAATTTAGATTTAATTGATTGATAAGCATATGATAACAACGCAGATAGTGTGGAGAGAGGTAATGTCCGAAAAAAAGGTAATTTATATTTAATTGATTGATGAGCATATGATAATAATGTAAAATCAGACATATTTCACGCCGAATTTAAGGTAAAAGATACGTTTGCTTTCTTGATTTTTAAAATTTTTAGGTTATTTAAAAATTTTGAGAAGTCTTCTGTATTTTTAAAAAATTATAAAATTATTTTATTTGTTAAATAGCATTTAAATATATAACAATCACAAAAATATAAATTTTATTATAAAAATTAAAATTAAAAATAAAAAGAAAAATTAATAAATTTCCTAAAAATTAAAATAAACAGTTTCTCATTAAATAATAAATTGAAAATCTTGAGCCGATGCATCTTTTTGTGAATGTTGGTTAAGGTTGATAATAAGATGGGTAGAATTTGTGATGCACACGTGATCCAAACCTAACTTGAAATTATGTGTTTGAGTTAGGCTTGATTAAATATATTTTTATTTTAGAAATTAAAATAATGTTCTGTTACCCAAAATAATGTTGTTTTATATGAAATATGTAAGCTTTGAATTTGATTTCTAAATATGACACGCTTCTATAGTTAACCCCCCTGAAACGCATGTAATTTTTTTAGAGGTGTTGTATTGTACAATTTAAGGGTAATATGTTCATAACTCTTTCATGTTTAGCTCAAAGTTTTAAAATTGATTGAAGTTGCTATATTGTAAGTATACGACTCGTATAAAATAGTATGGCAAGGTATCGTTACTTTGATGACTGGTTAGTCACCGAGTAATTCAAATTGACTTTTGTTTGAGTAAACCAAATAATGAGAAATTGAAATTACAAAAATTCACAGTTTAAAGACTAGCAAACACACTTCAAAATGTCACATATTAGTGACCAAATTATGTTTTGTACAATAAGCAAACAATATTAGTGATCAAACTGTAGTAGTGACCAAATTATGTTT
>JAOTJB010000008.1:29143663-29156897 GCA_027123815.1 Erythroxylum minutifolium | reverse complement strand
AAAGATAAGAAGTTTTAGTTGATTAAAAACTTTATCTTTTCTTTTATTATTAATGTTTAATAAAAACGTAAACTTATAATTTGTCTTATAAAAATCTATAAATTTCTATCTTTATTTATTTTGAATTATTAAGTATTTTATAATGATAATTTGTATTTGAATTATTAAATATTTTCTATTAATCTAAATAAATACCTAATTTTGTTTGATATTTATTTCATCGTATGATACTTCCTTTATGTCCATTCCCTTTATAATAAATTAGACCGCGTGTTCATTCCCACATAATCCAATGTAACTGTTAATTTTTATTCAATTATACTACCTCATCCTTCTTATTATTCTTCATTTACACACATAGATAAACACCCTTAATTCTCCAATACGACAACAAAACTGTTAACTTTTATTTAATACGACTACCTTTCTTATTCTTCTTCAGATTCTTAAAACATATAGAACAGGTTAGGTTTTTAAAAGAAGAATGAACAGGAGGCACAGACCGAAAAACCACCAAGTTAAATCGTTCCATCAATAAAACAGTAGAGGTAGGAATAAACAAGAGCGTGGACCGAAAAACCTCCAAGTTTAATTGTCCCATCAATAAAACAAAATAGTAGAGGTGCATGAGAAGAGATGGCAAGCGGCAGAAATAAGGAAGAGAAGAGAGCTGGAAGAAGAGTTGCGTGAATAGCTTCAATAATAGTTGCCGAAGTAGACATATATATACATGAATTTATCTCCTCTCCTCCACTGTCAAAGCTGAAACTCATTAGGTTCCCCGCGCCACCCCCCCTCTCTCTCTCTCTCTCACCTTCTGTCTTTTGCCTCATTTGGGTCTTTCAGCTAACCGAGCTTGGCTTATTAATCGATGTATTTTAATTTCTTCTTACTAATGCCTCAATGTTTATTTAGAAAATATTAATGCTTATAAACTTCCCTATCCTAGCAAGTTCTGTGTCAATTTTTGCTGAACCCATTCAATTAATTTGTATTGTAGGACAATGATGATTGACAAAACTTAGGTGGAAATTTCTAATAAAGCACTGCCACAATATGAAAAAGGAGTTAATGAATTTCTATATTTTGCATTTAGACATTTTAATGAAGGAAGATCAGTTTGTTGTCCTTGTAAAAAATGCAACGATAATTTGTTTAGGACAAGACAATCAATTTATGAACATCTGATGTTAAATGGGATAAACAGAAACTACAAATAGTGGTACCATCATGGAGAGGTTCTACAATATTATTCTAATGACGACAATAATAGTAATCGGAGTAATAAAAGTGAAAATGATGGTGGAATGCGTAACATGTTAGGTGATCTTGTGAGAGATATTTCTCATAATCTAAATAAAGAAGCCGCTGATCCTATCAGAGGTGTTCCCACCAGTCCAAATAAGGAAGCCACTAAGTTTGATAGATTATTAAGAGAATTGGAGCAAGAGTTATATACTGGCTGTGAGGAATCTTCCACACTATCATTCATTGTTGAAGTATTGAATTGGAAATGTCTTTACGGGATTAGTGCAAATGCAGTTGATGGAATGTTTCAACTAATGAAAAGATGGTTTCCTAAAGGTAATAAAGTTCCTAATGCATATATTGACTGTAAGAAAGTTTCTCGAGATATAGAGCTTTCATATGAGACGATAGATGCTTGTGTAAATGATTGCATACTTTACAGAAATAAATATGAGAATGCTCAATCTTGTCCAACTTGTGGTGAATATAGATGGAATAATAATGAGAAAATGGGGAATATGATTAATGACCATGACCCTAGGAAAAATATTCCCAAAAAAATCTTGCGATATTTTCCATTAACTCATTTCTTACAAAGATTGTATATGTCATGTAATTTTGCTAAAGATATCAGATGGCATAAGGAAAAACTATGTAATAAAGAGTTTATGGGACATCTAGTGGATTCTCCAGCTTGGAAAAGTTTTGATGTGCACCCCTTTTTTCCAGCCAACCCACGTAATGTCAAACTTGGTTTAGCAAGTGATGGTTTTAACCTATTCGGGAATATGTAATGAATGGCCAGTTGTATTAGTTCCTTATAACCTTCCACCATGGCTATGCATGAAAGATCCTTATTTCATGATGTCATTCTTTATTCCTAGTCCTAAAACTCTTGGAAATGATATTGATGTATACTTAGAGTCGTTGATTGATGAGCTAAAATGCCTTTAGGAGACAAGTGTAAAGACATATGATGCATTTTTAGAGAGTAATTTTTAGTTACGTTCAACTCTATTATAAACTAAAATGATTTTCCAGCTTACGATAATTTATTAGGATGGAAAATCAAAGGCAAGTTAGCATGTCCTGTTTGCAATCTTGAAACGTCTTCTCGCAATCCTTAAAATGGACGTAAAACATGTTATCTTTGTCATCATCGCTTCCTACTAACTAATCATTTTTGGAGGAAAAATGCTAAAGCATTTGATGGTACCAAAGAAAATTGAAGCGCACTAAAATAATTATCAAGGGATGATGTTATTGAGCAATATAATCAATTTTCTCAGGTGAAGTTTGATTGATTTTAAATTATTCTTATATTTATTTGTATTATTTTTTCTTATTTATACTATTTTCATTAAACAGACAAATTTTAGAAATACTGTAAGGAAAAGAAAGCGTGGCAATGTTCTATTGCTCAAAAATTGGAGAAAAATGAGTTTTTTTCAACTCTCATATTGAAGAACACTTAAGTTGTGACATAATCTGGATGTTATGCATATCGAGAAAAATGTATCTGATAACATAATTCAGACTTTGTTGAACATTGAGGGGAAAACAAAGGATAATATAAATACTTGTTTTGATTTAGAATTTATGGGTGTACGTCCTGAGCTTTATGCAACTCCTACAAGTGATGGCAAGTATACGTTTCACCCTGCATGTTATACACTGTCTAAAGATAAAAAATGAGCATTTTGTTAGTTCTTAAATGATCTAAAATTTTAGATGGTATTCTTATATTTCTCGATGTATGAGTCTTACTTAATGCAAAGTTTTTGGAATGAAATGTCATGATTGTCATGTATTTTTTCATCAATATCTCCCTTTGGCTATACGTGGGTTGTTGGGTAAAGAGATGTGCAAAGCAATACTTGAGTTTTGTACTTTTTAAGAAAGTTATGTGCTCAAGTTTTACATTTTGATGATTTGGAGAGACTTGAAAAGTCAATTCCTTTTATACTTTGTAAATTAGAGAAAATATTTCCTCCCTTATTTTTCGACATAATGGTGCATTTAACCATTCATCTAATGAGTGAGGCTAAACTTGTTGGGCCAGTATAATTTCGATGGATGTATCCTATAAAATGATATTTATGTAGGCTTAAATCATATGTGCGAAATAAAACGCGTCCAGAAGGATCAATTGTTGAGGCATATATTGTGCAAGAATGCATGCATTTTTGTTCAAGGTAATTGAATGGAACTGAAACTAGGTCAAATATTGCTGGAAGAAATGATGAGGGAAGTGATGCTCATTCTCATTATGGGTTTCAAGTTTTTACGCAAGCTACTAGGCCTTTGCTAAAAAAGATGTTGAGTTGAGCTTATTTGAATGGGCTCATGCTAGAATGTATGTGTTAAAAAATTGCGAAGAAATCAGAGAGTTTGTGGAGAAAGTTCTCTTAACTTTTGAAATTAGTCATTTAACGTAATTTATTTTATCGTTTATATATTCTTTAAGTAACTACTAATATTTTGCTTTTTTTAAATGTGAAGCATGCATAAAGTAAAACTCAAGAGGGAGGAACCTAGAAATGTAAAAACAAGACATCAAAAAGAATTCCAAGAGTGGTTTAAGAAATATGTAAGTACTATAAATATATTTTCACCTGTAACTTTTTATAAAATATAATTTATATAATATAAATATTTAATGCTCATTACTCATTATAGGTCACCGAATTCCATGATAAAGGAAATCAAATGGTTAGTGATCAATTACTGCATTTAATTTATAGGCCAATCAAGCGAGTTTATCGGTACAAAAGCTTTCTCATCAACGGTCGGAGGTTTAACACAAAGGACAGGAATTTACAATTGAAATCACAAAATACTACAATTTTTGTAAAAGGTGATGTGAATATCGGCAATTTGGATTATTTTGGTGTTTTGAGAGATATCATACAATTAAATTATCATTAGGGAAATAGTGTCATTTTATTTAAGGTTGACTGGTGGGATTTGCATCATAAAGGTGGAAAAGTTTGGGTTTCCTACGGTCAATGTCACACGCAAGTTGAAAATTGATGAACCATATATTTTAGCTTCTCAAGCTGAACACGTTTACTATGTAATAGATATTAAGGAGCTCAATTGGTACTTTGTTGTCAATAAAAAGCCTCGTGATTTGTATGATCTTCCTGATAATAATATGGGAGATAAGTCATGCCAAGAAAATGAAAATTTTAGCTTTACATTCATGAATCTACTTTAGAGGATGATACTGATACGATATCTTTGCATATATCTGATTTAGATGCTGCAACTATTAAAGGAAATTTATTAAATATTGATATGACGAAACTGATTGTGATAAAGATACTTTTATGAGTGGTGATGACCATTGGCAAGAACTTTATTTTTAAATTTTGAATAGGTTAAGAGTTTTGCTCAATATTTTGGAATAAGGTTTTCATTATATTGAAGCATTTATTTATTTTGATTTTTGTTTTAATGAAATTTCAAAATTATGTTTAGCAAATATCTGTTGATATGTAAAATATTACTTTTGGATTATCGATATATGTGGTTTGAATATTTTATAAGAAAATATTAAAATTTGATTGCAAACGGTAATATTAAAGAAAAAACCGTGAACAATGTTCCACTGTTAGATAAAAGAACTAAAATCCATGAACAATGTTGCAACTGATTAATAAATGCTTTAAGGAAAAACTCACATAACACATCAGTAAAGAAAAGTGGAATCATTGCCTTAATCGCCAGTTTACACAAGATACATCTATGTAAATACACTACAATCGAGGATGCAGACACACAGCAATAATAGAAGCACACTCCATTCCTCTCCACTAGTTTGGAGTAGTTTAAGGGGTATGATATGCCATCATCATCTTCATCACCGACACATACTTCACTTCTCGAATACCAAGCATGATACCTTCTAGGTAGAAGTTGGTGTTCACGAAGTTCCTCCACAACTGTTTGTAAGTCCTGTGACATGGTCCAGATGAAAGGAAATGCATGAACAAAAAATAAACTTCTTTAAGATCAATGTCTACATAAGGCTCCATTGTTTGATTTGTCTCTGGATCGAAGACTTGGGCATTATCAAGCACCTTTCTGGAAAAGCTCAAAGCCTTCATACTAGCAGAAGGTGCATCATCTACAGGAATGTATTTCCTGAGGGCCATTTTTCTATATATTCAGGAGCACAAAATGTTTATATGTGAAACAAAAAAGAAAATCAATTTGAAAAAACAGAAACAGAAAGCAAAACATTTAGCATAACCAGTTTGGAAACACAAATGCCTAAAAGAACTTATATCAACTGAGGAATAACTTCCAAGACAGAAAAATAGACCAAACCAAATATCACTGAACATGAGAAGGATTGAGTGCAATCCCATTGAATGGTTCATCACAAAAACACACAACCCACAACCTCACAACTTAAGGGTAGAGAACAATTATACCCACTAACTTCAACATTAGGTTTTGAAAACGCCAATTAATCCTTTAAAAGAACAACATAATCCTTTACTATGAGCCATTGCAAAACCCATTACATTCACCTCATATCTACTTCCGTAACCAGAAAGCTAAATTCAAATCAGTAAAAACAATAAATAATTCTCACAAATTCAACCAAATAAAAACTCTCCAAATTAGCAATGCTCTTCAAATTCCACCCTTGAAGTCCACACCAACAACAATTCTAAAATCACAACACTAAGTAAAGAACTTAACCAAGTAAATTATGTTCACAAGCGACCAATCTCTCCTAATCTGCAACAAAATTCCAAACACATTGCTCTACCAAAATACCAATACCCTAAATTCAAATTCTAGCGACACGCTTGCACCCGAATCAAACGAACAGTCACAATACAACCCTATTCCGATCTAATTCAAATCATAGCACAACTCAACTTTTATCCAAGAAACAACCAAAAAAATTTTAAAAAGAAAATGATTGTCGTTTCTCCAAATACCTCTAATGCGGTTGGGTCCCGAACCAAGACGGTGCGTTTTAGTCAATCGCAAAAGTATTGTTCGTTCTCTAACATTGTCAAGTAGAGAGATCCAACTACATAAAGTGTTATAGAATTTGAAACATATAGATATTCACGAGTGAAAAACACGCGGCAGAGGGCGACTGTATTTAGATTCTTAGGGAGAGAGAGAGAGAAACAGCGGTGAGGGCTACTTGGAGATTCTTTCTCATTCATTTTGGTGTAGTTTTGCCCCAGGCCGATTAGCGAGAGACGGAGGGAGATTGGGGTTGAAGAAGAAAGAAAAAGTAACAAGGAGGTCGAAACGGAGGCATGTTTAATTTTTGAAAATTTGTAATATTGTTTTTCTAATTGGCTAATAAATAGACATAGACGTAGTATTTAGTCCGTACGTCATATCGGATCATTAAATTGAAAATTTTATAAAATTTGGCATTAAATTAAAATTTTTAAAAGTTTAGATATTTTTTGATCAATTATCCCCGTTTTTAAGGTGAAATTAGTAGTTACAAATTTTTTAAATCCAAAAATTGTATATTTTTATAAGATAATAATTTATTTAAAATTAATTAATACATTTGAATTAATTAATATTGACAAAATTTAATATGTTTCCTCGTATCCGCAACCATTAAATTTGGTCTACCACTAAAACTCATTTCTCTAAGAATAGTTGCACTAAAATATAGATATCTATGCCATCAAAGTAATAAAATTGAAAATGATAACGAAATGCATGATATGTTATATGATCCTGGATGTGAAGATGACAATGATTGAGCATCGACAATAACTCTATTTTTAAATTTTAAATAGGTTAGGAGTTTAGCTTAACATTTTGGAATAAGATTTTCATTATATTTACACATTTATTTATTTTGATTTTTATTATGATGAAATTTCAAAGTTATATTTAGCAAATATTTATTGATATGTAAAATATTATTTTGGAATATAAATATATAGAGTTTGAATATTTTGCAAGAAAATATTTAAATTTTTTGCAAATAATAATATTAAAAAATTAAGATAAGTAGTTTTTAGTTCCTAAAATTTGTACAATGATGACAAAATTAATAATTATAGTGGTTAATTTTAATGTTATTATAATAAGAAATAGTTATTATTAATTTGTTACGTTTATATTGACCATAACCTTTGTAACAAAAAGTTGATGATTAAGTAACAACAAAATTTCTTGTCATAAAAATTACGAATAGTAGTGACCATAGTGATCGTTCCGTTTTTATGATAATATTAAATAGACACTAACTAATTGACTTCTTAATGACAATTTTTCGTCACAAAAAGTAAAATATTGTGTGACGATAAACCATTTCTTCACAGCAAGAGAAAAATATTAGTGATCAAACTCTATTCTGTCACAACAAATAGAAAATATTAGAGACCAACATTTGATTTGTCAGAATTACAATTCATTCTTGCCAAAATTATTTTTACGTCAAATTGCATAAGCTTATCGTAACATAACTTAATGATAAATGAAAATTTGACACTATTAACATATTAATAGTGACAATTTAATTATAAAAGATACTAAATTGTCACAGTTACCATTGAATTAGTGACAAAAAATAAATCATCACATTTAATCCAAAAAATAGTGTCAATCAATTGTTTCGTCACAAAAAACCTCATATCTATGACGAAATGATAGTTAGTCACAAAAAAGTTGTCATTAAATTATAAATAGTAGTGACTATAGTGATAGTTTCATTTTTGTGCCAATATTAACTAGACACTAAATAATTGAATTCTTAATGACAAAAGTTTTCATAAAAAAAAGTAAAATATTATGTGATGATAAACCGTTTCGTCACAGTAAGACAAAAATATTAATGATCAAACTATATTCTGTTCACAACAAATAGAAAAAAATAGTGACCAATATATGTTTTGTCACAACTACAATTCATTCCTGTCAAAATTATTTTGGCGCCCAATTGCATATGCTTTTAGTGACAGAACTTAGTAACAAAAGAAATTTTGACACTATTAATATATTAATAGTGACAATTTCATTGTGAAAGATATTAAATTGTCACAATTACGATTGTATTAGTAACAAAAAAATCATCATAGTTAATCCAAACAATAGTGTCAATCAATTTTTTATCTAAAACCCTCATATCTTTGACGAAATGATAGTTAGTTACAATAAAGTTGTCAATAAATGTCGTAACTCTTGTCGTGATTATAGATAAATTAAGATGGAAAAGAACTTGGGTACTACCAGGTTGACAAAGCATTCAAAGTTTCATTAGGTTAATTAACCTTTGAAGGTACATTAGACAATTAAGGTTAATTATATAATAGTAGAAAAATATAATGTAACAAAACCTAATGAACAACCTATCAATGTAACTATTAGTTTAGTTTTTTTTATCTGTTATCAATGTTAATGTAATGCATATTATCTTTTAGGTTGAAATAGTTTCAAATGAAGGATCACCAGTTAGAGGAGTATCACAAAACAATGATTACATGAAATATGTAACTCATTAACCCAAATTATATTCAGCAAACTCATATCTAAAGTAGCACGCCAGTTAATGAGGAATGTGTACCTAGTCAGCAAAGCATAGATGTGAGTTTAGCATATACTTAGATACATGTACTCATTGTCAATATTAAACTCATAAGCATGTTTACAAGTGTTATATTCATAGGTTATTTCACAAGTTGCTAGTAAAAAATATAGACATCTTTCAAGTTGTCTTTTAAACCAAGAGATAGGTTTAAAGGTAAATCTAACATCACTTCAAGACAATTATAAGCTACATTAACCAGTAGGAGAGCAACAATTAGGACCTGTAACCAGCAACTTGACAAACCAAACATTTGGATGTCGTTGTAATTAGTTGATTTTGTAAATCAAAAGAAAGATGTTTGCCTAAAATTCATGTATCATGTAAGTTAGCTTATAACTAAAAATCTTATGTTTTGTGTATTTTGTAATATAAGTAAATGAACAATTTCATTTTGTATAATTACAATTGATGGATTGTTCCTAAACAATGTCTAAAGCATTCCTTCATACAATTTGGTTGCTTTCAATGATTGAGTAATTCCATATAATTACTGATAATAAAATGTTACTTTTCATTCAACAATAGAAGTAAATAAAAATATTTATTTTATATAATTGCAATTGATGAATTGGATCCTAAATAATGTCTAATGCATGTTCTTAGACAATTTGTTTACACTTAATGATTAAATAACTCCATATAATTACTGGTAACAATGGATTACTTTTCATTAAACAATAGAAAGTATAAATAAATTCATCCTAGTTAATTTGATAATAAAAATGAACATAATCAATAACATGTAGATAATTCATACTAATTTTTTTCTACAACCATATAAAGGACGGAAAATTAAATTAAAAACTTGATAAACTCTACAATTATGTTGGATAATATCAACCTCAAGTCTTTCTTCTCTCTGATCAACATCTCAATGTCTTATTTCATAATTTTTAATTGCTTATCACGTTCCTTTATTTTGGCTATACGTCTCCTTATTTATGCCTCCTTCATTACAAAAATATCTTTCTTTAACTTTTGAATTACATAGATAACTCTCTTAGAAAATTGATTATCACACTATTGAAAATTCACAATTACCGAATAGGAAATTGGGACATTCCAAAAATCTTCTACTTAGATTATTATCACTCCATAATGTCCTTAAAAAAGCATTCAACCTACATAAACAAACCATTGTCATTATTGAAATTAGAACTACTAGATCCTAAAAATTTATTATATAAAACTATTAAAAATTTTCATATTTAAGTCATGCCAGAGTAAAGGAATGTGATCTAAAACACACAACAAATGATAAATCATAATAGATGCAATAAGAACAATGACTACCAGAGATACTGATATTAATCAAATTTTAAATTCTAATGAATGCGTACAGATCAATGCATTTTAAGCAATGTTAAGACAACCAATAATCAACAACCTAACGAGAAAAGAGAAAAAAACATGTTATAGAAACTTGTATTATAGCAGTCATTAATCTCTATATATATAACTTGTAAACAACTAAGAATATATACTTCTAATCAGCTCGTAAATAGCTAAGAATATGTGTATATCGATAATAAAAGTGTATTTGGAATGGGTTAAGGTTTTCAAGACATATATTAGCCAAAAAGTATGGATACTAAAGTGACTTTGGTATAGCCATCAAATCTCATAATAAAATACATGGATACTATGTATAAAGAGTTAAGCTTCATGACTACACTAAATCCCTAACACTTTTAGACTAAAGTATATAAAAACTACAAGCTAATAGCACAATGCTTAAACATATTATGTTATTTTTTATATTTTATCATCCAATTTCCTAATTATTCAATGCTTAATAAATACTTTAGTTTTTGATCTGTCATTAAAGAGAATTTAATTCAAAAATTGAGTAGGTATTTTTTAATATTGTAATAATTCAAATTTAAGAAGCTATAATACATAAAACATTGTGTGTGCAGTAATGAATTAATGATACTTTTAATGGTTGAAAAAGAAAAAGCATCCATTTATTAATAGAAAAGAAAAGGCATTATAAGATGGTAGTGTATAAAACGAGCCTCAATTACGTGCCCAAGATCTAACGTGAAAGTGAATGAATGAAGAAAACATGAGAAATACCTGATTTCACTTTCATAACTTTAAACAAGCTTTTTGAAGCCAAAACTTCCTAGCTTTCATGACGACCTTTATAAAAATTGATCACTTGGATGTTGTTAACGTCTTTCTGCAACTTTCTTAACACATGAACCTCTTCACGGGTTAGAGAATCTGAAAGTTCACGATTTGCTTAAGCAACTATAAGAGACCTTAAGCTTATATATATAGCATCCATATTAGGCTTCCCCATCACAGGCTCAATACAGGCTCAACCCACGCTGATTAGAGTCCATTTTCTTCGTTAAACTTCAGCCAATTAACCCAAATCCTTTATTGGGTTACTTTATTATCTTTATCCATATCAAATTTGATTCGCTTAACTGTGAATTCATTAAAATCGTTAAAATTGTAATTAATTATTATCCAACCTTAGGAAAATTTCTAACATTCTCCCCCTTAGACAATAATTCATCATGGTAGTTGTAACAGTAATAAAACTAGTAAAAAACGGTTAAACCAAATCAATTTATAGGTCGGTCAAGTTTAAAAAACCAGTTGATCCATATATAATAAAAATCCATCATTCTATCTCGTAAGGATTTCAATATCGGAAAATATCAAATGCAAGTGTCATATGTGACACAGATCCAATACAATCACACATCTCTAATACCTTACTTACATAAATGAGAAAATGGAGTGTGGCAAACAAGGATGATACCTGTATGATATGAAATGTATCATCTTTCCATTTATAAGTCTCAGTTTCTCTAAACTTTATGTTAAATAGCGTTAAAGAAATTTGTTTTCTCTCACTAAATGTTAAACTGCATTAGATAAAATCCTTATGAGATTAAACACTTATATCCCCCAGTGTCATGTCAAAATCGATAGATTTATATGCATCTATATTTGTCCTAATGACATGGGCTCGAGGTCAATCTATATATATATATATGCCCAATGACCTTTTAAATGCTTAAGATGATCACAAATCTTAGGACTTGCACCTGTATTACAAAAAAATATATAACAAAATGTATGATTGAGAGAAAAATGATGATCATTTTTATTAATAAAATCATACTGTCATAATACATGAGAAATATATAAATGTATAAGGAGCAAACACAATGATCCCTAAGTAACAGTGTCTACAGACTTCAATACACTTATACTGTATACATGACTCTCAAAAACATATGGATGAAGTCCTTTAGTCAAAGGATTAGCAAGCATATCTTCAGTGCTCAAATGCTCCACATCAATGTCACCTTTTTGTATCAATTCCTTGACGGTCAAATACTTAGAATCAGCCATAATTAACCTTTGTAATACTCGCTCAATGTATGCTCTATGTGAGAGGCCTAATGAGTGTTGAGACATGTCTCGGTGAATCTGAATACCTAGGATGAAAGATGCTTCTCCAAGGTCATTCATGTCAAAATACTAGGCTAAAATTTGCTTAACCTCATGCAACATGGTTGAGATATTTTATACGAGAAAGATAGAATCCATATACAAAAATAAAAAAAGATAACATTGCTCCCTCTGAACTTATAATACAAACACCTTTCATCTTTATTTTCCACAAAGCCAAAAGAGGTAACAACCTCATTAAAGTTTAGGTACCATTGTCTAGAAGCTTGTTTTAAACCATATATTGATTTCCTCAGTTTATAAACCATGTCAGGCTTTTCTTGATCCTGAAATCCTTTAAGTTGTTTCATATGGACATCTTCACAAAGGTCTTTATTCAGGAAAGTGGTTTTAACATCCATCTGATGTAGCTCCATATCATAATTAGCTAATATTGTCATAATCACTATGAATGCATCCTTAGAGGATACTAGAAAAAAGGTAACATTAAAGTCAATCTGTTATCTCTAAGTGAATTTCTGACAACTATCTGAGCTTTAAACTACTTAACTTTACCCTAAGAGTCCTTTTTGGTCTTGAAAAGTCATTAACAACTAATAGGTTTGCAATTCTGAGGTAAATCAACAAGCTCTCGTACCTTATTATGCTTCATGGATTCCATCTTATCTTTTATTGCATCCTACCATAAATCTGTATGGGGTCTAGAAATAGCTTCTGAAAAAATAATTGGATCCACAATATGTACAATATCATATTGTTATTGTAGCGCCCCCTTACTGCAGGGTACACACCGGGATGCCCGGAGGTCATTCCGGTACATATCCTACGATAAGGGCGGGCTACCATAGATCACTATATTCACTTCACATGGCATCATATTATTCACTTATAAAGCATCATAAGAAAATCACAATATTTTAAAATCCAACTTTTTCCTCATTTCATTTCACAAAA
>JAOTJB010000008.1:29099999-29126513 GCA_027123815.1 Erythroxylum minutifolium | reverse complement strand
TATGTACAGACAGTACAGTATGATAGATGTACAAACCTTTGATTTTGATGGAATGAAATGAGGAAGAAGTTGATTTTTAAAAAAATATTGTGGTTTTCTATTAATGCTTTATTGTTCAAATTAATGTGATGCCATGTGGAGTTAATGTAATAATGATCGCAAGTAGCTCACCCTTATCATAGGATATGTACCGGAATGACCTGCGGGAGTCCCAGTGCGTACCCTACGGTTAGGGGGTGCTACATTATAACCTATAAATGGTGAAAAATGTACCAAATATCAGAAGCTATTTCAACATAGGGGCAGTATTAAGTTACCATTTTAAATCTCAAATTTCAATATCATTTATCCCAAATTAGGTCTAGGTTTCTTCTAGATATTTTTATTCATATGTCTTAGGATTTAGCTCCAATTGAAATCACCTCATTTGGAGGTTTGTAGGCCAACTTATGGTCAAAACATTGGGATTAGTTCAAGTTAACCTAAGACAAAATCTCACTACATATTCCTCTCTTGTCATATTCATCCCTTAAATGCTTCCAAACTTATTATGTATTCCATGGAAAGACAAACATCATCATTTATCTTACATAAATATATCCCACTAAAAAGCCCCAAAACTAGAAATTTAGGTGAGAAAATTCCTATTCTTTTTAATTCTCATTTAATGGATTCCACACTTCACCTTCCTATTGGTTCTCTTCTAATGATTCATCAAGCACATGTCATCATCTCATTGGTCATCTCTATAACTCATCAATCCACTAATATTATGTAAAAATATTAAATTGCCTTTAATTAGTACAAAAAGACCAAATTGCCCTTTGATGCATTTAATTGACCAACTAACCGAATTAAATCCCGAAAACATTCCACAACTGTCTTATTTTCAAATTGACCATGAAATACTCTAATTAGGGTCAATACTTATTGATTGGATGCTTTTAACAATTTTGAACGGCTTTAAAATCATCAATATCTATTATTTTCCAAAAAGGGCATTTTAGTCCAATAATTTTAGATTACCCGAATTCTATTCAAACAACTTTCGATTTGACCTGTTTTAGTTCCTATGAATTCCAATCCTAATTTTGGAGCTTTTCATCATATTTTGAGTTATTCGGTAACTTTTTGATTGCCCGGAAGAATTTTCAAATTGAATTCGAAATCACTAAATGTCACTGAAATCATCCATATTTAATTCAAAAGTATCACCTAAATCTCCTAAGCACATTTTGGGGCTTTTAAAACTCGTTCGGACTCTTTCCGTAGCTTTTTAGAGTTTTCAAAAATTTTTCGAGGAATTTTCGATCAAGTCCAGAGTCATCTTTGGCCTATCCATGATCTTTGTTATAACCTCAATAATACATGTAAACGCTTAAAATACTCTAATATACTATAAATAAAGCATACTCTATAAAATGCATGTACAATACATTACATAGTACAATCATCGAACTAGGATATTACATGATAGATATGCATATTTTGTAATTGTATATGTTAAATACTTGAATTGTTTGTTTTTCTTATTGAAGAATTTTGTTAAATAAAATTGGATTGTTTTAGATGAAATTGAATTGTAATGATGTAATTATACAAAATTAGTTATATTATATATGATGGACATATGTATTGTGTAATTGTGTATGTTGAATACTTGAATTGTTGGTTTTTCTTATTGAAGAATTGTGTTGGATAAAATTGGACTATGTTGGATGAAATTGAATTGTGTATGATGTAATCATATAAAATGAGTTATATTACATATGATGGACATACGTATTGTGTAATTGTGTATGTTGAATACTTGAATTGTTGGTTTTTCTTACTAAAGAATTGTATTGGATAAAATTAGATTGTGTTGGATGGAATTGAATTGTGTACGATGTAATTATACAAAATTAGGTTCATCTCAGTAGGGATGTCAATAATGGCCCAATTGTCAGGCCCAGCCTGACCCGATTTGGCCCAGGTTGATCTGGCCATCGGCAGGCCATAGGCCAAAATTGTTTAGCTTGACTGGGCATAACGTTGTTTTGTATTTTAAAAAAAGTAAGGATAGGAACCTGACTTGGCCCGCCTGTAGCTCATCGAGCCACAGGCTGGTCAACCCATGGGCAGACTGAGCCACATGTTGACCAACTTTGACCAATCGGGCCACAGACTAACCCGCGAGCCAGCCTCTTGGCCCGACCCGAACTAATAACATCCTTACATCCTAAGCCCAATAAGAAATGAATGTTAAACCTGCACCTGATGTTAGGAAAAGAAGAAGGCAGATGATTAATTTCTTCTGCACTACGAACAACTCCTAAAGCCCAACCTTCAATTTTTATTGTCAACAAGACGTCCAATGTTTGCGTGAAAAACGCAGACCATGTCTGCATTTCACGCAGACATAGGGAGCATTTTGGTTAAAACGCATAGCATGAAGAATGCATCTGCGAGGGTTAATTTGAGTGAATAGGAGCTGTGAACTAAAAAAACCCTCATCTTAACTTGTCAAATCAAGCTACAGTGAAGAGGGAATAGTGAAGAGGCTGGCGATAGAGAAAGGAGAGAGTGGCATGAGTGAAACATAAGAGAGCTGCGGGAGAAGAGAGGATAGGTGAATAGTGACGATGGTCCATCTATGTTTACTTGTCCCATCAATGAATAGTGGGAGAGAGTGGTGTGAAATAGAAAAAACAGAGAGAGTTGCGGTGTTAGGAGTGAGCAACTAAGAGAGCTGCGGTGTGGGAGTGAGCAACCAAGATCTTACGGTAGAGAAGTGAAAAAGTGAACAATGACTTGGGCCAAACATATTAATTTGTCACATCATAAAAATAGTGGAGTGAGCAGTGGCTAGAGCAGAGGCAGAAACAAAATAGAAGAGAAGAGAACATTGGCGTGGAACCAAAAGACAGTCATCTTCAACTGTCCTATTCGCCTCCATTCTCTCTTCAATTTTTTTCACATAAATGGAGGCTACAAAGGTTGATTGTTGGAGCTTGAAGATGGAGATGGAAGGCTAAATCACCTGATGCCAATTCGGAGGTGCAATTGAGGCGAAGGAGCACATTAAGCGTATAGTGTTGTGTATCGTTGTCTACTCTCTTTTTAGATTGTTACGTTATTTTGAATGAATTGATTGGGTATTTGGATAATTATGGTTTTAATACTCTATTGAATCATTTTTATGACTACCCATTGCTAAATCTTGAATGTGATACATATTCGTCATGAGGAAGATCGTTTGTAGCAACTAACGGTACTAAATCGTTAGAAATAATGCAGCTTAAGTTAAATAGTTCGTACTTGCGTGATTATTACTTAAATTGATTTGTTTTTCTTAATTGTAATGCTGCTGTCCGGATAAACTTAGAGAGCTTGTTCTAGGTTTCCAGATAGTTAGGGTTAATTAATGAGCATTTCGTAATTAACTAAAACTTAAAGGAAAAATCGGAATTAATAGAACTTGTTATTAATTCACAATCAATGGTCTAAAAGGAGGAGTAAAGACGATAACTCAACCACATTTGTGAAATTGTGCTTAGGTTAAGAAGAAACCAATGAATCGGTTCTCAAATTATTTATCGACTTTATCGTGTTGCTACATTTTAATTTGATTTATTTTCATAGATTCAATTTTATTTTGTTTTTAATTTGTTTCAATGAAAATCCCCCTATTTGCTTAAACAGATAATTTAGGAAAGTATTTGATATTAATCCTTGTGGGATCGACCTAGACTTATTGTTATCTATAGTTTAGTCTAAGTTATTTTGGTAGCGTTATGACGCATACCAGTTCGGGATACAAAGCTCCTTCGATTAATGACTTAAGAGGTAAACTTTTGAGTTGCTCAGTTTCTGAAATTAAAAGTTATTTAGGAGAAAGAAGAGTGGATTGAGCTACTTAGGTGTTCAATTATGTGCGATGGCTAAACAAATAGGAGATATGAACCTATTATTAATTTTTTGGTTTATTTTGCAAATGGCTCAATGTTTTTGAAATCTATTGATGCATCTAGCCTTATTAAGAATACTAACATTTTATTTGAGATATTTGATGAAGTTGTGAATAAAGTAGGGCCAGAAAACAATCTTCAGTTCATTACTGACAATGATTCTACTTATAAAGTGGCAAGAAGAAAATTGCAAAATAAGTATAATTCGTTTTTTAGACTCCATATGCTGCACATTGTATTGATGCTAGAGAATATAAAGTGATCCCAGGTTTTTTTCTGTTATTAATGAGACAATGCAGAAAGCTAAAAAGTTGATGAAGTTTATCTATAATTGTGCATCAGTGTTGAATTTAATAAGAAAGGAATTTACCAATAGTAGGAATTTGTGTTATCCTACTGTGACAAGATTTGCAACAAATTTCCTATCACTCCAGTCTTTTGCTATGATGAAGAAAGAGTTAAGATAAATGCTTACAAGTGATAAGTGGGTTGCATTTCAGTATGCTAGGTCTAATGTTGGATTGAAGGTTTTCATAATTATACTAAAAGATAGAGAATTTTGGTCTCAATGTCAATTTATTATCCGAATTTGTGAACCTTTGATGAGGGTGATTCACTTGGCTGATAGTGAAGAAAAGGCAATAATGGGTTTTTTTAATGTCATGGAGAAGGCAAAGGAAGCAATCAAGGCCAATATGAAACATAGGCCTTCTTTGTACACACAGTATCTTGCAGTCATCAACGAGAGATGAGAAAGGCAACTTTTTTCTCCGTTGTTTGCAGTTGGTGTTTTTGAATCCTAGTGTCTATTTCATATCGAATTTTACAAAGAAAGCTAAAGTTAATAGGAAATGTTATTCACTATTACAACAGTTGTTGCCTATGAGATGATGTCAGATATCATGAGCTCATAAATAGAGCTTTATAAGCAATCTTCTAGGGATCTTAGATTGTCAATTGTTATTCGACAAAGAGCAAAACTTTGTCCAGGTATTGGTTGTTTCCTTTTTCTTATTTGTTGAAAATTAATTATCACTTTATTTTGTTTATAACACTACTTTTGTTTTCTTACGACTTATAGTTTCTTGGAGAGATCAATTTGGAAGTGGTGTTCCATAATTGAAATGGTTTACAATTCGAATTTTAAGTCAATGTGTGAGTGCAACAGGCTATGAATAGAATTGGAGCACATTTGAATTCATCCATTACAGGAAAAGGAATAGATTAGAGCATAAGAGATTGAATGACTCGATATTTGTTCGTTACAATCTAAAGTTTCGAGAAAGGTATGTTATTATCATTATTAATTTTGATATAATTTCTTATAAATTTTTAATAATTAAATTTTATTATTTACTAAGACTCTAAACAGAAAGAATAATTTAGTAGATCCAATTTGCATTGATAATATCGATCTTTTGGCGGATTGAATTTCTAAGAAACTAGGTTTAATAAATGTGAATCACTTAAGATAATCTTATATGAGAAAATATTGACATGTCATTTAGTGCATTGAATTTGAATGATGATGATGATGAGGCTCCTCTCAATGATGATGATTTTGTACCAAATGATAACTGAGGTCAGTATAGTTAGAGATGTCAATGGACGGGCCGGGCAACTCGACCTCGTTTTTTTTAGAAAAACTTCAAAAATGACATCGTTTTTAAAGTAACAGTCGAACCTCGGGCTGACCACCTCAACTCGTGGCCCGGTCGAGTCGACCACGGTCAGCTCATGGCTTGCCCCTGGCCCGGTCAACCTAAGTCAAAATCGGGTCTGGCTAGGCGAGTTTTGACATCTCTAAGTATAATTATAGCAGGTATCCTCCTGTAGACGATTGAATAAAGTTTCAAGTTTTTGTTTTTCTTATTCTGTTAATTTTACTTATATATGATATATATATGTTAAATTTTATATATGTAATGTAATTGTAAATGGTTTTGTTTCAGGTTTCACTTCTATTTGGTTATTTCATCATCAGAAACTCTTGTCATAAATTATAATAGTTTGAGAGTTAAGGATATTTATTGTTCTTTTTATTAGATTTTTGATGTAATTATGATTTATTATTATCAAATTTTAATATTTTTACTACTTTGTATTGTTCTTAATTTTATATTTATATGATGATGATTGTCTTTTTCATATTAATTGTAGTTATTATTAATATGTAAAATATCTAAAAATTATTGTTATTTCATATTAATTGTGGTTATTATTTATTATTATGATTTTGGAGACAAGGTTGATGTAAACTTATAAAGTATACAGTACAACTGTATAATATGACAATGAACTATTTTGCATTTTAAAAAAATTCAAGGACTATTTTATAAATTTAAAAAATTATCCAAAATGATACCCGATATTGTACCAGTACGTATTGACTGGTACTGGTATAATACTATACAAAAGGGCCAGGTCCCCCTGATATGGCCCAGCCTGCCTGACCTGTTTTTGGCCCTAGTTGATCAGGCTACAAGTGGGCCATGATTTGATCAAAAAATGATGTTTTGAAAGTAATGACCCGTGGCTCGATCGGGTCGACCTAAAATGACTTCATTTTGAAAGTTTTTTCTTAAAAAAACAAATAAAGTGTCGGGCCGACCCGACTTGCCCGTGACTCGTCGGACCATAGCCCGTGGCTGGGCCCAGCCACAGGCTGACCCATTCTGGCCCGCTGGACCACAAGCTACCATAGCCCAAGGTCGGGCCGGGCTAGGGGCAACTTGGGTCCAGCTCGACCCATTGACATCCCAACCTGATAGATCCCATAATCAAAAAATTCTAAAGAAAATTTCAATGTCAACAAAATTTTGTGTCACATCAGTAGATAACTGACAATACCTTGTCAGGATTCAATTTAAACGTTTTCTAAACATTTATAATTTATTTTAAATGTTTTATAAACATTAGTGTTCAATTAAACACCATCAAACATTAAAATCTATTTTATATACCAGTGTAAGTTAAGATTCATTTAACGTTTTGACCTAATATTAACTTTACATTATCCTAAATCAATAATTGCATTGCACTTTCATGTCAACCTCCAAGTTTTGAAAAATCCTACATAACCTAGTTAATTATAAAATGTGGAAGCTACAGCATAGCCAAGACATGTACTTGACACAATTGCCTCGATAAATGAAACGAGAAATCAAGTTGTTCTTTTTTTTTTATTAGCCCACTAGATGTTTTAAGAGAGTCTCAACTATGAGAAGCCTTTAAGCTATCTACACTCAGACTAATCCCTGCTCACATCAAGTCAACCCGTAAAAGGTAAAATACTGGCCAAATAAATTTCTCCATTCTTAAGGCTCGAACTTGAAACCTTTAGTTAAGAGATGAGAATGCTGAACCACTTATATCAACTATATTTGGTTCAAGTTGCTCTTATTAACTACACTGCAATGACTTCAAATCACCTTTGCCAACAACTACGTGCCTACCCTATTTCCAGAACATTCACCCATTTAATAAATGTTATTGGATAAATAGATTTGGGAACAGAATAGACACAAGATTGTGGATCTGTTCCCCACCACAACGCCTGGTAGAAAGTAAAAATAACTAGAAAGCCGGTAAATAAAAATCAATATTACACTAATTAGCAGATTAGTAGCAGTGCCCTCGTACATGCTTTACATGATTTTGATTGCCTCAGCAAGTGTCAAATTTGCTCCCGCATTCCTGGAGGGACTCCCATTCTGAACTAAACTGGATCCTATTTATATGTCGAAGAACTTATCGGAAAACTAGGGTGGAATAACAGTACAAACAACATTTGAACCCGCCAAATTTCATGAGCGGCAGTCCCTCCCTGAAGTGATAATGACTTCATTTGAAGCTATAAATCGTCCACCATGATTGGTTACCAAGGCACCATTTAAACTCCCGTAATGTACAAGCTTGCAGCGAAAACAATGTCCCGCTTTATCGCATTCGAGGCGGTTTCCATTTTCTTGTAAAGAGTAGAATTACCCATAATAGCAGCAGCACTTTTAAATTCACGGCATGTTTCATCCAGTCTAACAATTGTCCGCACTATTAAGCCTTCAGGTACGTCTGTGAGCTCACAGATATCAGCAAAAGGAGTGCCCTGTCAAACAGAGTGGTAAGATACCTTCAAAATATTGGTAAGATGAAATGTACGAGTTTCTAAGTAGAAGAAACCTTTGCCCACTCATAAACTACTTCGACAAGACCAAACTTTAGATTTTCCCGAGCATACTCCTCAGGGTCTATCTGAAGCTTGAACTGAGCTTGGAGCTCTCCAAGTCTTATTGCTGTCTCGTACAATCTGGAGAAATAATAATCTAAACTTAGATTGAAATATGAAAAATCAAGTAAACAGGTTCAGATTCAGACTGACTGCGCAAGATAATTTGAAAAATGTTCAAGTTTCCAATCTGATAATTGGGAAGCTGGATTTCTAGTAGGGGTTGTGGTGTAAAAGTCGGTGATTCATTACTGCTACAACAACATATATACAGAAACTCCTGATCAGCCTCCAATAACTGGTTTATAGGATGTTGCAAGGGTCCAGAAGATATTTGCTAAGCATCTTAGGGCAAAAATAAAAAACCCAGTCCACGAGATTTTGACATATGTGGAGAAATCATTGAAAGGAAACAAGATGAAAAGAGAGTTGCCTATTTTTTGCTTGAGAAAGTTTGGAAGTGAGAGAAGGTTCAGAAGTGTTGCGCTGCTGAAACACGAAGGCAGACATTATTGCTACTGCTTCTTCTGGTTCCAAGTCATCAAATTGATTCTCAAATAAGCACTCTGTGCAAATCAATTCCTCCCCTGAATTCATCTCGCAAGCTACACGACCTTTGATTTGGACTACAAGATCCACATCTATGCAACCAATTTCCTTCAGAACATCTATCTAAAAAAGCACAACTCAAAATATTCAGAGGCATTGCATGAACCTCAAAATAATCAACATAGGAACATCTAACAGCTTCAGAGAAGAACGGACAAGAAAATGCAAACTACAGAAATTACCCTGCCCTGAAAGTCAGGCATCTGTTCCAGGGCCTCATCTGACATTTGAAATTTTAAGTCGTTAATTTCCTCTTTATGTTTCTTTATCTCTTTGGCTAAGTTAATATGCTCTCCTAGTTTTATGCACCCATGACACTTATTCACTGCCATCTTTTCCGTCAGGCTTGTCCACATATGGTGTGCTTCCACGAGATTCATATCTTTCAACTTTAGGTCTGAAATATGAACAGGCCACGCCAATCAGTAAGTGAAGAACATCCAAGTGATGCAATTCAAAGATACCAAACTGGCATTTATCATCATAGAACGTCCTTACCTTTAATTGGATGTAGGGCTGGGGGGTACTTATTTCCATCAGATTTCAGTTCTAACAGCTGTTGAACTGCGTTCGAGAAGGCCATACTATTACCATCTTCAAGAAGCCGTCCTGGATCGATCTTTATCTTAGGACTGCATATGCATACAAATTCTTCGTTATCAATTCCTTTAACTTCATAGCATTGACCAGCAGAGTTTCCTTGATATGGCAATTTTATGTTGATGACACCAGATCCTTTGCGAGAAGTGATGGTAGAAAAGTACTCTTCTTCAAGACCACGCTTTGATTTTGGCATCAGAAGGAAACCATGTGGGAAATCACCACCTTTAGCATCTTTCAAACCACTGCCGCTCGATACAGGTTGCATTGATAATGCCAAATCTGGTTTTAGTACTAATACAATATATTGTTTCATAGTGGGGGATGGAGCTTTCACAACAACTCCAAGCAAGTGGTCTTGAGCCTGCCCAATGATAAGTCCATAAATAAACACCAAAGATGAAGGTAGATTACGATACTAAAAGCATGGCCCATGATGGACAGCAAGAACAATGACATATGCACAAGAATTTCCTCAATGCTGAGCTTGACTTATTCTGATAAAAGTCTTATCTGCTGTTGAAGATTAGAAAACATACTGTTTAGAAAAGCACCTATTCTGCAATTTTGCTATTGCACCATTAGTTGAAAACAGTCCCAGTTTACAACTGACTTCAAATTAGTATAGAAGATGTACTGCCCTAACTAGTTATGGGCTTCAACTGAAAGGCTATCTTCTTCATTAGGAAATAGAGAAGGAGAAAATAATGGAGAGACAACTGCTAAAATATCCAAAAATATTGAAGACACAAATATCTGAGACTGATAAAATACTCACTGATTGTGATCTCACAAGTACCACCCTTCCAGGTTTAAGAAACTGTTGGGCAGTAGGGGAGTGCATAACTGCCTTTGTTATCTGGTTGCTATATTTCTCAGCTTCCAAAAACATGTCGTAGTATTCCTCAATTGCTGGTTCACCTTTTATGCATCTATATTGAAAGTTTTATAGACTATGAGTTATTGAAAGTTTTATACACTATAAGTTGTATTGCAAAACTGCAAAGGAATTAATCTGACACAATATAATTGATTAACTGAAAGTATCAAAACAGTATTTTAACTCATGCCACTTGGTGTGGAAGAGCATCATTTTTCCCCACATTTAGTTTCTATCATAGATCTATAACAAGTAGCAAAAATGAAGATGTTTATAACAAGTAGAAAAAATGAAAATGTTCACGGATTATTTCTCTCAAAGGATCATGTTATTTGAAATATCAACCATCTTTTTTACCTGAACCTATTACAAAGATTTGATATGATTTAACTGATGCATCCCATATATAAGTATTACTTGGGTTAGGTATCCTATGTCAGGATAATTTAGGTATCCTGTTTCAGAATATTACTATATAGCCTGCATTATCCTTACTCTTTTAAATAGAAGGTCAAGTAATAAGTCACTTCACTTTATTTTTTGTTTCTAGAGCCAAACAAATTCCAAAAGAAAAATTAAAATTAAAACAGGAGACTGTTGTGCTAGCCCAAATAGTACCATAAAAATTTTAATAAAAAAGAATAGTATCGTTCTAAGTGGAACAATTGATGCAAATGTTACTGTTCATGGTAAAGAATATCACGATGAATGATACTACAATGCCACTGTTGAAATTTACGTTTCGTTCTAAAGTTTCGTTGTCTTGTAATGAAGATTTCAACGTCATTTCATCTTGAAACTTTTGGCATTTTTCTATGAAGACTTTCATCTTAGTTTTTAAAGATTCTATTAAGATTTTTGCTTTTCAAGTTTATATAGTGAAGGAATCAACTTGGGATTGATGTTATTATGGTTTGAAAACTCAATTGTCTCTCGACAAAAATCTTATCAAGTGAGAGAGTATGGAAGTTTCAACCTTAGATGTGTCAAGTTACTTTTTCCTGCTTTAGGTTATGTTACCATTAAAATTGTTAGCAGTCTTATAAATAAGAAGCTTTAAGCCAATGTACTTAGTATTGCTGAATTCACTGTTATGACCTAATATGTGAGCCCATTACTCCTTATGTTAAGTTATCGTCATCAGTAAGGAGAAGTTATAACTTTCTGTCTTAACTACTCTAGTGGTTATGAAAAACTTGTTATGAAAATTACGTTGCGCTTCTCTCTCTTCTCTGGACTATTATCTCTTTCTTCTCGTGAGTTCTTTGTTTCTTTCCGTGAACCACAATTCCCTCCATTGAATGTGTATCGAATGGTATCAGAGCACTTTCCTGGCATCAGATCAAGCTATGGTTGACAAAATGCAAGGTCAAGAAATGAGACGCGTGAAGAGTCAACATGGAACAACTTCATGATTGGATATAAGACCGCTTTTTTCAAGAAGACTACGAGAGTGAGCTGAAGATGTTGCAACAATTCATACAAATGCAAAGCCAAATCCAACAAGAGTTTTGGACACCCAGCCTAGGACTCATCTCCACAAAATGGGCATGCATATATACCCACCTAATTTAGAAAACTTGAATTCCCGATGAACTGAAGTTCACAATTGGATTTACAAAATTGAACACTTCTTCATGGTTGATAAGACTCACTCTCAATTGAAGGTGAAGGTGGTTGCTGTGCACATGTAGGGAGCTATGTTGGAATGACACTAGCATACACCAGAAATCAAATAACACAAGATGATCTGAGCCGGGTAGAGTATGCCATTGTCTTGATACAAAGGTTCGACGAGGGGGCATTTGAAAATCCTATGGGAGAGTTTAAACAACTTCAACAGATAGGTTCAGTAAGGTAATAGTGTGATGTTTGAAAGGTATTCTAATAAATTGTCCATAGTTGAACCCTACTTGGTGGGTTTCTTTTTAAAGGGATTAAAGTTGAGAAAGAGCTAGCATTCAAAAATCCAATGGGGAAGTTTAAGAAACTTCAACAAATAGGTTCAATAAGGGACTATTGTCTGATGTTTGAAAGGTATTCTAATAAATTGCCATAGTTGAATCCTACTTGGTGGGTTTCTTATTAAAGGGATTAAATTTGTGATAGAGTTAGCATTCGAAAATCCTAAGGGAGAGTTTAAGAAACTTCAACAAATAGGTTTAGTAAGGGAATATTATGTGATGTTTGAAAGGTATTCTAATAGATTGTCCACAGCTGAATCCTACTTGGTGGGTTTTTTTTTAAAACTCAAGTAAGCATTTATGATGCCTAAGCATCAAGAAGCCATTCCTGCTATATGCTACCCTTCTAAGACCACTTATACTAGACCTTACCAAGCTATGATCTCTAGAGGACTCCCTATTGAACCAATTGTCACATCTGATCAATAACCAAGCCCTTGCTAAGACTAATGCACACATAGGGTCATTCCCAACTCCTACAACTGTAGCCTCAACATCTAGAGCTCAAGGTGGTAAAGTTGTGAAAAGGAACCAAAGGTAAATGAGCAATAAGGATTTCAAGGATAAAAAAGCAAGATTTATATGTTTTTGGTGTTATGACAAATACACAAGGCACAAATGCAAAGAAAAGCAATGGAAGCTCGTTGGAAAGTACAAACAGATGAGAATGGATGGACTCATTAGGGTAACCACACAAATCTTGATAAACAATGTGAGCACTCGTAATTTTAGATCAATAATTCAAAGGGGCCTGGGTGATATTGAGGAATTGCAAGTGGATGGTGGCTTATTGTTTCCTAGCTCCAAAGTTTGTAAAAATTTTATGAGGACTCTCAACTAGTTCCTTGGTGCTAGCCCTTAGTTGTTGATATATGGTGCTTGAGGTCTAGTCATTGTCCAAACTTAACAAAGTATTATGCGATTTTGGCAAACAAACTACGCAATTCTACTGGCAAGGTCAACTAATGAAGCTAAAGGGAGGTCTAGCTAGTGAGTCTAAGTTGGTTCCTGCTAAGAAATTTCATAAGTTGCTCCATAAGGCCTTAGTGACTAGCCAATGGTGTATGCGCTTAGGTTGGTAGGCCAATCGAGCAACAAATGCATGAATTAACTTTCGAGTCAAATCATAAGGAGGCTGAGAGAGAGAGAGAGAGAGAGAGAGAGAGTTGACTTACTAACTGAGCATAACTCTTATCTTTGAATACCAGAAGGGTTGCCTCCACAAAGAACTCATGGTCATAAGATCAACTTGAAGGAGGGGGCAAAAGCTGTGAATGTGAGGCCTTATAGTATTCAGGGATTTAAAAAGATCCAATTTAAAGAATGGTTCAGGAGTTGCTCACCCAAGGGATAATTCAACACAGCAGTAGTCCTTTTTCTTCACTAGTCGTGCCAGTCAAGGATAATACTTGGAGGCTTTAACCACAAAGAGCTTAATAGGCAAACAGTTAAAAATAAATTCCCAATGCCACTAAGTGAGGAGGTTCTAAATGAGTTGCAAAGGACTAGTTGGTTCTCAAAGCTTGATTTGCATTCTGGTTATCACCAAATCTGTATCTGTATGTACCCTCAAGATCTACCTAAGATAGCCTTTAGGCCTCGTGAAGGACAATGTTAGTTCCTGGTTATGCGCTTTGGGTTTAACAGTGTTCCAGCAACTTTTCAAAGTTTAATAAACCCTGTTTTCAAGCCTCAATTGAGGAAATGTGTGCTATGTCAATGACATTTTGGTGTAGTGCTATATTTGAGGAGCATCTCAGTACTGTTGTGAAGACCTTAAGGAAACACCAATTTTATGCAAAGGCTAACAAATGCAATTTTGGAGCATCGAGGATTAGTTTCTGCAGAGGGTGTAACTACTGACCCAAAAAAAAAAGTAGCAAATACAGGCAATTGGCCAAAAACAGTTCAATTAAAGAGATAAGGGAGTTCCTGGGACTAATAGATTACTATAGGAGGTTCATCCATCATTATAGCTAGAGAAGTAAACCTCTACCCAGACCCCTTAAGAAGAGCTCTTTTAGATGGAATGATCAAGCTCAACTTGCTTTCCAAGATATGAAGAAAGCTTTGATGTCTGCGCCAGTGCTGGCTTTACCTATTTGAACCTTTCACCATTGAAGTTGATGCTGGTGGAAAGGGGTTAGGAGCTGTTCTTATGCCAAATCAGCATCCCATTGCCTTTGTGAATAAATTCTTAGCTCCACACCACCAAACATTGACAGTCTATGAGAAGGAGTTCCTTCTGTGGTCATGGCAGCATCACTTTCTCAATGGTAGGAGATTTACCATTAAAACTGATTATAAGAGCCTTAAATACCTATTAGAGCAAAGGATTAGCACTCCATTTCCGCAAGCTTGGGTCCCTAATTTCTTGGGATATGACTGAAATTGTCTATAAGACAGAAAAAGGAAAATTCAGCTGCAGATGCTTTGTCCAGAACCTCTAGTGTTGAGCTGTTCGCTCCAGCATTATCTCAAGTGCAAACTGATTTGTTAGAAGAAATTAAAGCAAGCTAAAATAAGTATTTGAGTATTCAGGATGTGATGGTGAAGTTAAGGCAGGATATGCAGTCAGTTTTATCAATTGCAAGATGGCATTTGAAACTGGAAAGGTAGGATTGTGGTGGGAATTGATCCTGACTTGAGAAGCAAAATCACTGTACGCTTGCACAGCAATTCTAGTGGGGGTCACTCTGGGGCTTTACCAACAAGCAAAAGGGTGCAATCTATATTTCATTGGAAGGGGCTACAAAATGATGGACTTTATCAAAGTGTCGATCAACAAATATGGGACCATAGCTTCTCCAGGACTGCGTCAGCCTCTGCGAATCCCTGAACAATGTTGGTAAATTGAAATCAATCTAGTTTTGATAGCGGACCTTCCAAAATCTAAAGGGTATAATGTTATTTTAGTAGTAGTTGACAGACTAAACAAATATGTCTACTTTATTGCATTATCCATCCTTATACAATTTCCTAACTCATGCAATCAAGCTCCACCAGATGCCAAGCTCCACTGTAAGTGACAAAGACCCTACATTCCTCAGCATCTTACCCTACATTCCTCAGCATCTTCTGGCAGAAGTTTTATAGGCTTCAAGGAATTGAATTGCACTTGTCATCACCATCCTTAGTCAGATGGAGAGACAAAGGTATTGAAACGCATGCTAGAGACTTGTCAGTTAGATCATTTTCTATTTTATCACCATGGATAACAGGTAATCATCCTTACAGTTGTCTATGCTGATAACACTGTATGTTATTGAACTCACTGGAGATAATTCAGTTGACATCTCTAAGTTGAAATACCTACAATAGCAATTTCAAATTAAACATCTCGGTACTTTGCAGTATTTTTTGGGTTTTGAAATAGCACTATCCAAACAAGGAATTTAACTCTCAGAGAAAATATGCTTTAGATCTAGTAAAAGAGACCAAATTATTGGGGTCTAAGCTTGTGAGAACCCTTATGGATCCCAAAATTAAAATTGTACACAATCACGGCAAGAAAAATTTTGATCCCGCCACAAGTTGATTTGAATGTTGTTATATCTCACAATCAGCAGACTTGAAATTGCCTATTTGGATACTGTTGTGAGTCAATTTATGTCCTCACTCTATGTTGAACATTGGGAAGTAGCACTTTGCATTGTATGGTACATTAAAAAGACCTAAGACAAGGACTGTCGTAATCATGGAGACATTGACATATTGCAATATATAGATGCTGATTATGCAAGCTCACACTTTGATAGACGTACTGCTTTAGGCTATTGTATATTAGCAAGAGGAAACTTAATTTCACAGAAGAATAAGAAGCAGAACGTGATAGCTCCCTCTAGCATAGAAGTTAAATATAGAACTATTTTAAGTGCACCTTGTGAGCTACTATTGCTACGTCATCTATAACAGGAGACTGGGATTGATCCCCTTAGGCCTACTCCACTAATGCCTATGAGATTGATATATGACAATCAGCCAGTACTGCAATAGCCTCTAATTCAGTCTATCATGAGAGAATAAAACATACAAAGGTGCATGTCATTTCATCAGAAAAAGAAATTGTGATAGAGAATTGATTATAGAATTTACAGTTTCTATAGCATATCCCTTTACTAAGTCTTCGCGGGAACCAAGAGTTTCATATATTTGAATCAAGTTGGGCATTGAAAACATCTGTGCTCCAAGATTATTGAAAATATTATTATAAGGATATTTATATAATTGATTTCTCATATATTTACATTTATATAGGGTTAACCAAACGCAAGCGGACATTATTTCAGCAAAGAAAAAAATAGCTTCTAGAGAATTGATTATAGAATTTATATTTTCTATAAATCAGTTAGCATATCCTTTAACTAAGTCCTTATAGGAACCAAGAGTTTCATACCTTTTTATCAAATTGGATAATGACAATATCTATGATCCAACTCAAAGGAGGAAAATTGTGTTTAGAGGATTGATTATAGAATTTGTAGTTTTTACAATTCAGTTAGCATAGCCTTTAACTAAGTCCTTATGGGAACCAAGAGTTTCATATATCTTTGTATCAATTCAGGCAATGACAATATCTATGTTCCAACTCAAAGGAGGCTATTAACGGTATTATTATAAGGATATATATATATATGTATATACACATGTATATAAGGTTAACTTAATACACCTAGTTCTCTCTCAACAGATATCTTATTTAAGAATATTATAATTAACATACATTTTCTATAATTATATGAGAGTTCATCAGAACCCTTTCTATTTTCTGTTTTTTCTCTTCTACCCCTTTCAACTTAGAAATCTAGAAATATTGCACCTCTAACAACAAATCAGTAATCAAGTTTTAATGTTTCTACACTTACTCCACAGTTTTGAAACCCTGAGCAAGCTTTCGCATCAGAATTTGCTGCTTTTCAGGAAGTTTCTTTTGAGCATGGAACTCAGAAAAACTTCTTTTCAACATGTCCTCCACCTGCAATTGTGCCACCCAATAGTCCCAACTGTAGTCAATGTGCAAAAGGTTGAACCAGGTAACCACTTCCTTTAGAACTTTAATGAAGCAAAGGATATGTAACGATTGTATTAGTGTAAGAAAAAGTCATAGCCAATATACAGAAAAAGTCATAGCCAATATACAAATGCTAAAGCTGTTAGAAGTTAGTAATCTTTTCACAAACTAAAAGATAATCTAATCTTCTAATTACCTTCAATTCTTCCACACGGAGGAGGTGCAAGATCATAATATAAGTCAATCGAAACTGAGATTCAAGCCTAGTTGCACTCCCAACTATAGCATTTTTCAAGTCCCTCTCTTCTGGGATTTCATCACGACACATTACAATAACAGTACCAGTTTTGTCAAGTCCTCGTCGGCCAGCACGACCTGCCATTTGAGTATATTCTCCTGGAAGTAACTGCCTAAATTCCTTGCCATCAAACTTCCTTAAAGTATCAAACACAACCTGTAAAAGTATCAGAACAAAACACATTGAGGAATATCATAAATAACCGGTTGCAACCACACCCATCAAAGTATTACATGTAGGTGCTGGATGTGTTTGTCTAGTTGTTGCAACGTGCATAAAAATTTGCATGCTTGACGATATACACAATCACTGCCCGACCAACATCTATCTCAGAAAGAAATGAAACATTAAGTTAAAGTTGACCATACTATTATAGTTATCATATTAAGAAAGTAAACACACATATCAGACAAAGAGTAAATCCGTATCAATATGTGTTTCAATTTTTCAAGTCAACCGAAACCAATCACTTTAGTCTGGCAAAGCTCTCTAATTCCTTCTCCGCATCATAAGCCTCACGGTTAGCCACTAAAAGCATCCACAGGAAAAACATGGAGTATAAATAGCAAAATGTTAACATGCACAAATCCAAATGATAGCACTAGACCTTATTTAACCTTTACAATGGTTCATATGAAGAAGAAAAAGAATATGAAGAAAGAGAAATCTCCACTCACAGTTCTAGCTGGGGCATTGACACCCATAGCAAATGTCTCAGTTGAGAAAAGAACCTACAATAGAACCATACATAAACATCAACAAAATATATCACCTTTAGGCACCATCTGATAAAAATATTCAAGTATACAATGATGGTGAACACCAACTCTTGTGCACTTTATAAAGAAAAGAGAATGAAAATGTGTTTAAAACCATTCTAAACATGAATGTAATTCAATACAAAGGCAATCCGGTGATCACAGATACTACCTTGATCACACCACGACAGAAAAGCATTTCAACAACTTCCTTAACAATTGGAAGTAGACCTGCATGATGCACACCAATCCCTCTACGAAGAAGGTTCTGAACTCTGACTATCTTTCCATCAAATAGTAAGCACAAATCGAAAAGTAGATTATCATCAGTGTTATATGACCATCAAACTTGTCAAACATACTGCTGTTTATAGGCTATCAAACCTGAGGTAAATTCCGGTCTGATCCCTTCAGACGTGAAAATGCTTTATCACAGAAAACACAAATCTCACTCTTCTCAGAACTACTGGTCAAGTCCATACTGAACATGCCATCAGCCGATTTATCACATCGGTTCTTCGAGAAACAAAACATAACTACCTGAGGTAATATTAGCCATGCAGAACATAAGAAAACCAAAACAGAAAAGATAGAATGACATAACTGCATGAGTCAGTTTGCAGCTCCAAGATGTATTCAGAAAACAGAAAACATAAATCTCACTCTTCTCTGAACTACTGGTCAAGTCCATACTGAACATGCCATCAACCGATTTATCACATCAGTTCTTTGCAAAACAAAACATAACTACCTGAGGTTGTAATATTAGCCATGCAGAACATAAGAAAACCAATTGTAATATTAGCCATGCAGAACATAAGAAAACCAAAATATTTCTGTCATATACAGAAAAGATAGAATGACATGACTGCATCAGTCAGTTTGCTGTTCCAAGATGTATCAAGAAAATTTGTTTAAAATAAGAGAAGGAAATTTTGTGGTGTTCAGTTCAGGACTTTCCCATGTGAAAAATTCAAAGTAAATAATATAACATATCATAAACTTCCCTCTCTTGAAAATCCGAACTCTTCTCCAAACCCAAAAAAAGACAGAATTCTAACATTCTGAAAACTTTCAAAGGATAAACAGAATATCATGTCTTTGTTGCAGGAAAACAAAATTGCCAAAGATTGTATGTAAACAACACATCGTCCACATTTTAAACAGAGATACCGTGTTCAATTTTTCAGAAGCATGTTCTATCAATGCATTATGTGATTACACCCATGCTGAAGACTGTTTACCTACATCTTCTAAGAAGTTCCTTCACAATCTTCAAAAAGTGCATAAAGAACTAAGAAATCAATTCAAATATGATCCAAGACAATTGGAAAGAGAAAAAAAAAGGGACCTATTTAACAACAGAATTAGGGAAAGATATCAAACATACAGGTAACAGGGACTTCTTCAAAAGCTTATTAACAAGCTGCAACAATAAAGAAGCCTCAGATCTCCTTAGTCCCAAGTTATTTTGGCCACTTCCATTGTTTTGATTTCCCCAACTAGTCGCAGACAAGCTACCCGTATTCTGGGTAGCAGAATGTTTGTTCTGTTTGGTGCGATTAAGATTTTCTCGTTTCTGACCACGAGCTGCATCATGCAATCCTGAAGACACATGTGATCCAGTGTTGACACCTGAATGCTTTTTCTTATAGGCATCCTTAGCAAGTTTAAGCCCCTCACTTATAAAATTCTCATTCTCACAGATTTTGTATAGCTCTCCAGCATAAAATATACAATGCTCCAGTGGGACAGGCCTTTTTGCAGTTCTGTATCATATAAGAACAAGGTCAACAAAAATTACAAGGCAACCGAGACCATATTTCAAATTGGTACTTGTTCTTTCTTATCAGACTTAAAACACGAAATGACAGAAGTTCATAACTAGTTATGAAACTCAAACTCATAAAAGGTAAAGTTTCAATGTGATCCAGTAACAATTTAAGCACTTGCCCAGTAATACAAATTTTTTTTTGCTTTGTCCGACCAATCCAGTCTGCAAATTCATAAGTATTTGGTACCTGCATACAATGAGGAACACTTTGGATAACAAGTTCCTAAAAGAGCAAAGAGACTGATAAATGAAAGTTCTTATTTGCAAGTGCCTCTGCATGTCACAACTAATCAAAAAAAATTGTGCATGTAAGTAAAACTGCATTTAACTCAACCACTCCACATAAAACAGCACAGCTCATGTTTCCTTCAAGTTTGCTAGGGAGCACATCTTTCAGAACATAAAGATGATCGGGTAAAAAGAGTTGCATGGCACGCAAAGTGAGCTACTGAGACATATTACCAGTCATATACATTAGCAACCTCGTGCTCACATAACAAAAGTTCATAAGCTAAGCCACTGAATTTTTTTAAAGAGAAATTTAAGTGAATACTAAGCTGCAAAAGTTCTGAAATCATAGGCCTCTGATGTTTTAACAAACAAACCAGGCAGTAGGTAAACTCGAAAACAGTTCATCCATTTGGTATTTCTATCCACTGTTTTTAGATTGTCAAACTCAAATGAAATCAATCACAAGAAAGACAAAGAATTAAGACACAATCATATGAGATGAAGACATAGCATGTCACAAAATAAATAACAACGGAAGATATTTTGGTGCCATGAAGACATAGCATGTCGCAAAAAAAAGAACAATGGAAGATATTTTGGTGCCATAAACAAATTGAGATATGTTAGATGCTACAAGATCGATAATGCTCAGGAAGATAACTGCCTCACTCTCTCTGCTTACAAAAGCTACAGCAGACCTAAAGTCAGGGCCCTGATTGTCAGTGATTTGACAAATTATAACAATTATCATATGCAATTTCAACCTATACTATAAGCACCTACCGTGGCTGAAAGGAGGATAATATTTATATGCCTTGGTAACATGATTATAACTTCTTCCCAGACAACACCTCTTTCAACATCATTGACATAGTGCACTTCATCAAATATGACCTGTCCCAAAAGATATAGCAGACAGAAGCAGAAATTCATTTCTTGTTTATAAAAGTGGAATATGCCAAAAGTATATATATGAAAGAACCATATATATCAAACAGAAGGGAGATTACAGTTTAAAACCAGAAAAGGCTACCCTTTTACCCATTCTATATCTCGTATAATGTCAGCTCCACGGTAAAGCATTGACCGTAATATTTCAGTAGTCATGATGAGACAGGAAGCTTCCGGTCTTATGCTAACATCACCAGTGAGAAGGCCAACGTCAAATTTGCCACAAAAATCCCTATACTTTTGATTGCTGATGGTTTTAATGGGAGCAGTATAGACAGCTCTAGTGCAGTGCTGCAACACAGGAAAATCTTGTAAGATGGCATACAGCCGAAAAAGGAAGAAAAGAAAAAACAATGCAAACAGATATCAGAATAATTAGGAACTTCATATATAATATATGAGACACAGAAAACAGGAGAAAGTTAACGTAGTTTCAGAAGATTGTACTTTCGATGCCAACGCAAAGGCATATTCTGCAACAACTGTCTTTCCAGCTGATGTATGAGCTGCAACAAATACAGAATCTCCCTTCTCCAAATGATATATAGCCTAACAAATATAGAATACAAATTAAGAGAGGAAGTAAATGGTTATGCCAGTAGAGTGAGATCTTTCTATAACTTTCAACTTAGCAGCTGTCTTAATTATAAGATGATAGAAAGAAATTCAAGCACTGCTTGGTATGGGTTTGGTCACATCAAGCAATATCCCAAGTTATGAACCGCAGGGTTTAAAAGGACTGCAAAATACAGCATCTAGAACAAGATGAAACTGGTTTTAGAAATAAGAAAAGGTAATTAGCTTGAGTAGAGCCTGTTCAAACATATGTCACAAGATCTCAATTGGTTTAGAAATAAGAAAACGTAATTAGCTTGAGTAGAGCCTGTTCAAACATATGTCGCAAGATCTCAATTGCTACCAGATAACCAGCACTATAAGCACCCACAGTTCTGACCATGCCAAAATCAAAATAATACATAAAATGAGAGTTTACAACAGGGACCAGCGTAGTTGGTGATATTGGAAATAGGGAAATATTTTCATAGAAAATAATGCAAGCCTCATGTATAAGTTACATCAAAAGCAGAATATACAAAATCCATGTTCCACAGGGATCAAAAAAAGAATAAAGAAGAAAAAGTATAACGGAAGGAACAAAGGGGAAATTCTAGTAAAGAATCCTGAACTAAAAATATCATGCACCATCAGGCACTTACAAATATTCAGCAATGTTAAACAGATATTCTAAATGTCAGCAAGGCAAAAGTAAGTTAAACGATGACCTGCTGAAGCAAAAAGTTCAGAGAAGAAGCATTAATAATGAGAATACAAGTGGTCATGTTATATAGGCCCGAGTTGGACATCCAATTGCTTCCATTTGAATTATCTGGAAAATGTTTACTCTTGAGGAGAAAGATATAGGGACAAAAACCATAACACAGTCACCCCCTAATAATCTCTAGGACAGAAAACCAGATATTCCAAATGCATCAGCACCACCTAACAAACTTACTTACTCATTCTAATAAGAATATTAGCATATATCAGTACCTCCTTTTGAAATGCATCCAGTTCAAATGGAAAACTAATTGCTGTATCAGGAACCATTTCAGAGAAATGTTCTGCAATCCCTTCACCACTGCCACTAAAAGCCCAGGCCTGCAAAAGGAGGGAGTTACATAGCTACATAGGCAAGATACATTTGCTCAGAGCATTGACACAGTTAGATTGTAAGCAAAAGAAAATATCGTCCTAATGTCTAAATAACTGAGATAACCGTCTTCCCCTTCAAAACGAGATACCTCTTTCTGCTGGTCTCCATCATCATTACTAGTTGCCTTTGATCCTGAAGGTGGCTCAGCTGAATTAAGTGACAAAAGCTCATCCAATACGGACGATTCACATACAGACTCATTGATTGACACATCAACCTCACTCACTTCAACATCTGACTTCATAGGTTCCTCTTTTGTCAAATGATCTTTCCAATAAACATCAGTATCAGCTAATCAAATAAAAGGAAATAACAAAGAATCACAAAATTCTGGAACCTACAAAGATCAATGTTTCAGAAACCAAGTTATCATGTCAGTATAAATTAAACTAAATCAACTGCACTTCACTCCAAAGAAAAGCTTAGTACTTTATTTTAATGTAGACCTGACTACATAAAACCTAACAAGAACAAAGAAGCATGGACACTGCATTAGTTCAAGTTCCTAAAACTAAGTTACCAAATCTCATAAAAGTAGCAACAAAATCATAGTCCATCGAAGTCCTCAAAGAAATAATGGGCAGTGGCATCCTTCATCGTTTGGCATCAAATGGTCATTTTTAACAACATTCTTGCGCCCTTTTTAATTGTAAGCCAAGGATTAATCACAAGATCAAATTGAACCCTGAATTTCTGAGTGTGATTAAAGTCTATAATGACATAGAGCCATGTTCAAGCCCAATTGTAGTCTCCTTGCTGTGTACATGGAAAGAAATTATAAAAGGGTATTTTATGTTCTGATCATCACCATCAAATGTACCTAACACCATAAGCAACTAGCAGCCACCTTAATACTTTTTGTGATAACATAAGACAAAATATGCTTCTTCATTATCATTCAATATTTGGATCTACAGATTCATACTATGAATGACGTGTCTCAGTGTCGAGCACATGCCAAGAGCTTGTGTTGTTATCAAGCTTTGATCTTACTTTATTAGATCAAAATATTTCTCCATGGTTTGCAAAAGAACTCAACTCCAAAAGATGTGTTTTTGTGTAAACAGATATATGCAAATCATACATACCATCTCCCTCATACTGTACAACATCCTCTTCCCAGGCCTTCTTAAACAAGTCATCAAATTCTAGAGACAAATCATTCTGCAAAAGTATTATCAGCACGTAACATTTAATTTCAAGATTTGCAAATAATTGCAGCAATAATAGATGATAGCACAACTGACCAGTTTCTTATCTGATTTGCTACCAAGTGAGCTCTGTTCCTTGTAAGTATTCCACGAAGATGGATATGCCTTAAAGATTTTAAGGAAATAGAAAATGTTGATACAGAAGCACATCTATTAAATAAACCATGATTTCATGAAATCAAAACCTATGAATTTCTCATTGAGCTTTCTAATTTTATTGATATCAAGTTGGTCACCTTAAGATCACCAAGGTCTAATCCTTGCTTAAAACCTGGGGGAATTGTCTGGACTGGACCAGCATTAAGCACTTCATGTAACCATTCGCCATTAAAAGCACCTTCCGGGAGGATTCTGTCCAGAGACTGAGATTCTTCTAACCCCCCAGGACGAAAAGGACGACTGTTTATGCTTCCTCTCACAAAATCTTTAGCAGACCCTGCTATGCGAGGCAAAGCACCAGACTCTTGTGCTCCTACCATTATATCTGACACATCCACCTAAATTCGCAACATCTTCCAGGAGTTAAAAGGACAGAGAGAACAATCTTCTGTGGCAGCCAGTATTCAACTCAAAGTGAATAGTACCTAACTTAAACTTGAGGTGCTAAGTTGATTAAAATGCAACCTCCATAGAAGGTACAAATTTTAATCATACCTCTACTGATTCAGGATCCCATATTCCTTGGGCATTCAGTTTTCGCGTGTATGGTAGCTCCCATTTTGGAACAACAACAATTCGTGGCAACGATGGCTCTAGGGGCACTTTTGCCCTGCCAAACCAGTCAAAATCCCACTGCCTTCCCGCCTTTTCCACGGCAAATTCATCAGGATCTAACGTTGGCCTGAGAAATTCCTCCTCAATATGTTCCTTTAACGATTCACGAGTTTCCCTAGGAAATGCAGGGGGCTGGAATGAATGTAGATAAAAAAAAAAACCAATTGTAAAACATGTAATGGTTCAAATGAGTGAGTGAGAAAAAAAACACTGAAAGCAGACTTCAATGAAACAAAATGAGTGCGTTCTACAAGACACATCCTGTAGGTTAAATAAGTAACATGTGATCTTACTGTGTGGTAGTACTTTTTTCTGTATCAATAGGGTATATTTTTCCCTGATAAAATCTACGTTAAAATCTCAATACCTACTTGATACAATGTCTACCAATACACAGAAGAGCCATCAACGCACAACTTAAACCCTCCACAACCTCAAATTCCTAGTTCCACTTTCCCAAGAACATGCCTAAGCATCAACTAGCAAACAACGAATCAAAAAGCAAGTAAATGTTTACTTCAACATTCACAGTAAACACATAAAGAAAAGAAAACATCTTTGTACAACCCTAGCTCATTCAGAACAATGAAAAACCAGAGTCACTATTCTACATCCGATGACCTAAAGTCGCAAAATGCAATTAACAAGCTCAAAAGAACCTAAACTGAATATAAGTGACTTACGAGGATGAAATCAGGAAGTGACTTCACCGGATTGGAGCGCTCCACGGTGGATAGAGGCTCCACCCTAAGGTGACCACTGTGGCCGGAGAACCCGACCCGGAAAGAGAGCTCGTCTGTGGCTTTGATCCGGTTCATTTACAAATTACAATCCACTGGGGTGTTGAGTTGAGAAATCGTTCTCTGTCGGAGCTGATATTCAAAGACGATGGGTTTTTTTTTTGCGGGTTTTTAAATGCGAGACTTACGGTTGATGGGGAAGAATAAGAAACCTCGAACGTGCACCGTTGTTCCTCCGAGACGATCTTTCTTAGGTGCCTGTTTGGCTTCTCGGTTTTAAATTATCCTGCCATTGGTTTATCGTTATTCTACGGTTGCGTTTGTTTACTGTCTTATAGGTGTGTTTAGTTACTATCTTATAGGTGCAGAGACGGAACGAAACAAAAATTTAGAAACGAAATAGAACAAAAATTGGAGACAATAAGGTATTTGATTGTGATGGACAAATCTTAAAGTCAAACAAATCACAAGATATTAATTATGACTTTTTTAAAAATATTATAAATCAAAAAAATATTATTTATTTTAAAAAATGTAACAAATATATTCGTATTAATAGATCAAGAATAAATTTATAAACAATTATAAAAAAATTTTAAAAAACAAAAGAAATTAGACATATGCATCTTTCAACTATTTAAATATTATTAAAATCCATATTTACATATATTGCTAGCAGTATACAGTCTTTTTTTTTTTTGGTGTTTGTTGGTTTGAGTCTGCTTGTTTGGTGTTATTTGTTTTGATCTTATCTTAGACGGAGG
>JAOTJB010000008.1:28965722-28980221 GCA_027123815.1 Erythroxylum minutifolium | reverse complement strand
AAATATGAATTCTTCATCTCTAACCTTAAGTATTAGTTCACCTTCCTTAATAGTTATTATCACGCATGTTGTCTCATGGAAGGGTCTATCTACGATTAGGAGTTCTTCCTCATCCTTTTCTATATCAGAATATAAAAATCTGTTTAAAAAGTGAACCTATCAATTTTAATCATAATAATCTTTTTAACCCTTTAGGATGTTTTATTAAGTTATCAAGAAGATACATTTCTCTTCTAATGGGTTTTAGTTCACTAGTCCCAGTATTTTTAGTATGGGATAAGACATTAAATTGATACTAGATCTTAAATTCTCTAACCTATAACTAATATACACACCACTAATAATTCGAGAAATATTAAAACTCCTTAGGTCATCTAGCTTTGGTAGTATAGTTTCTTGGAGGATTTCAGTGTTGCCTTCATTTGATTCTATCTTTAAAATTTTCTACTTTAGGTCCTCCTCTTATAGATCTTCTTTGTACTCCTCACAAGTATTAGCTTCTTTCTTGATTTTTTATACTAATAATAGAGAGTAAGGAATTCCTAGTTGATATTTTCTCACTAGTTTCCTTGCCTTATAGCCTCGTTCCTTTTGGTATCATTCAAATCCTCATCTTTTAATGAAAATTCCTTTATATATTCCCTAGGGTTGGATGTTGTATTGCTAAAGAATGATCCTTGTATTCTCTTAGTTTTTACCTGCTTCAATTGAACAATTTGAACTTTAGGTTTCCTAATCAGAACTATATGATTTTGGAATCAAAAAGTTGTCACTTACATGAAGTCTCTCATCAACTCTTCTAGACTTGTCTACTTCTTTTTTTATAGGTTCATAAAATCCTAGCAAGGTTATCTTTGAGATTGATGATTGCTTTAAGAGAAATTTGGCTAATTTTTCCACCCTGAATTATACATCTTACTATAAGGATTATTTTCCCTTTAGAAGTTCCCCTTGTAATAAACCCTTTTCACTTTTTTCTATCATAGGATTTCTCGCTTAGCATTATACTCTGATCTTCTTTCCCCATCAAATTCACAGCTTATAATATGAACTATCTTATTTAGATTGTAAGTAAAAGTCGATCCCTCGAGAAAGCGATGTGTATTATAAAATCTAATTCTACTAACTATTCTAAACTAAAAGGACCATGTAAGTTCTCAAAACTTTATATTCATTAACAAAGCCATATACCCACTTATGTATGTGATTGTATAAGTCTGCAAAAACACTTGCCAAATGATAACAATCCTAAAAATTACAGTATTTTACAAATTCAATCTTCAGTAAAAAGATTCAAAACCAAAATACACAGAAGGAACTTTAGGTGAGTGGCGAAGAAGCAAAAAAAGATGGCAGCAGGGTGGTGGGGAAGAAAGGTAGTGGGTGAGCACAGCAAAGTGATGGTTGGAGGAAGTGCGAATGGGTGGTTAAAGCTGGAGGATAAAAGGGTGGCACAGCGAAGGGGTGGCAGAAACAAAACGGCTAACAACTAACCATTTAAGAGAGAGTGAAGTTTGAAAAAGAAGGTAGGGGAAGAAAGGGGAATGTTTAATCTAGACTAAAATGACATTGTTTTACATATAGTTTAAGTAGCACAAGCTCGAGTCTAAGTCAGACTCGAGGCTTCCTAAAATTATAACTTTTAGGCTCGAGGCCTAGGCCCAACTGACCCAAGGTTAATGGTCAAGCTCGAGCCCAACTTAAGGCCTAATAAAATTACAAATTTTTGGTTTAAGGCTTATTGACCTCGAACTGACATGAGGCCTAAATGTCATCCCTAGACTCTATCCTCTCCTATAAAAAGTATTATGGTTTGGGATAGATATCATCGTGCTCCACTATTGTCTCCTTTACTTATGTCTAAATTGCTACCTGAAGTTATACTCTCTTCCTCTCCTCTTGTGCCTTAAATTCACTCATTATCCACTAAAACATAAGCTTCATTAACCTTCCTCATTAATCTCATATAACCCAATATACTTAATTTAATAGCAACCATAAGCAAACAATGGTTATCCCTAGAGAAGTATTGAACCTACTTAGGTTCTTTGCTAAATTAGTCAAATAAGTCCTTCTATAGAAGGCTCCCTTGTTTCTAGTGCTCATATATTCCAAATATCTAGCAAGCACTAACCTAAATTACACAAGCTCCTCTTTACTATAAACCAAAGATAAAAATGACTATAAGGTTACTATACCGTAACTCTCTCTTCTCTTGCATAGAGAAATTGTCTACATGATCTTAGGGAGGAAAGAGAGCATTAGTATGGTTGCACTTAACAATTTATTAGACTTTAATGTGTATAATGTGATATCAACCATGTAACCTAATTTATTCTTTTGTATATTTGAAGTAGATAGCTAATAGGAAGAAGGGGGCCATCTATGATAAGTCATACATCACCAACTTAGCAAAGAAATTATGCATAACTTCCATGCTTCTGGGATTGAAATTGGATTATGGTATGGATACCATCAATCTAAAGATGATGAGATACAAGGGGCTGGTTAGGAAGGTAGATGAAGCATATGCAGTGGTTAGTCTTAAGGGAGACCATACAAGTGATGATTACCTTATAAAAAGGGCAGGAGAGATGCCTAAAGGATTTGATTCACCGTTTGGAGTGAGTGGACTACAAAAGATAAGACCTGAGTCAAAGACTGTGGTGGAGGAGATTGGGGGTATTAAATCGACATCACAATAAGTATTATAGGAAACCATTAAAAGGATGATCCACTAAGTGGAGCAATAATAGATTTCCTTATATGGGAAGAAATAGGAACATGGGGAGATGCTCACAAATTATTTCCAATAATTGAATTTGATGGAAGAGAACATCATCACATATTTCTATCATGTCTGATTTGCATGACACCTAATCCTTTTCCACCATTTATACCTTAGGATGATGATCATAATAAAGTAGTTAATAGATTATCCGTACTTTTTCTTACTTTTTACTATCTATTTTCTTTTTTCTTATGATTTTCCTTTGTATATTCCAAACACCTCTAATTATTATATATTTCTTTGATTTAGTAATTCACATTTTATAATTTCTACTTTTGATAATCTTTGTGTAAGGTATCAAGCATTTGTATATGTATATTACACTATAATTGAATAGTAGGTATTAACAAACTATATACTAACTTTGTGCTTATTATTGGTCTATTAAGGACAATGTACCATTTAGTGTGGAGGAGAGGTTACTTTGAGATTATTTTGAGGCATATATGACAAGTAAATTGATCCAATTATAATTAGCTTAATAAGAAAAAATTTTGACAAAATAAATAATGAAAGAAAAATGATTATGAGAGCTCACTAAAAGTTAGATTGTATTATGATTTAACTCGATTAGGTTAAATTTAATTCTAATTATAAAGTGGGTTTATGTTTGTAAAAATGTCTTTGAATGTTCTTAAGTGAATTTAATTAATGTCAGTGATCAAATCTAATATTAACTTATAAGATGATGATTTAAGATAACTTGTATGTGAATGGACCACAACTTATATTGTATAGGGTGATGATAGAGATATGGTTACATAAATTCTCTAGAATTAGGGTCAAACATGCCATGAAAATTTATCAAAATTAATAAATTATTAGGTTTTTAATTAGATAAAGATGTCAATTAATCAACTTAAGAATAGGCAGCTGTAACTTGAGAGAGAGCAATTTCATAATCTAAGATATGGTGTTGTTCAGTTCTTAAAATTTATTTAATCATAATTGTAAAGATGATGATAGGAATGGTCCTTATATAGGCATTATTCATATCTTATTTCTTTATTTGATTATTTGATTTATTTATTCCTAGTGGTTTTTCCTTTATTTAGATTTAGGTTTATTTTATTATTTAATTTTATCAACAATTAACTTATTTATATTATTTGACTAGTTAGTAGTCGAAGAGTGTTAATAGATTATTCTACCTTCCTTATAGGATCAATACTCTATTCACAACTATATTACTTTTCAAATGATAAATGCACTTACCTTAAGTTATGAGTATTTATTTTATGATAAAGAAAACTTTAAGAGAAGAAAAATAACATGATAAGAATGCTCCTATTTTTCCTCCTCAGGTTTCTCAATTGTAAAATCAAATGTGATTGGATAGTATATATCATTCAAAAAAAGGGTAAAAAAAGTAAGTATAAAATATCATCCCACTAACACTATATATATTAGACCTTAATATTCGTGCCTATATAAAACAACATAATCCTACATAATACATCTCAATTAAAAGATATATCATATACACAATTTATTAAAAAATCATACCAGATATAACAAAGTGGTGCCCAATAATATCACATAAAATTCTTTATGTATGCCAAGGATAGACTCAGCTATTTTCACCTAGTCAGTTAACCGTAAATACCCAAATCTAAACCATGACAATACACCTCGTGAAATAAAATGGTACACATCTTATTCTATCCCTGGCTAATTTTTTTTGGACAATTGATATGTACAATCTTGAACCTAGCTACGTGTAACAATGGAATGGCATATGCTCCATTTTGACATTGCTTAATTGGCCCGAGCCACCAACAACCATAAATCACCGTTCTTTTGGTTTCTTTTATTTTTCTCACGGCCTATTTTATTAAATACAATTTCCCCTTCTAATTTTGCATCCAATGATCCACAAACTACTTATCGAATTGGTTAAGATTAACGTTTGGCTATTCGAATGCTCTAATGTAAAATCTTAAGCTCTCATTTGAATGGGGTTTGGTTGGTGGTTTAATAACCAAAATGCAAGTTCAGTCGAGGATTTGACTAACTAAATCAACTTCTAGTGTCTTTATAAAAATTATAGAAAATTCTCTTATCTTTCTGTAGCCTTCTAAATTAAAAGTTATCATCAAAATATTGAACAATATTCGATGGTAATAATAAAATGAACCAATAAGCTTCTTCTACTAAATTCTCCTATTTAGGTTCAATGTCAGCTCCTAATCTCTGATAAAATGTAAATATTTTTATCAACGTTTCATAACTTAATGAATCAACCCAAACTATTGTTCCTATGAAACTATGCTTAAAACACATAATAGTATTCAATTTTTAAGGCATAACCGATATATCTTTTTATATTATACAACCCCTTTTGACCTATCAAAAATTGAACATCAAACTAAAATCATTCAAAAAGTATCAAAAAATTTCTCCAAATATTACATTATATTAAGACTTAAAAGATAAATGTTGTAAACAACTTATCCCAGCTACTCATGCAATAGTACAAGCATTAAAAAGTTTTGTATGGTATTAAAAAGTTTTGTATGGTCTCACATACCAAAATTGGGTTTAAATTGTAATAACTCCATTTAGGGGGTATGGTCGATCTATAATTATTTGAATTGACAATTTTGAGGGACTTAAACTTGGTTTATTTCTTATGTTCAAAGTAGGTTCTTTTCTTTATTTTATTATTCTTTTTCTAGTTGATACATCTTACACTATTGTAATTGTAATTTCACATGAGGAGTCAATGAATAATAAGAGGATTGGGCGGGTTATGATCACAGCATAGCTAGATTTAGTTATTCAAGGAAAACTAGATAGAATGAGTTTTTTATTATTAACTATTTTGGGATTCAAGATTGTATTTATTATATTTTTCAGATTTTATTTTGCTATGAGTTTGGATGAATATCAATTTGAGTAAATGAAAATTTTTGTCTCTTTTAATTTTTAGTATATGAATTATTATTAAATTGAGCATGTCAATTTGACTTTTACTAAATGGTAAGGTTTGTGGTTGGATTTTAACATTTGATGACAATCTAACACAAACCCAATAAAATTATCAGTACTAAGAATGCAAATCGAAAAAGAAGATTATAAGTTTCACATTCATTTGAACACATACACAAATACCTTTTATCAAGTACTTAGAACCCAAGAGTAAGACTAAATTAAGAAAAGTATTACTCAACCTCCTTTCACTTAGAAGCTCCGGAATGAGCTCATTCCTCATCCTGATCCACATCTACAATGTTTTCTGTTCACATTTCTTCTCCTGCAGCTGCTTGTGGTAATTGACTGAATAGTCTTCAGTTTCAACAACTCCTCTTTGAACCAATTGCAAGCCCACCCTTTTGCCTTTTAGCAATGAGATCTTCCGTTGCCTCTTTTTCACCTTGTTATGGATAATATGTCCTCTTATACAAATGGGCAAGCTCTTTTTCCTCCTTTTCGTCTTGGCTTCAATGTCCTTCAAAGAGAAAAAAGATAAATCTTAATAGCGTAATTAGTGAAGGGTGACCTATTCTTGTGATGATCCACAAAAAGACCTAATTAAACAATTTTTGGCTTTTAGTGCGTAAAGGGCAAAAAGCTAACCTGGACACAAAAGTTAAAATACGTTTGACATTGTATACTAACATCTTTACAAACAGTTAGTTCGGTAATTAATGTGACAAATTTTGATTAACTATCTAAAAAGGTTTAAGGTTCCAATTCTTTTATGTGCAATGTCAAACTAACAAGGGTGATAAAAGGATCTTAATACTCACCAATTTCATGCTTGATTTGATTAGAATTCGAGTCGAGCTTAGATATGAGGGTTTAATTACGACCTAACTTGAAAAGTTCAAACGGTCTGATCAGTTAAACCGAAAACAACATTATTTTATATAAATTTACTAAAATTGATGTCATCTTTAAAAATTCATTCAAAATAATTTCATTTTAGACGGCTCACTCAAACTCACACTTAGAACACAAGCCTTCGGAATTTCAAATTGCATTTAGACCCCATATTTTAAGGTTGCGCCAAGCCAAAAAATACTGACAATTAAGTACAACAAGTGAAGGACGCGATTGGACACGCATATTATTTATGATCATGTTATGAAAATAAATTCAAAACACATGCACAAAAAAAGATATGGTTAATCTTTCACATTATCGCATCGTCGTACTCCACAAATCAATCTTCATATTACGCTTTTATAACGATTTCACCAATTTTAAGGCAGCAAAAGTATCATAAAGATTAGAAGAAGTACAACCTCTTGCACTTCCTTTCTCATCACACCTCAATTTTCATTTTCAATAAAGATCATGTAATAAATAATAATATCTATTTCCTACAATTGGTTGAAAAGAACGAAAAGAAAGCCCTCAAACAGAGACTGAACATACATTCAGTTAGTAGCTGACACATATAATCAACGAAGAGCTCCCACAGGCCTTTTATACGTGTACCACTTAGAGATGAAGAGAAAGACAGCCAAATTCAACACACTAAGTGCTCCCAGTAGCCAGAAGAAGTAGTCAATGTGACCATAGTTCAAGTTGTCTGGTATCCATCCAGGCTTTCCATGCCTAGCTGTGATATTTGTCACGATAGTGACAAGGAGAGAGCTCAAGTAATTCCCAAGTGCAACCGTAGTCAGTGAAAGGGCAGAACACATGCTCCTCATGGCATCAGGAGCTTCCTGGTAGAAGAACTCCAGCTGCCCGATGAATGTGAAAACTTCAGCACATCCTATCAGGAAATACTGTGGAACTTGCCAAAATATGGAAATGGGTACCATGTCTGCGTTATAGTAATTGTGCCTCCTTACCATTCTGAGTCTTATCATTTCTAAAACTGCAGCTGATATCATGGAAAATATTGATATGAAGAGGCCAATGCCCATCCGCTTCAGTGTAGTCATGCCACTGCTGACGCCAGTGAACTTTCTAGCAACTGGGACAATGATCCTATCATAGATTGGAACCCAGAAAATGACGCTAAGCGTATCAAAGATGGAGAGAGATGCAGATGGAATCTTGAAGTTGGAGTTGCCCACACGTGCATCCAGTGTTTCACCTTGCAAAACAAACAAGTTGCCCATTTGGCTGTACACTGCTGAAAAGATGATACCAGTTGCCCATATGGGGAGCAACCGAATGATAGACTTTAGCTCCTCAACTTGGGTTACTGTGCATAATCTCCAGGGGTCTACCGAATCCTTCAGGTGATCTGTTTGTAGATCCACTGCTGCCTTGTCAAAAAAACTGGGGCACAATCACATGAGACATGAGAAGTAGTAGATGACTTTCTATCTGATCCTACCGTATTTTTCTACTAAACTTTGGTATTCAAAATGAAAATAAATCAGTTCAAACGCCAACCTTAAATCTTTGGTGTGGTCAAGCTTCCTGCTTCCTTTGATATTGGATTCAGCATCAACAGTCTCGTACAGCTGAGACTTATCTTCTGGCACTCTGACTTTGCGTTTCCTGAAGGAGGCGACTATCACTTGACTGAGCCGAGTAAGAGGGCTACCTCCAGGCTTTTGGTTCCTGTACAACCGAGTTCCTGAAAAGAAGCTGACAACAGCAATTGCCATGGCTATGGCTGGAATGCCGAATCCCCATCCCCAGCTTACATTATTTTGTACCCAAACCAGTACAGAAGAAGCAATAAGAGCACCAACGTTAATTGAGAGGTAGAACCAATTGAAGAAAGAACTTTTATGTCTCTTCTCAACGTCCACGGTATCATCAAACTGATCAGCTCCATAGGATGAGACGCAAGGTTTAATCCCCCCTGTGCCTAGTGCTATCAGGTAAAGTGCTACAAAGCATAGCGCACTTTGTCCATCCGTCGGATGGCAATCATTTTCTGAATAACACCTTGGCTTTAGTCCAGGAACAGATGCTGACATTGCCAAGAGAGTCATCCCCTGTGAATAACACCTTGTTAATGCTTCTTTACCGGAACATCTTTTCCAGGAAAGCTAGCCTCTAAATTCAAGTTGATCTTTCTGAAAGATTTTGGAGATTGGATAGTAACCCAAGTTGTTGATTTTGCACAACTTGGGTTACTGATTTTGGAGATTGGATAGTTAAGTTATTGATTGAAAATCAGAAAATCAAAATAGGGATAGTTAAGTTATTGATTGAAAATCATACTTTCCGTGTCCTTTTTCTAACATCTTACTCGCAGAACACTTCCTATATTGAAACCATTCTGCCATATAAACTGACATAGTATATTCAGATATGCATCGAAAAGTATTTGAGATAATGAAACTTACAAAAACATAGATGGTTGAGAAACACGCTATTGTCCAAAACCTTCCTAGATATGCATCAGCAATGAAAGCTCCAATCAACGGTGTGATATAGCACGTTCCGCTCCAATCAGAGTTATTTTTAGTAGCAGTAGCACTGTGTTGATTTAGTTTTTTCTTGAAATATAACACGAGATTGGAGCTCATACCATAGTAGGCCAGTCTTTCACAAAATTCATTTGCTGTTGAAAAATAAAGACCGAGTTAGAGTCTCTTTTATCAACTAGAAATCACCATATGTAAAACGCAGGATACATAAATACCAATAATAAATGGGCAAGCCTTCCAGGTCCCAGTATTATGTATGTTTGCAGGATTCCCCTTATAATCTACAGTCCCATCTTTCGTGTAAGTGTCCTCCTCTCCCATCCTTTTACCAGAATGATGTGCGCCCTGGTTTCGCCTTGAAGCTTCCTAACTAAAAGGGGTAGTGCTGAACTTGAGAATCTTAGAGCTTCTGTGAATAAAGAACCATAGATGCATTAAATCTCTTCCCGTCAACAAAAGTAAAGAGAAAACAAGGGAGACGTAAAAGCCAACACTTGTAAGCAGAGAAAAAGTTCAATGACTGAAAGATGCACAGCCTGTTAAGAACTTGGACTGTAAACAGAGAAGAATCTTTGACCCTAATTTGCAACCAAAGCATGAAACTGTGAAAATAACATTCCAACTACAACAGATTGAAAAACAAAAATGGAGAATTGTGACGCCTGTAGACCAACCAAAGCATGAAAAAATGGAGTCTTGCGTCAACAGTGTAAAGATGTAAACTGTGAATTGATTGATGCTTCGTATTTTTTGACTAGTATGTAGAAGTTATGAGAAAAAAATCTAAAAGACAACATTGGTGTGCCATAAAGATCTGAAAGACGACACACAAATTAAATGGTTCTATATCGGCTACAGAACTGTCTTCTTTCCTCGATAGATTTAGCAAAGCCAATGTTTCAAGACATGTACAGTGAATCAAGGTCAGCTTTTTAAGCTAAAGATTCAAACTTTTCGCTTTGGCTATAAGGAAAAAAAAAAAGATGTTCCTCCGCGATTGGTTTCAGATGCTGCTTACCCTGTTGTCAGTTGGTCTTTGGTCTCGCACACAGTGAAATTTTCAGAAGATGAAAATAGGAGCTACCTCTTCAATACAAGTGAATACTGTGAGGTGAACAAGAATGTGAATAAGGAATTGGCTGTAAAACCTGTATTTTTATCATGGAGAGAGCAAGGCCGACTACAAAACGGCAGTTTTGGAGTCAGTATATCTTCCAGGTCCAAATCTAGCTGTTCCTCCGTGTGCAACGCATTGTCCCCATAAGTGGACAGCAAGATAGCTTCTAAAGTTTGTTTGTTTTTGTAATTTACTTGCCTTGAAACTTGCTCCAAAACTTTTGGTATATGGTATGGATACTAGGCAAAGGAGTTCTACTATGTTCTGCTGCACGGGACAGTATCAAAACCAAGTAGAAAGAATCTGTTGTCGCTTTCTGAAGTATTATAAAACAACAACTCATCCGATTATCTGATTCCCGGTCAAGTTTGTTCTCAACTCTTTCCGTTAACACCTCTCTCACCAACCTGTTGTTTACTGAACAAAATATTGAACCACTTAATCATTGAGCGAATTCTATGGAGTGATAAAAAAGATCAGAGCCTATATTTAAATTCAGTAAAAAAAAATTGTTTGTTTTAACTTTTAATTTTAGTTTTTTAAAATTTTCAAAAATTATGAAAATTATAAAATTTACGATCAAGTTAATATAGATTATTTAATTAATTAATATATTAATTTTAAATAATTATTATAAATAATTTAATTTAATTAATCCAAGCGGTACTTAAACTAATCATTGAGGTATTTAGCAAAAGAAAATGAACAAAATTGGAAATTAGGCAGGCTTTTATAAAAAGAAACGAGAGAGGTAGGCCTAAGAATTTAGTACATTGGATGGAAATGGTAACTTAAGTATAAATGCGTTTATTTAAGCGCAATGTGAACAGGAGACTTTTAAGTAGCACGTGAACTAGTGGATAAGCATTTGGTTTTTTTTCTACGGGGCTAAGGGCCTGTCTTGTTCGGCCAAGTCTATTTCAGTACAACTTGTCTACTTCAGTACAACTTGCACGCTGCACTTTCTTCCGGAAGTTCGTTACAATTTCCAAACTAGTAGTCCAAGAGAAAAATCGTATCATTGTAGAGAGGTTTAAGAAACCAAATTGGATAAGATGTGGTTCATTTATTAACCCATGTTTCTAAGTTACTTAGAAGCATTTGGTCTGCATTCTGTAATATGGCTTCTGACTAGGGTTTGATTCTAAAACTTACCAAGAAGTGGAGGGCTGACTAATTTTATCACACCTTAGCGTGTCTTCGGTCTGAAAAAAGATTACTTTTAAACCTTTTTTTGTATCTTATCTTCGTGTCCTTTTTTTAATGTCTTTGATATCAAAGATAACTTTTGAACCTAATCTATCAGCCTTTTTCTTTAATGTCTGAAAAGATAACTCTTGAACCTTCGGCACCAACTCTAAATGTCTTTAAGCTAATGTTCTTGGTTTTAGAATGATTTTGTGTTACTTTAAAAATTTTCCAAATTTCTAAATGTCCCATTTAGGTACCCAATGGCCACAACGTTGTAATTATGAATCTATTCTAAAATTGATTGGATGACTCTATTGTCTATTCTAAAATCATGAATATCGTACCAGTAATAATATCTAATTTAGTTATGGTATAGAACTATTTTGGTACCGAATATTCTTTTAGATAATTTTTTAAATTTATAAAGTAGTTTTTAAATAATTTTTTTTAAAATTTGCAAATTAATTCATCAAGATATTGTATTGTCTAATTTATAATTTTACATCAACCACGTCTTCAAAAATTATGATAATAAAAATTTTAAATAACAACAATCTATTGATTTTATTAATATTTCTTTTCACATATTTCACATATAAATAATAGTCATAATTAACATGAAAAAAGGTTATTTAATCATTATATAAATATAAAATTAAAGACAATATAAAGTATTTACAATTTCATCATATGATAAATAATAATTATATCTAGATATCAAATAAAAAGAATAATAAATATCCATGACTTTCTAACTATTACAATTTACAACAAGAGTTCGTGCCGAGAAAACAATCAACTAGAAGTAAAACATGAAACAAAAATATTTATAATTATATTTAGATTATATAAATAGAATTTAACATCTAAATCAAATATAAGTGAAATTAAAAAAAGGAGAAATAAAAACATGGAACTTCATTCAATCGAATACTCGCTCAAATCACATTGACCTCAATTCTTATGTGGTACAAAATCTTCATCATTAAGAGAAGCATCATCAATATCATTCAAACTCAATGCAACAAATGACATGTTAATACTTGTTCATCCAAAATTATTTTCGAAGCCACACTCATCTATCAAATATAGTTCCTTAAAAACTCAATATGTCAAAAGATCAATATGATCAAACAAATTTGATCTACATATTTACTTATTCTATTGAGTCCTAGTAAATAATAAATTAAATTATTAAGAAAATTATAACAAATTATATCCAACTTAATAATGATAATAATATAGCTTTTATAAAGCTTTAAATTATATCGAACAAAGACTAAGTCATTGTTTAGTTAGCCATGGATACATGCATCATATGCATGCAAATGTAGTGGAAGTGTCGGAGTCTAGATTCCGATACCATGACAGCCCGAAAAAACAGAATCATACATGCATGCATAGACATATATATAAGAACATGAAATATAAAACTTTTTTACCTTTTGTTTCTCCTCCTTTCTTGTTTCTTCTCCTTGTTTGGCTTGTTGCAAACACCAAACCCTTCCTTGATTACCCAAGAATATGCAAAGAAGATGAAGAAACAATGTATAAGGGTAATTTGAGCACCAAACTAGATGAGTTCTAGTAGATGCTCAAAAGGATGGAAGATAGATCAAAAATCTTGTTGCATGCACTTTGATTCATACAACAATTGCATAAATTGCAAGAACAAGGTTCTTGATATCTCTCTCTCACTTTAGAACTTTTCTAGAGCCCTATCTCTTACTTGAATGTGTAAAAAGTGATAAGACCTTGTGTACATAAGTGAAAAACTTACTTATGTACCATTTCGTGCCCTCTGTCACGATCATGGCCTACTTAAAAAATAAGCTCGCATTTGGCCACGATCATGGCCAATCGTAGCCTACTTAAATTTGGCCATACATACTATATTTTTCATTTGATCTTTTATACGTGTGACCCTTAGGTTCCCGATTATTTTAGGCACTTGAATTAACTCTTAATTCAAGCAAATTATGAAGGAATTCATGATGCCAATTTATCAGAATATAAGTGGATTAACACATGAACTCTTAGATAGTTAATTATCCAACTTATGAACCTTTCCATAGACAATTACCATGCAATTCATCCTTTCACCATACTATACCCCACTTGGTTCCAAGTATGAGCTTTGTGTCAACTCCCACTAGACTGACTACATCACATCTAGTATAAGTGATGTTAGTTCTTGTCCTAGGATCTCATTACTCTTATATGTCATTAAAGACTCTTTTCATGACATATAACTGCTCTGGCGAGAGACTCCTGAGTAATGACCCAACAAAAGATTATGGGTATCATCTCCTTCTATCAAGAATGGTGAATTCTTTATTGGCTACCCAATTACCTTCGAATACCAATAGCTGTACCCAATCACCACCTTAAAAGTGACCTCGTCATGAGATAATAAGGAATCATATATCACTTCAAGCTTGTCTGATTGAATCTACTTCACATAAGCCGGACAACTCCAAACTTTCATGTGAAAAAGACAGGGCCTTTTGTTAGTCCATATCTCATATGGAGTAACATCAACTACCTTTGAAGGGACTCTGTTTGTCATATAAACAGCAGTCTCGAGTGCATAACCCCAAAAAGGATTTCGGTAGATCTGCTAAGCCTATCATTGACCTTACCATGTCAACAAGGTTCGGTTTCTCCTTTTAGCTACACCATTATATTGTGGTGTGTAAGGTAGGGTCCACTAGGATACTATCCCACTATCTTCGAGATAAGTTAAAAATTTCTTGTTTAAGTATTCACCACCTCTATCTGATCAACGTGCCTTAATATTTCTACAAAGTTGTTTCTCTACTTCATATCTAAATTGTTTGAACATTTCAAACACTTCAGACTTGTATCTCATTAGATACACATACTCATATCGTGAATAATCATTGATAAAAGTAATGAAGTACACAAAACCACCTCTAGCATGAATGGACATTGGATCACATACATCAGAATGTATTAGGTCTAATAACTCATTCATTCGTTCACCTTTTCCTTTAAAAGGTAATTTAGTCATCTTGCCTAACAAG
>JAOTJB010000008.1:28944543-28954720 GCA_027123815.1 Erythroxylum minutifolium | reverse complement strand
TAATAATAGGCTCATGTCTTTTATTTGTTCAACCATTACACATTATTAGATACCTATAAGTAGCCTAAATCATTCTTCTTTCATCCAAATAACTTTTTATTTCATAAATAGAGTTGCTCAGAAGTTTACCTCTATCGTCATTACTTGAAAGAGCCTTGTATCTTGGACCATAAGAGGTAATAACATCCATCATGGGCTAATAATAATAAAATTGGGCATAACTGAACACTATACATGAATCGTACCACCATCTAGCCATTATCATGTCCACATTATGAGTCGCTTCTCTAAATTATAAGGCACTATGAATTAAAGACTAAGCTCTAGGAGTTATTCATAGTGTAAAATATTAAACACTTTTCTTCTTCTTTTCCTAACATTAGTTGCAATATTTCCTTCTAGTTAAGTAGGAATACTACCACCTTTATCATCCTCACTATCATCCTAAACACCAACAAAAAAACTTCCACTACCAATTTTGTAGTTCAATCTTTGGCTTTTATCTTTCTCATATTGATACTCTTTAAGCAAAGTCTTCATCTATCATTTATGACTCACTTTCTTACAAGGCTTCACATCACCTTTAATCTATCTAAATGTTTCACCCACCTTTTAAATGATTGTTACAATACAAATAAATATTATATTTTTTCATTCTAGAAACCAATCTAATATGAGTCCAAGCTGGATCATCGAATCTTCCTATATCTGAAGCGACTGAATTATTTGATATTCCTTCCATTTATCTGTAAAAATAATTGAAGAATCATATTAAAATTAACTTAATAACTTCGTATCAAAATCAAGTTGTATATAATAATCAGAAGAAATAGAGCAACAACAGTTTCTCAACAATCATATGGTACATGTGCGTGTATGTCTGCACGCGTGTAAGTGACCTTTCTAAGCTTAAATAAATGATTCTTTAAGAAAATTTGATGATTAAGCATATTCTATCCAAGAAATTATCATGTTTCTTAACCCAAACTTCAAATATATACATAGATTGCTACACTTTAACAACTATAATGCATTTTATATGATTACATGATTTAAACATAAAGTCACAACTCACAATTATAACTCATTTGATGTAATTACACAATTTTACCGCAAAGTCACTATTATAACTATTTTGTATGATTATATAATTCAACCATAACTCGTATAACTACATAATTTAAACATAAATTTATAAGTCACATGTATAACTCAATTTGTGTAATCGCATAATTCAACCATATAGTCATAAAAATAACTCATTTTATATGGTTATATAATTCAAACATAAACTCACATCTTTAACTTAATTCATGTAATCACATAATTCAACCAAAATTAATTAACCCACTTTGTATGTTAAGAAATTAATTTATAATATATAACCTAGTTTATAATAAAAACCAATATTTAATTCAATATTTTTAAATTTCAAACAATAATACAAACTTCAATTTTGTATTAAATGATTGAATCCCTAATTTCTTGAATCCAAACAACACAAATGACAAAATACACCTGAAATTCCAAATACTGTAATTCTATATAAAATCCTCAATTTCCACAATTCAAATAAAAACAAACATATCTATCCATTCACTATCCAGCTATATACTATCCTCAATTTTCAAAATGCAATTTCCAAATTCACAACTATAAGTCACTCACCCACATAATTAACTCAATACTCAACATTAAAGTATTTAACACAACACAACACAAATCAGCAGTCGTCATACTGAATTGCACAAATTTCAATTGTTCATGGTTGAATAGCTAATTTGCATTTTGCAATTGCAACCTTGAGGCTTGAACAAGCGACAGTGGCAGAGGCGGGACAGTGAGGCGACTAACAAGCTGATGCAGAGGCAAGGCAAGTTGAAGCTGAGGCAAGGTGAGGCAAGATGAAAGGCAATTATGTATGGGTGGTGAGAGCATAAGCCAAGGCGGCTGTGTGTAGGGTAGGGGTCAAGTAGGGTAAAATATTTAGGATTATTTTTTAAAATTTATACTTTAGTCTAATTTTTAAAAAAAATTACATTTCAATCCTTGAAAAATGTTGGTACTAACTAGTATCAACTAACGGTACAAAATTAATGAGTACCACCATACCATTTTTTGATTAGTATTGCTCGATACGGTGCGGTGCGGTACTCACACCATTGGCTTGTTCTTATAAAATTAAAGAAATTGTCTTTTACATTACCTATTCTTTTTTTTTTTTTGGTCAAAGTAGATTTACAAACGTATCCACCTCTGGCAAAAGAACCATCGATTAATTTACTATTAGAACCATCGATTAATTTACTATTAGACATGCAAAGAACATGATCATTTGATAGCTTTCCAACCTTTCTTATCCGAAAGCCTTATCCAATTCTTTTTATAGGTAATTTTTTTAAAATTGGTTTGGTTCCTTGACATTTTCAAGGACAAACCTCTGTAATTGATATTATAAAATAACTACAATTTAATCGGCGCATAAAAGTTTCTCATTGAAATGGTTTTTAGGCAAATTAATTTTGATTCCAAAATAATTTGTAAAATTCCTCAAATTTAGACATAATACGAATATTTTTTTCATTAAACACCCCATTTACTAAAGTGAAGCTATAAACAAAACACAGCTCAAAATGCATAGAATCAATATTCCAATCATTGTTAAATATTGATTTTTTTTTATAGTTGGAAAGTGCATGAAACCTAAAAGCTTCTAGAATGTGAAAACAACTAAATTAGAACGCCACACTTATACACGTGAAAATGGGAACAGCCCATGACTTTGTTACGGTACCCACTTCCTAATGCTAATTGATGTTATAAAAGCCCCATGACAACTATTGCCCAACCAGAGCCGAAAGAGGGAAGTCCTTCCTAATTCCTATGCACACTTTTAATTTCTTTTTTCTTTTCTTCTCAATTAAGGCTTACGTGACTCTCTCCCTACGTGTATCTGTCCATGTCATCCACCGACGCCTTCCGCGTATTTCCCCTGTTTTTCCTTTCTTGTTTTTTTAATGAAACCGCATATCATAAACAAGCATTCTAAGGTTGTAAGCATGGTGACGCGTTAATTCAAGTTATATAAAGTTACGGGTCTAAGAGGGATTAGATTAAGTTCTTACAGCTGAAAAGTGGAATTTGTATAGATACCATCAATTTATATTATTGATCTCACTAACAGGAAACTGAACCACCAAACCTGGAGAAAAAGAATTGCCCGAATCAGTTATGGTGCTCCAATCCATGGAGTCATCTTTGTTACTTACCTCATTTTTGTACTCGATATTAAATTAAGATACCATACTATTTGGACTTGGTAGATAATTATAAATTAAGGAGGGCATGTTTGAAATCATGTTCTGGTATTCCTTTATCAGAAGTCCATAACTGCACAACGATTTTTAATATACTAAACACTACAAGCCAACGGCAATTACTAGTAATGCTGCTACTACAACTATAGGAAACGTCTTTATAGGATGAAATTCTCATTAATTACAGGAAAATGCTGATATCTTGTACACTATTTTTAGGGACCCCATTGAAAATGAGACGGAAAAAGTATTAACTAAGCCTCTAGTTCTTGTGCATTTCTATCTTTATTGATTGGCACTAATCTGCTTTGCAGAATCTTATACCAGGAGAAGGAAAGAAGGTCCGAGGTAGATTATGAGTAGGATTAGTGTTTCAGTTGTTGATTAAGATGACATTTCCATGACCTCAGGGACAGAGGGAGAGGGAGAGGTAGAAATGGTTCCATTTCCACTTTTATGGTGAAGTTAGATGGGAATCGGGTGTACTTCACCCCATTACGGTTGGACCAAACCCAGTATCTGCTGCTGCTGACCACCTAGTCTATTGACAAATAGCACAAGTCCCTCCACTAGCTTAGCTTCCAATATTATATATCCTTTCTCATCTCATAACTACTTTGTGTGACACTTAAGAAATCGTTGAGGCGTCCAGTTCGTTTTCTGGCTATGTATTTGTGTGCACTATAATATTTAGCTTGCCCCTCAAGTACTGTCTTGAACCCACCTAATCCGGTAAAACGACATGGCATCAACGTGTTCGACTTTTAAGGTTTGTATATAAGTCCTGGCGGGTGTGGGTTCAGCAAATAACAACATTTTACTACAAACATTGTCTCTGTGTCGGTGTCTGAGACGGGAGAGAGGGATGTCGGGCACCAGGATCATGGCACAGTGGGTTCTTCTCCTCTTGGTATTTGCCAGTTGTACGTTTCTGTCACCGGTGGAGTGCAGAGTTAGGCACTACAAGTTCAATGTAAGTACTTTAGCTTTAACATTAACTGAATCTGTTAATAATTAGTGGTCTCATGAAATCAATGTCTTCAGTTTCAGAAACTCCCATTGAATTTTCATTTCTAGTTTTTCTCCACCAAGAGTTGAATTGACATGAAAACTAGGCTCATTAGTTCATGCTCATTTTGTGGACTTTTCAAGTTTTCTCACTGCTTAGGATGCTAACAGAGGAAAGAATACAACAAAACAAAGACGAGATAGTAACATCAACTTTTAAGTCGTAAAGCTTAAGACCATCTATTAGTGGCTTAGACGACCTACATCATGGGTTTCCAGGACAAAGGTTTTAATTAATTGCTTAATTCGATCATTACATTTTATATATATGGTAGCCATTATGCTGTTCCATGCATATTAACAAGTTCATATGGATTGAGGGCTGATGATTTTCCTTGGTGATACATCAATGAAGAAAAAGTAAAGCAAACAAATAAACTCCCGCCGTTGCCACCACCTCAGGCTTCTTAATAATAATAATAATGGTTAAGAGGTCTGTGTTCCAACTTAAAGAATTCCTGCCAGCCAGCTTAATTTGATCTTCACCTTCAAGTTGTGATAGGTACCGACAGTTCAAATAATGCGATTAGTTGCTTAAACAAGCTACTCAGTCAGTGGTACATGGTCCTAACACAAAAGAATTCGATTCAAGCCAGTTGGTGAAATTAGCTGTCTAACCATAGCAAATATGAAATATTGACTTCTTTTCTAAATGATGTTGCATAATTCTTTCTCTAGGTATGCTTCTCGTTTAGATGTTGTGTTATAAGTGGTACATATAGTATTAGTATCACCTTTTATTCCTTTTATACTTGATTTGTTTCATCGTTCGTTTCTTACGAAAGCTTCCACATGTATGACTATGAGTAGGTGATTCCCAGGTTGTTAATATGCCGTGACTCAAATAATTAGCGAAGTTAACAAGTTATTTATTAATCAACTTATAAGTAGGAAATAGAAGCTTAACTTGTGCTTGTTAATTAAATTGTAATTAGTCAATGAAAATGATGGTATTTGTGTTTAAGTACAGTAGATGGATATGTTTTCATGTCAATGTTTACTTTTTTTAATGACCATTTTCATAGATCTAATTTTTTGCGTGGAAGTTTCATACTTAATGATTTATCCTCAAAAAACGAAAATCTTATCACGTCACGAACTTGATATTGCTTGCTTTATAACTTTTGACAAAAATGATTTTGACATCGATCTAGACATGCTGATATTAATTGCTTAATTTTATTTCATGTCAAGTATCTTTTTTTTTTTAATCAATTTGGTAGACAAACGAGCTCCAAGTCATACTTTAGAAGGAAGAACACTGCATCGTATTACTATTCAGACTTATTAATATCCACGTCATCAACTTCCTCGTTTTGTATCCATATCTTTTATACGTACGAGTTGAATGCATGATCATTCAAAATATCTTAAAATAACCACGAGGGGAAAACTGGTTTTCGCTTAAGCAAAGTTAGACATTCGACTCTCGCTTCAGAACGCAGCAGTATTAAATACTTGATAGTAATGTTGAGTCACTTTTCGGAATCCTGCGAGATACGAGCCAGGATTAATTTGAGTGTAATAAGGGTTTAAAAATGTCACCAATAATTTAGGCCCACTCAAAACAACTCGTAGAGTAACCCAAAAGAATATATGTTAAAATAACATAAAAGTATACTTATTGAGATGAGGTTACATTAACAAAGTCTGGAAACTTCCTACTCCTAATTGAAGGAAAAAGTGGACCCTAAATCCACATTCGTGTACGTCCATTTCATGCAGGTGGTGCTGAAAAACGTTACGAGAATGTGTTCAACAAAGCCAATTGTCACCGTGAATGGGATGTTTCCTGGACCCACTATAGTTGCTAGGGAGGACGACACTGTTCTAGTGAAGGTGGTGAACCATGTCAACTACAATCTTAGCATCCATTGGTGAGTTTGAAAAGACATTCCAATATACTTATGGTTTTGGAGCGTAATTAAATGTCTGGATGATGCGTCATGGTCAGGCATGGGATAAGGCAATTGCGAACTGGCTGGGCGGACGGTCCAGCGTACATAACTCAGTGCCCTATTCAGCCAGGACAAGTATACACATACAATTTTACACTTACTGGACAAAGGGGCACTCTCTTTTGGCACGCACACATTTTCTGGCTCAGAGCCACCGTTCACGGTGGTATCGTCATCTTGCCCAAACGCGGTGTTCCTTACCCCTTCCCCGCACCTCACAAGGAAGAGACCATCATCTTAGGTAAGCCTAATATGCAGTGAGAGAAATTAAGAAGCTCCAAATGTGCAGTTATAGTAAGCCATATAGTAATCCTTTTCATGTGATATAATAAAGCAAGACGTTGCAGATCTGTTCTTGTGCTTACCTTGATTGAATCAATTTCATATTAATTAATTCACAGGTGAGTGGTGGAAATCTGATGTTGAAGCTGTAGCGCATGAAGCGATGAAATCTGGCGCTGCACCAAATGTCTCAGATGCTCACACCATCAATGGCTATCCAGGCTCACTAGCATCCTGCCCTTCACAGGGTAATACAACTAACTAACAACAATTCTTCATTATCAACTATCAGACCTTCAAGCAGAGTTACTGGCACAATTAATCACACATTTTCCTAGTTGTTTTAGTGATTCTTTACTCTTTTTATTATTTGATTACAGGTGGATTTAGTTTATCAGTGCACTCTGGTAAAATCTACATGCTTCGGATCATCAATGCTGCAATGAATGAGGAGCTCTTCTTCAAGATCGCCGGTCATCAACTCACAGTCGTCGAGGTCGATGCATCGTATGTTAAACCCTTCAAAACTGACACCATTTTGATAGCCCCAGGCCAAACCACAAATGTCCTTGTTAACACAAATTGTAGCTCCGGCAAGTACTTGATTGCAGCCTCCCCTTTCATGGACTCTCCTATTACAGTGGACAATACGACAGCCACTGCCACTTTACATTACTCTGGCACTCTTGCTAGCGCCAGGACCACCCTCACCACTCCACCTCCCCAAAACGCCACCCATATAGCAACGAACTTCGCCAAGTCTCTTTGTAGCCTGAACTCCAAAGAATACCCTGCAAAAGTACCCTTGAAAATCGATCGTTCACTTTTCTTCACCGTTGGTCTCGGTATTAATCCTTGTGCTACTTGCCCTAACGGCAAAAGAGTTGTGGCAAATATTAACAATGTCACATTTGTCATGCCAAAGATTTCTCTGCTTCAAGCTCATTTCTTCAACATTAAAGGAGTTTTCACGGATGACTTTCCCGGTAACCCGCCAGTTCAATTTAACTACACTGGCACGCAGCCGACGAACATGCAGACTACACAAGGAACGAGGCTTTACAGGATTCCATATAACTCTACGGTGCAATTGGTTCTTCAAGATACTGGCATGATTGCTCCTGAGAACCACCCCTTACATTTGCATGGCTTTAATTTCTTTGAAGTTGGGAGGGGAATAGGAAACTTCAACCCAAACCAAGATCCAAAGAAGTTCAATCTTGTTGATCCTGTGGAAAGAAACACAATCGGAGTCCCATCTGGTGGATGGACGGCAATAAGATTTAGAGCTGATAATCCTGGTAGGTTTTTCTGATTTTTCTTATCCATTTTTTATTGTGAAGATATTGAGATGTGGAGATCATAGGCAACTTCTATAACACAATAAAAACTAGCAAGGACTAATATGTTGAGAACTGCTATAAGAGATATTAAAACAAACACTGTAAATTAAATCAAATGAATATTAATACATGAGAATTTTTGAGTTGCAGGGGTTTGGTTTATGCATTGCCACTTGGAAGTTCACACATCATGGGGACTGAAGATGGCGTTTATAGTAGATAATGGAAAAGGTCCTAACGAGTCACTCCTTCCACCGCCTCATGATCAACCCAGGTGCTAGGAAGAAAGAATTAAATAGCCAAAACATCAACTTTACTTTTTTCACTAGAGATAATTGCCTAAGAAAGGCCAAAAATGATACCTGCTGAGTCAATAACAAGTATTTCTTCTTGAGTAACTAAATTCAATCATAAGTTGCTCCTTCTTCAAATAAACTAAATTCGGGATGTATATCTTTAATCTTCCTTTTTGCCTTTTCCTTTTCTTACTCGTTTATGGTTTGCTTTCGATCTGAACTTTTTGATTAGGTTTTGTATATTTGATAATTATAAAGTATAAACGTTGTCAATTAATGAGTTTAAAATTTCCTAATAAGTTCAATGCTCTTGTTTCTTCAATCAACTCACAGAAATGTTATTGGAGTAATCAATTATGAATATTCAACTAAAAAGAATCATTTGGGATCAAAGCAACACAGATAAATTGCTACAAAGAAGGTGTTCCTCTTATTAGCATTAACTTTTAGTTAAAAGGTAACCTCTTAGATGAGTTGGTAAAAGGCTCTTCAGGCTTAAGTGAGGTCGCGGGTTCAAACTTATTTTATGTATGCAGCAGTTTAAAATTTAGGGTCAAAGCTTTACTTCTTGCAAAGAACCTATTTGACTCGAGCTGAGATTGGTCTGAGTGTGAATGATTTAAAGATACCTTTTCATAGTTGAAACCCGCCTAAAACAACTAGAGAGCAAAAAAAAAAAAAAGGTAACTTCGCAGTATAGCTCAATCTCAACTTTTAGGAATGGATTCACGTGCTTTGCTATTGAATGTCTTATTTCCTACGGCATATGTATTATTATTATCTAAATTATTTACATATATTAATACTATTAAATATTCAACAAACAATAGTTGATGTATACTCTCTTCCTGTAATTTATTACAAATATCTTTATAAACTAGTCAGTATGATTTAAATGCATATTTATCAAGAGAATGAGAATAGTAAAGCAGTAAGATAACCAATGGCATAATAAGTTGTTGGAAAATCCCCGCGAGATCAGATCCCGCGTGCAATAGAATAAATGCAAAACTTTTATATAATTTTTTAAAGTTAATATCACTTAAATTCTATAACATGAATAACATATTAAATTTAATAAAGTATATGGATCATAATTAACACCTTATTCCTAAGTTTGATCTTTTTTTATCATTTTCCTTAACCAATTATGAAATCAACTCATTTCAACTACAGTAGCTACTTAAGTGTCTGGCCAATGGCCTGTAACGTATATGCATAGAGCATATTAAGAGAACTTTATAATCATTGTAGAGAAGGTTATGCAAGGAGTACTAGCTCATTTAAAGCCTAAATCTATTTATAATAAGTTTTGGATATTTTGTAATTTAATTGAAATAAAATTTTAAATTTAAATTTAATTAAAATTAAAATTAATTAAATTAAATATCAAATATGCTCAAATAAGACCCAATATCTTATATTGATCTTTGTTTATTAAATATCTTATATTTAATCATAAAATTCCTTAAACTTTACAGTCAAGTCCAGCTTGATTAAATCATCTTTTCTTTCTTCATCTCGTTCTTTGTTTGTGACCCTTTAAGTTCCAAAATATGTTGCCAATGGATACAAATTATAACCCTATATTATATTTAGAATTATATAAATTAAACTCTTTTAATTTATCTTTAATTCTCTAATTAAATAATTTTTTCCATATATCAATGATTGGCTAGTAATGTCCAATTATAAGTAAAAAAAAGTATAACATGTGCTAATTTTTTTACGTTTTATTAATGTCTGGTCTTAATAGAATAATGATTAGAAATAATTCAGAGATAATACATAAATGCAATATGAATATCATAATTATGATCCTATTATAATTTTGTAAGGCCCCAAATTGTAGCGTAGTTGGAATGTTTCATTAAACATGTATTCCATATGACTTAATTATGTTTTTAAAGAAT
>JAOTJB010000008.1:28853794-28865327 GCA_027123815.1 Erythroxylum minutifolium | reverse complement strand
TAGTTTAAACAATATAAATGTACATTAACAAATAGATCATGTACATTTTTTTACTAATATTTATTAATAAATATTTAATAAAAGAATAAATGAAATATTTATTTAATTAGTTTATAAAATTAATTTCTCTCTAAAATTTATATAATATTTAATTATTATCAATAATAACATTAATATTAATAATTAAACATATTTTTATTAAAAATAAATTTTAAAAATTTACAAATAAAAGTAAAATTAAACCACTACTAAATAGTTACCCCTCCCACTCTTAATATCTAAGCTCGAGACACTAAATGATTAAGGAAAAAGACAAACTAACTCATACTTAAGTATGAGCCACAAATTAACAAAACAAGAAACAAACCAAGGGTACGTTATCACGGGGAGGACAAACTTATAATGTGAAAAGAAAATGTAAGTGCTAAAATCCAAAGAAAAATCATTATTTTTGTTAACATTAACAAGCAATTCATATTCTAATTGTTATTATAGTAGTAATCATTAAAAAATTAAAGGTGAAATTTTTGAGCTGATAAATTTTTTTATTTAACTTTTAATTTTTCGGTTTGTTTTATTTTAATAATTTTTATTATTAAAATTAGTCAGTTTATTAATCAATCGATTGTTTTTTTATTAGAGTAGTACTCTAAAGGCAATCACCTTTAGCACTTTTGTACAAGCTTTATTTTGATTAATAAAGCGAAAGACAATTTTTTATTAATTTGATGTTCGTTTATTTATGAATTGATGTTAATCTTAAATTGAATTAATAAAGTCCATGATACAAAATATAGCATCAAGTAAATCATGATGAGATCATAATAATGAGATTCCTATCATGTGCAATTATGTTAGTATCTAAATTATCCCTAGTCATAGGATTAATAAGACAGGACATTATTAATCCGGATTTACTATTACATATTATACTCCTTGATTTGATCAAGCAATGGATCTCACAAACCGTGAGTTAACATGTGGTTGCTTACTAAGAGTAGTAAGTACATCGGATGACCCGTTATGAGATTATTATATGGATGATCTATCAAATATCAATGATTAATCTCATCATAGAAATGGTACAAATATCCTTAGACTTGAGATACTCAAGGGTATCTTGGATGTTGATCATGTGCTTTGACATCATTCCTTGTTGGCTCAAGACGAGGTCGCTTATAGGGTGGTGATTGGGTACAACTATTGGCATTCGAAGGTAATTGAGTAGCTGATAAAGGATTCATCACTCCTAATAGAAGAAAATGATACCCACTACCTCTTGTCAGGATCATTACTCAGGAGTCTAGTTATGTGTCATAAAAAGAGTCTTCAATGACATATAGAGTAATGAGATATCAAGATAAGAACTAACATCATTTGGACTAAATGTGACGTGGTCAGTCTAGTGGGAGTTGACACGTAGCCTATATTTCGAACCAAGTGGGGTATAGAATGGTAAAGGGACAAATTGGACAGTAATTGTCTATGGAAATGTTCGTAAGTCAGATAATTAACTATCGAAGAGTCCATGTGTTAATTATCAACTTATATTAAGATAAATTGGCATTATGAAACCTTTCATGATTTGCTTAAATTAAGAGTTAATTCAAGTGACATGAAACCATCCATGATTTGCTCATATTAATAGTTAATTTAAGTGCCCAAAATAACCAGAAATCTAAGGGTCACACACATAAAAGATCAAATGAAAAACAAAGTATACATGGCTGTCATTGAAGTAAGCTATGATTGCCACGATCATGACCGAAGGCTCGACAAATGATGCATAAGTGAGTTCTTCACTTATGTACACATAGACTAACTAGTGAAAAACACACTTAAATGAGAGGATATGGGGTCCAGAAGTGTTCTGGAGTTAGAGAGAAAAGATCTTGAGTCTTATTCATGCAATTTATGCAATTGTTGCATGAATCTAATTGCATGTAACATAATCTTAATCTATCTCTCCATTTGAGCGTCTATTTGAACTCATTTAGTTTGATGCTCTAACTACCCTTATATACTGCTTCTTCTTCATCTTTGCATATTCTTAAGTAATCAAGGAAGGTGTTTGGTGTTTACTTCAACCCAAACAAGGGGAAGATTAAAGAAAGGAGGAGTATTATCAAAGGTATATGTGCTAAAATTTTCATGTTCTAATAATCTGTGTATGCATGCATCTAAGATTATGGATTTTGGGGAAGTTATGGGGTTGGAATTTAGATTCTGACACCTCCGCTACATTGTTGTGCATGTGATGCATGAATCCATCGCTCCCCAACATTTGTTAACTTATCCGTTTTAACTAATTAATTTTTATTTAATAGTTTTTTCTTTTTAATTACAATTTTAATTAGTTATATTTCAAATTCTTTAATTTTATTCGATCTTTAACCGATTTTATAATAGTCTAATATTATTTGAATATTTTAAAATTTAAAAGTGTTTTTTAAAATTCTTATTCTAATTGTTATTAATTGAACTAATAAATTTTTTATCTAAGTTTTAATTTTTTATTTGATTTATTTTAATAAATTTTATTATTAAAATCAATCAATTTATTGATTAATCATTTGTTTTTGTAAACTTGTTAGTTTTAACTAATTAATTTTTATTAAATAGTTTTCATTTTTAATTACAGTTTCAATTAATTATATTTTAAATTCTTTAATTTTATTTAATCTTTTATAATCTAATATTATTTGAATATGTTGAATTTTAAAATTCTTATTTTACCGATATAATCTCTAATTTAATTTTTAAAACATTATTTATTAGTGTTAATATTACCTTATTTACGATATATATAATAAGAAAGACTCAAGAGGCTCAAATTCACAAAGCAGTGCGGCAGTTGGTCACATCAGAATGGCAACCAAAGTCGCCAGAGCGTATTTGCACGCACCACCGCTGATCGACACGCGAGTTCTGCCAGGCTGGCTCTTTGTCGTTAAACAAGCAAGCAGTAGGTCCCACTTCCTCAAACCATAACCTAATGTCACGCGCCTATGCGGAGAATGGGGATGCTATTATTCGTGACAAACACAAAACAAAACAGGCGACTAAGTAGCGAGGGAGAGGGAGGAGATGTGAGAGGCGGTGGTTCGTTGTCTGGAGTTGGCAACTGGCGACAAAGCTATTATATCGTGTGCTCGGACTTATTTCATTATAGTTGACTTCCTACGTGGAGCCACAGCATTGGACGATATGTACCTCTCGGCTCATTGGAGAATATAATGATGACTTAATGCAATCTCATCCTGACACGTGGCGGAATCTGATAGCTTTTCCTAGGGCCCACCTCCTTGAGATCGTAACCTGTTCAATTATGTGGGAGTCAGCCCAATAAGAAGTGTTCCAACCAATGTTGGGTCCCACCAACGCCCAAGTTGCTTAAGTAGCTTGAGGATTAATCCGGACCGTTGCAGAGGCTGACTCGTAATAAATATGATCGGCACAGCAGTGGTCAATACGGCCCATTGGACGGTCCAGATGATCCTATACTTTCATGTATTTGTCTACCAGATGCGGAAAGTGAGTTCCTTTCTATTTTTTAACGAGCTGCACTATTATTATAGAAATTCAAATTTCAAAATTATAAAATAATAAAACAAAATGTTTGAGAAAAACAGATAGAGACAGATACCGTAGTTATAATAGGCGAGTACTTTTCATTAACTTCCAGAATCCACAGACCCCATGCTCTCCAATCACAATCCACCACCTTCATTCTCTTTCTATATCTTCCACTTTCGGATTTTTGGTAACTAGAAGAAGAAAAAACTTATTATAGTTCCATTTCTTGAAGCTTGGTTTCCTTATTATCGGTGTTTCTCTTTTGCGCTCTTCCATTGATACTTTGCTTCTTTTCTTCTTTCTTGATGGTCAGAACTCGAGGAATAAGAAGGAAAGAATAGATGTTTTCCCAGCTTTTCTCACTGCTCCAACTATTAAGGGAAAATTCCCACTGTCAAAAACCCACTTGGGGTTTTCTATTTTCAGCTTTTCTTTTAGCTTCCTTTTCGTTGTGAGCTTCTTTTCCTTTGTTGGGTATAAAGTAGGTTAAAGCTGTTCAGGGAAGTGTTACTGTCAATTTTTCTCTTCAACAGGCTTTTGTTAGTTTGGAAGTCCATTTCCTTTGAATTCTTGGTTCCCGGTCTTTTTGATCTTCTCCCCGTGTTTCGACCGTGTTTGCTTCCTTGGAAAGCTTAGAGCTTGGATTCAGATCTCAGTGGTGGTCCTAGGGTTCAAATTCTTCAACAGTTTAAATTACAGATTGGTTTTTGCTTAATTATCTTGCTTTCTAAAAGGTCGGTCCTTTCTAGATTCCTCAGGGTTTATGACTACTTACAAAAAGCTATTCTGATTCCTTTCAAATGCGCTCCTTGATTTAACACTGATATTTTTGTCGTGAAATCTCCACCTTCTCTCTTCATTTTCTTTCTCGTTCTCTCCTTTTTCCTCTGTCTTCTTCTCTGTTCCATCAACCTACTTCTTTGCTCTAATAGGGTCTGGTCCGATTTGTTCTAACTCACTGGTATTCTATCAAAGTTTTTTATTTTTCATCTGATGTTATGAGGTGGGGAATGGATGTTCTCTCCCCTGCTTCGCATCTTTCGGATACAAGTTGGACCAAGAGCAACACAATATGGACTCCAGAAGAGAACAAGAGTTTTGAGAAAGCTCTTGCATTGTACGATGAGGATACTCCTGATAGATGGCAGAAAGTAGCAGCAATGATTCCTGGGAAGACAGCTGCAGATGTGATTAAGCAGTACAAGGAATTAGAGGCTGACGTTAACAACATCGAAGCTGGTCTGGTTCCAATTCCTGGGTATAGCACCTCTCCATTTACATTGGACTGGGTTAACAGCCATGACTACAACGGTTTCAAACAATCTTATGGGATTGGAGGTAAGAGATCTTCTGCTGGTCGGCCTGCTGACCAGGAAAGAAAGAAAGGTGTTCCCTGGACCGAGGAGGAGCACAAGTAAGTATTATTCATGTTCTTTGGGTTAAGGTTCTTTTTCAATATAGAGTTGAAGTTATCAATTTTGCAAGGAAATTTTGTTTAATATGAAAGCTGGTTTTGTCCTCAACTTTTGATAATGGAGTGCTAAAAAAAATCAAAAGTGAGAATCTGAGTAGGAAGAAAAGTAAAGTTGCACTGGATTGTTAAATATGAAGCTGTTAGGGGATTTGATTTGAAACTTCAAATGTAACTGCAAGCACTTGACTAATCAGACAACTGGATGTTATTTCATAGTGACCAATTCAATTATTTGCAGGCTCTTCCTCATGGGTTTAAAGAAGTATGGAAAAGGGGACTGGAGAAACATATCACGTAATTTTGTGACCACGAGGACGCCCACGCAGGTGGCTAGTCATGCACAGAAGTACTTCATCAGGCAACTTTCTGGAGGAAAAGATAAGAGAAGAGCAAGCATTCATGATATAACTACTGTCAATCTTAACGACTCAAGAACTTTGTCACCAGAAAACAAAAAATCTTCTTTGCCCTCTCAGCCTATGTCTCTTGCTCATCGGTCGAATTCTGCTGCCATGCCTAGAGCACAATATCATTGGAATCAAACAACCGGTGGATCAGCCATGGCTTTCAATTCAATGCAGCAAGCTATGTTCATGCCTTCAACTGATGGGAATGGGATCAACTCATCTGGGCTAAGACTGCAAGGTCAAAACCTACACAGAGGTGCTTCCAATGAATCTCATGCCGGACCTCAAAGTTTGCTTTTTCAGATGCAAACTGCACATCACTACCCCCATGGATGAGTGTAGTTATTTCAATTTCTCCATGGCCCTTGCAATCAAGTTTCTTTTTAGTCTCTTTCTTCTTTAGCTGCTCGTGATCCTGTGCATATGTTATGATGAATTCAAGTTTACTCCATAATGCTTGAAGTTTGATTTCTGCAGTATTAAACTCAGAATAAAGATCCTCAGATCGGAATACATCCTGGACTATAAGATGACACCTAGCAAAAGAAGCTCATTCCAAGTGGGCATAGGGATATTATAGTCTCATAATAGTGTAGAATTGGTCTATCTAAGGAGACTGGAAAACGGATTGGCCTCAGTTCTCTGTCTCTGGTAATTTGATACCTTAGGATAGGTAGATTAGAAATAATTGCTGACAGAATTCCCCAGATATCAAATCTATGAAATTCCAGGTTATGTTTAGAATGAATCAAGGAATCGATTTGATTAGCATCTTCTAGGATAAGTGGAAAACTTTGCAGGTGAGGACATATCTACACGATAGAAATTGTCGGTGACTGCAATCTTTCTGCAAGCTTTATATGCTTGCAGCCTATTACCTCACCCTATTTTGCCAAGACGAATCTACATAAAAAACGGATTTCTATGTTATTAACAATGCCACAATTAGATTTGCGTTCAAACTCCGTTCTCGTGTCTATTAATTGTGTTGTGGCTCAACTAGATTTGAAAAAGCATTCATTTTATTATAATTTGTTATAGAAAAAAACTTAATTTAGCCAAACCAGTTGACTGGGATCGACCTCTCCAAACCCAAGAAGAGCCTGACTCTACATTCCACCATCGAGCATAATATGCTTTAATTCCTTTTGTTTTTGTTCTCTCTTTATTTTTTCCCTTCAAGTGATCTTTTTCCATTATGAGATCTTTTAGTGTCTCACAAAAAGATCCCTCCTATGTAGTATACATTATTAATTACTTACATTAAGCCTTATAGGGTACCTAGTAAGATTCAGGTCAGATTACCCTTTCCGCAGTTTAATGACTTGATTATAATACTTATGTTTCATGTTAAGCTCTAACCTCACAATTAAATAACTTATCTAAGATTCGCTCCCAGTGATTGTCAATCCTTGTTCTTGCCGAGATTCTCCACTTGCGGAAGAAAGTTACAAGTCCATACAAACATCGTTGTTCACTGATTCTAATTGTACGGCTCAAAAGATGCAAACCAATTAGTCATCACATGGATCTTTACAAGCAAGCACCTACAGTTTGCGATTTTACAATCATTATAAATAATTAAATATGATGAAATTTCAGAGATTCTGTTTGATAGAGGATCTTATTGAGTGCTATGTTGAACATAATGATTATTCCTTAATGAGGAAAATTAACTACGATTATCCACTAATGGATCCATAAAGTCCATAAAGTCACTGAAACTCGTCTTTTTTGCTTTAGTTCTATTTTAAAGTTGGTTTTGCATATCTTTCCACATCCTCTTAGTCACACAAAAGACCTTACTGGTGTCTCCAAAACTCAACAGGGCTGTCCAAAATATCCCCATTGACTTTGACAAGCTTTAGGTCTGAACTAAACGGGTTGAAGGTTTCCTTGATTTAAAGACTTCAATAATAGTCATACTTGGGTTAGGGATGTTGGGTGTGATACTAGGGATAGTAATGGCCCGAGTCTGGCTCGACCCTTGTTGTTGAGGCCTAAGCCCAATCCGAGGCCTGATAGAGTCAGAGGCAGCCCGACCTTTGCTCGAACCCGAGCTTGACTTTGTTTATAAGCAGCCCGAGTCCGAGGCTAACCCAAGGCCTAATATTTTTAGAAAAATTGAGACTTCAGGTCAGGTCTGAGCTCAGTTGCTATCTCTATGTGATATCACTTATTGTAGCTCCAAGCAATAATACTTAAAAAATTTTAAGATTAATCAATCAATAACAAACTACTCACACAATAAAGATGACTGAAATTTACGAACATAGAATTTTAACGTGAAAAATCTTCCAGTATAAAGGTAAAAATTACGAGACAAACTGATAATAAAATTCACTAAATCAAATAGCATGATACAATTGATAAACGTTTTGAGTTTTCTCATTTAAGAACACCTCACAAAACGACTATAGCTAATACAACTCTTTTATCATCATGTGTTTATGTTCTATGTAACTTTTGTCTCTCAAACTTATCTTCAAATATCAAAAGAATAATATTTCATACTGCACACAATTACCCACTTCATTTCTTTTGATCCATGAAGACAACTAACACATTCGAAGTCCAAATTTAGTGGAATTAAGTAAATAAAAGTCCATAGAATAAGATTAGACCCATAACAATTTCCACCTCTAGCTTATTTCAAAGGAGAAATCAACCACCGCACCAATCACTTGAAAGTCATTCCATTGAGCTTACTACAAAGCTTAAACTTACTCTCGAGAACCACCTTTGTTAACATGGTATCATTCTTTTTTGTGTGAATCTTCTTCAACTTCATTAGTTGCTCCTCAACTGCCGATCACAACCAATGATACTTCAATTCAATTTGTTTAGTATGAGAATGATATATAAAATTTTTGCTTAAATCTATAGCACTTTAACTATCATAGAAAATTATGTACTCATCTTGTTTCATGTCTAATTCTTAGAGAAATCGCTTTAACCAAATTATCTCTTTTTCAACTTCCAAAGCCATGACATATTTCGCTTCTTAGTAAACAAAGCCACACACTTATGTAACTTATATTACCAAGAAATTGCTCCCCTGTAAATTTGACCAAATATCTTGAGGTTGACTTTTTGTTATCAAGATCGCCAACTATGTCTGCATTTGTATACCCTTTTAGAATTAAATCACCATCTCCAAAACTCAAACACAATTTGAAAGTGCTCCACAAGTACTTAAAGATCCATTTCACTGCTTTCCAATTTACCTTTCCTGGGAAATCTACTCACTAATCCAATAGTATATGCAATGTCTGTTCTAATGTGCACTATGACATACATCAATAAATTGATAGCAGAGAGTACAGAACAAAGGACATACACTCTTTCTCCTTTTTTGTGGTAGGATAAGTTCTCTTGCTTAACTTGAAATAAGCAACTAATGGTGAACTCATTGACTTGGCATTCTTCATATTAGATCTCTCAAGCACCCATTTAATATATTTCCCTTATGACAACCACACTTTTTGACCTTCTAGTCACGAGTTCTCCATGTCCAAAATCTATTTTGCAGGATCTAAATCTTCCATATCAAAGAACTTGGATAAGCCCTTCTTTAACTTGCAAATCATGCCATCATCTTATCCAACTATCAATATATCATCCACTTATAAGAGAAGGATTATAAAGTTACCAACAGAGAATTTTCTAAAATAGACACAAGTGTCAGTTTACGTTCACTTATAACCACTACTCATGATAGACAAACTGAATTTCTTGTACCACAACCTTGGTGCCTATTTGAGCCCATAAACACTCTTCTCAACTTGTATATAAAATTCTCTTTCTTTTTTGTTTTAAACCCTTACGGTAGCTCTGTGTAAATCTCCTCATCAAAATTGCCATGTAAAAGTAGTCTTCACATTAAACTGCTAAGTTCAAGATCTAAGCTAGCAACTAAGCCTAATACAGTCCACATCGATGTCATCTTAACCACTGGTGAAAATATCCTGTCAAAATCATTACTCTTCTTTTAATTATAACCTTTTACCATCAGTCTCACCTTACATTTCACTAGCTTGTCACCATCTTTCTTAATCTTGAACACCCATCTATCATCACTACAAGAAAATTACAAATTTTTGAAGAAATTTTTTTTGTAGTAAATTAGCGACAGAAATTTATTTTCGTTGGTAAACTTGTCGAAAAAATGGTATTTTGCGACAAAAAAAATCCAACGGTAAAGGAGGAGGGAATTTATCCCCAAAACTTTGCCTTCAAAATTTAGGGACGGAATAGTAAAAGTTGTCGTAAAATAGTCATCAATGGTTCGCGGTAAAAATAAGTGACCAAGTTTACCGACGGAAAAAATTTTAATAGGGAAATTCCCCACGAAAACTCCATTCCGTTGGTAATTTACCTACGGAAATTTTTTCTATGGGTAAATTCAAATAATGTCGATATTGTTGTTTAAATTTAAAGGAAAATGATGTCGTTTTTATTGTTAATTAAATCAAAAATCTGAAGCCCCCCTGTCGTTCTTCTTCATTTTTTTGTTCTTCGTTGCTCCTTTGTTTTCTTTGGTCTGCGGTCTTCGTTGATCATCTTCTTTTGTTCTTCTACCAAATGCTTATATTGTCTTAGGTTTATCGTCTTGAGTTTGATTGTCCACTTACTACTCTTGGGTTAATTTTTTTGCTTCAATTTTTGTATGTAAATCGTTGTATGTTAGTTGGTTTTGTTATTGTAGATTGAGTTGTGAGGGTTTATTTGGGTTATTAATGGGGTCATTGGTTGTTGTTGTGTGATTATGTTAGTGAATAATGGAAAAAGATAGTGGTTTTGAAACAAAGTAAGGATGAATTTTTGAAACGAACCAAGCATTTGATGAAAGTTTTTTAAGAGGTCTCTATCATTATTATTACTCTTGATTCACAATTTGGAGGATAATATTGTTCTAAGTGTAGGGGTGAACCAGAGTTAAATCAAATTCTATTGATTTTTTGTGATTTTTAATATATTTTTAGATTTTATTAGGTTATAAGTTTAGGTTCTCATTAGTATCTTTATGTTGATGAAATAAGTTTATACATAATTTAAGATTGATATTGAGTGTTAAAAATGAAATTCACAATATAATTAAGTAGATGTTATGCAAATCTTGACTTTGTGAATAATATGAAACTGAATTTGTTAAGCAAAGGACATGAGTCATCCTATAAGGATTTAAACATTCATGAATTTTTTTCTTATATGGATACGTTCTTTGATTATGAATTTCTAGAACTTGAAGTTCATCTTTTTGAGATTACATATAAGATGCATATAAACGTTAAAAATGATAAAGTCACCTAAGATTTGAATTTAAACCAAGTCGTGGCCCTTTTATACATTAAAATATTAGTGCGTCCTTTTTTAGCCTAATTTAAAAGTCAAGCTCTTTCTTTGAAATCTTTCCTAAATAACCTTAAGCCTAAAAAGAAAAATAAGTATTTACTTTTTAATTCATAATTAGTAGAGTATTTACTTGTATTTTGATGTTTTACAAATGAGATGCAATTAAATAAGTATAGGGAAAATGGAAAAATGTATAAAAGAAGCAATATAAAAAAGGCAGCTTGATTGTAATTCAAAAAAGGTTAAAAAGTAAAAATGTGAAAAAAGAAAATAAAGTGTTGAAAATTAATTGGCATGGACTCTTTTATTTAAAAAGAATGAAGGAAAAGGGGTGGTTGAAAGAAGGTGAAGACTTAATGGAGAGTGGACTAATGTTTTTCTAATTTATTTTTATTTCTCTTATATCCTTTTCTAGGTTAGCCAACTTAAACCTTAGGCCCCATTATAATACTATTCGAAGTACTTTTGATTTTTTCTTGTACATATCTATTTAGGTAGTGGAGATTATATTATTTTCAAACTTATGCTAATTTCACTTTCATAAAAAGATGATGAGAGTTCCTTTCTCACATTTCAAAAACTTGTGTGAATGAGTGGTATCTTATGAGGATACATTAATTAAAGTATTTAAACTTAGTGAAGGAGGTAGAATAGTATTTACTTTGTCTTGTTTATATTGTGATTACTTGATAAATATTATATGTTTAAAATTTTGCAGTTC
>JAOTJB010000008.1:28842175-28853694 GCA_027123815.1 Erythroxylum minutifolium | reverse complement strand
TCAGGCAAATATAGAAAATCTTTAAGAAGAACCAAATCCACATGCAAAAATTTTTTTGACTGACTAAACTCAGCTAACTAATAATTATAGCCAAATTGTGAGACCATGACTCAATTATCTTCAATTGCTCAAATATTGAACATAAAGTCTTAAGGGCATATTTTTGATCAAAGTTTGGGTAAAATTCTTGCTTGGTATAATGAATCATTACCTCCTGATCATACAATGGTTGATAATTTTTACAGTATGAAAAAATTTGTTACGCATCTTGATTTGCTAGTTGAAAAAACTAATTGTTGTAATTTGGGATGTATGTTGTTTTGAGGAGATGATGTGGTATTATAAAAGTGTAAATTTTGTGGTCAATTTATATTCAAACCTAGAAAGCGTACTATGAAACATAAATTAGTATCTTAGAAGCAGATGTATTATTTCCAGCTAAATATGAGGCTTCAAAGACTATATGCCTCTGATATTACTGCATCTCACATGAGATAACATGATGGACTTGAACAGGAAGATGGAATGATGAGTCATCCATCAGATGCACTCGTATGGAAATATTTCAATAACACCTATTAGATGGATTCAAATTTTTTGGTCAATTCGGCTAATAATATTTATCATGGTCAATCATAATTACTCCTTATAATTTGCCTCCATGGATGTGTATGAATGAGGCATATATATTCCTGACAGTGATTGTGCCAAGGCCTAGAAATCTAAAGGATAAATTTGATGTATTCTTACAACCATTAGTATCTGATTGCATAGTCTTTAGGAATTTGGTGTGGAGACATATGATGTGTCTCTTAAACAAAATTTTTTGTTGAGAGAAGTTTTGATGTGGACTATTAGTGATTTACCTATGTATGATATGTTGTTTGGATGGAACACAATATGGATGCTGGCTTAACTTTTTTGTGGCAATGATTCTGATGCGTTTTATCTTCCTAATAGAGCCAGAAACATCTTGATTTGACAACCAAAGGAAATTTCTTCATCCAGATCATCCATGTAGACGCAATAAATAAAATTTCATTAAGAATAGGATGGAACAAACATCTCCTTCCTTTCACAAAGTTGGTGAGGAGATATTACAGGAGATTGATGAATTAAGGTTGCTAAAAGTTATAGAACTTAAAGCTGAAGAAGTTAATAGGAGCATTAGTAAAAACTTTGGTTAGAGAAAATGAAGTATCTTTATGGATTTTTCATATTGGAAAACTAATTTGATACGTCATTATCTAGATATAACATATTAACAAATATATTTTTGGCGATTTGTTCAACATCATAATGAACATTAAAGGGAGGATAAAGGATAATGAAAAATCACGAGCTGATTTGGAACTTTTTTGTAGAAGGAATGAGTTAGATAAAGATCTTCACACCGGTAAATATTCAAAAGCTTGTTATTCTTTGGACAAAAAACAAAAGAAAATTTTGTGTGAATGGTTGAAAAGTCTAAAGTTTCCTGATGGTTCTTTTTTAAACTTGACAAGTTTGTGTGGACATGAGCAAGTACAAATTATTTGCGATGAAAAGTCATGATTGTCATGAAAATTATAGTTATCTTGTGCAAATTAGAAGGGAATTTTCCTTCAAGCTTCTTTGACTGTATGGAGCATCTACCTGTAAATTTAGCACACGAGGCTAAACTTTCTGGTCCAGTCAATATCGATAGATGTATTCGTTTGAGAGGTAATTATAGTTAATATTTAAATAAAACTTATAGCATGTTTTAATCATAGAATTGTAATAACCCTATTTGCATCACTTGAAGAAAAATGTCAAAAGTAAGGCTAGATTTGAAGGTTCGATATGTAATGCTTATTTAGTAGAGGAAGCAAGTTTATTTTATTCACAGTATTTTGAGGAGTCACATGTACATAAAAGAGGAAAAAAAGTTCCTCATAATGACAATGAGGGAAAAACAGATGTCGATAGTGACTTATCCATTTTCACATATCCTAGACGAACATATGGATAGTCAACAAGAAGAATGTTAACAGAAGAAGAAATAGAGGCTGCTTATGGTTACATTTTATTGAACTGTCAAGAGGTTCAACTTTTCGTGCAATAAGTTTAAGTTGATTTTGAAATTAGTTATTTAAGTTTTTGACGTTAGTGTTGTTCACAACTAAAATACATAATAATGTTTTTAGATTACACAAGGAATGTTTATGAGAGCTAATGTCCAAAAAAACACAGGATGATATCAATAAAAAAGTTTAATGGCACTTTCCTTAATGGTTCGAGAAAATTCTAAGTTTTCACTTGCAATAATTGAAATGGTTGAATTATTAGATCAAAGTGCTTAAATGATATTATATCAAAAAATTCAATAGAGAACAAATTCATATGTGATCTTGCGAAACAACCTTTGTAAACTGTTAAATCTTATCCAGTGTATTTTGTTAATGGATATGAATTTCATACATAATATTATGGTCATAATATGGCAACAGTAAATAGTGGGGTTTGTATACAGGGAGAATTGATTGATTATTATGATAAAATTATTGAGATACTTGAAATTGGGTACCTTACATTGCCAATAAACCGAAGTGTGATATTTAAGTGTGAATGGTTTGATCCAACTCCTAATGTTGGAACACAAGTGCACAATCGATACAATATAGTTGAAATCAACTAGCGAAGAAGATTAAAAAAATTTGAGCCTTTCGTGTTGGCGATACAAGCGATTCAAGTGTATTATGTCTGTTTTCCCAGCTTACAGTTAGCAAAGTAAAACCTTAAGGTGTTTTTGAATTACATGGAAAAAGATAAAATAAGAGAATTGAAAGTGAAGCGTTTCAGGAAGATGTTTATGAAATGAATGCATATGTAACATATGACAAGAATGAACATGTGAATGATAATGAACCTTTGAATGATCGAAATAATGAATATGTTGAAACTTCATCTGGAGAGGATAAGGAGGACAAGAGATTTGAAGAGGAGCCTGAGTTTGATTCTAATTCATCAGAAAAAGAAGATAATGATGAATTTAATTTACAATTAAGTGATGATAATCGTTAATTTGTATTTGTAATAGAATATTATATGAATAAATTTATTATTGCATCAACAATATATTGTTATATATTTAATTTATAATGTTCTATGACTGGAATATTCAATAAAATGTGAATTTCAGATTAAAAATATGCCACAAAATCGAAAACAGGAAATGATGCGACCAAGAGTCAGGTTACCATCATTTTAACAACCTAGTGCAGGTCCAGGTTAAGGATCACATTTTGCAGATGCTACATAATTAGGTGCTGTAAGTCCAGCTACTACACATTTAGATGAGGCATCACCTTCCTGACCTATAGTCCCTATACAATCACCTTTTGTACCTACTACTACACCATCCAGTAGCCTTGCTATACTATCCACCATCCCTATACCGATAGAGATATTAGGGGTAACCTGGAGCTAAAGGAGCAGATGGAAGAACTTATATCACAATTTTCAACAATCTGTGAGTGAATTTCTAAAAGTTTTGTAATACATGATAACACAATAGGTTTATACTAAAGTTATACTTTTTAATTTGAAAATGATCTAAAATAGCTTATATATTAGGCTGGTTCCGCTTGGAACGTGCTTCAGAAATATCTAATCCAAGTTCAAGGAGAAGATAAATCTTGAGGGTTATATATGGAAGAATATCTCTCAGTCGACAAAGGATTTTTCTTATTAAGAGTTTGAGGTATACATAATATATTCTTTAATCTTTTTTATTTTATCTAATTTTATGCATTAATTAGGTAAATATTGTAGTTTATAAGTACTTATAGTATTTTTTTTGGAAAGAATTTTGTTTGGATTCAACATTTGATGTTGTAATTTATAATGTATGGGAGAGGCAAGCTCGTACACGTTATAGAGACTTTCTTGGTTCAATACACTAGAATAGTGTACGATCTCCTTATATATCTGAAGAAATATGGACTCGTTGGTAGCAGTATTGGGTGTAACCCGAGGCAATGTCGATTTCAGAGCGCAATTTTGCAAACAGACATGGAGGACCAGAAAGAGAGAGTCTACCCGTACACACAGGAAGATCTATGATCCACTAGGAGAACACAGAGAAACTTGTAAGTATCTAAACTTTACACTTATATTCTGATTTTCGTACTTTGATGTATGAAATTTGATTTCAATGTAATTTGATGTATGAAATTTAGAATGCAAAATTATTTGTATTACGGAGAATAATAATTTTATAAACATTTGGTGCCATTAATGGTTGTGTTATTGAGTAAATTTTTTTGTTCAATAGGGGGTAAATATCATAAAAATAAAGAAAACTCTACCGAAATTTTTGTAAATTGTAGCTCACTAATAATACTTTATTATGATGTAGGAAAAGTATATGGGTAAGAAGCCTACACTATGTCAGCTCTTTTTGCAAACCCACTTTAAGAAGCATGATGGTGTGACCTTCGTCAACACCCAATGCAGAGAACTTAATTGATGTAAAATTTATATTTTAATATTAATTCTTAAAATTATCACTTATTAACATAAACAATTATAATGATAGGACCAAATACAAGAAAATTGACATGTGATTAATTGATTTTATAATTATTCCATAACATTTAGCGATTAATGACATGAAATTGCTTAAGATATTCACTTTGACTCGTATGTGGTTTTAGGCACAATTCAAAAGTGGAAGAGCTAAAGTGAGTTGAAAGCACTATATTTGGTCCTTTCTGAATATGCACGCTTACTTGTATTTATAGAGCAAGAAGAAGAGACAAAAAAGAGCATAAAAAATTAACATCACATAATTAAATGGACAACTGTCCATTTAACCTAGTTGCACATTCTTTTTAACTTAGCTTTTTTAGGTATAAAGGAAATGCATGTGTGATGGTTGTAATATTGAAAATGTTACAGCAACCATGGATTGTAGCAGGTGAAACACGATATACATCATGAAAAGGCCAGCTATCCATTTATCTCATTAGAAAACCTAGCTTTAAAAGATAAAAAGGTGAGTAGTGTGGTTGGCTGGAGTAAAAACTGTGAGTGTGTGAAGGTTGCATATTGAAGAATAAAATAAAGGTTATGTGGGCTGAAACAATCGAAAGTGGGTGGAGTAAAATGAATGGGAGTTTTTAGTGAAGACAAGTGTGACAATGGACAACTCACCATTTAACCCTAGATTTTTTATATAAAAAAAATTGATGGTGACAACAATGAGTGTCTTTGTTTGGGGGGGCTGTTCTCTCGATTTTTTACAAGGAGATAGCAGGGTTGTTCTCTTTAATTTTAAAAAGATGATGTAAGGGCTGGACCAAAGAGAGGAAGGTTGGCTAAAAAAAAATAGCAGGGAGGACCTCCATTGACACCGTTCATCTTCAATTTCTCTTTGGTTTTTAAGGAGGAATAACAAAAAAGGAGACAAAATTGAACAATAGTTTCTTATTGATTATTTCTCTTCAATTTTTTGTGGAAACAAAGGTGTTCTTGGCTGAATCTTGGAGACCCATAGAGAAGATGAAGGCTAGACATCCCGACACTGATTCAGAGGTGACATCAATGTCGATGACTTGGTTAAGTGTATTTCTCCTTGTATTTGTTGTTTCTTTCTCTCTTTAGAAATTGATTGTATTATCCTATGCATATGGATTTGGATTTTGTGTATGAATGATCATATTCTCGTTATTGTTCGATTATTTGTGTATAAACCTATAGTTAGAATTTTAATATAATCTGTAATTGCTATGTTGAAATTCATTTGTAGCAACTAATAGTTCGTAATCATTAGGGATAACATACCTAGGTTAAATGATTCATCGTATGTGGTTGTTGTCTTGATTAATCAATTTTTCTAATTCGTAATGCTACTATTCAATTGAATCTAGAGATCGTATTATAGGTTATTCGCTACTTAGGTTTAATTAACGATTGTATCTTAATTAAACAATATCAAAGGGAATAAGGTTGATATATTAATCCACGATTAATAGTTTTTAAGAGAGGTTTGAGACAACAAATCATTGAAACATGTTTATTTGGGTGTGGGATGAGATTGAACCAAAGAATTGGATCCTTTATGAATTGACCACTTTCATCATTTTTGCATGTTTTCATTAATTTGCTTTTGTTTGCTAGTTTTGTTTTATTTTATTACTTCAAACCAAACAAACCCCCCAAAACCTAAACACCAATTATTTTCATAACAAAGCCTAACCAAATACTCTCTGTGGGATCGACCTAGACTCGCCACTGTTATAGTAGTAATTCTACTTTATTTTGTGTAATGTTACGACACGTAACCAAAAGCATTCAACAATAGTCCCAGCACTCTAAAATTATTGATGAGAGTTAGACATATCTTGATGTAGTGGGTGGTAGGGACCGTCGTGGAATGATTTTCGGCTTAGCACATGCTATTTGCAATCCTCCACATCCACTACAGCTGGATCTAGTAGGTGGTCTACATCAAATGAGAGAGTAGTTTAGCTTGAAATCACAGTAGAGAGACTGACAAATTAGTTGCAACAGTCGATGGAGTACATAGCCGAGCTTCATAATGAGATAGGTGAGTTGAAGGGGAGGGGCATTGCCTCATCGCAGCAGTCAAAGCATTCGCCTTCACCAACTACATAGCTTAGATGAATAAGTGAATGTAGATGTTTTGCTACTGTTAAGTAATTTTGTATGAATTCTTAATTTATAGTTATTTTCAAGATACTTATTGTTGTACATTATAATTTTTTATTATATATTAACAATCAGGATACTTTTTACTTTATATTATCAATCAACTTATTATTTAGAGAAATTAAATTTAGAAAAAAATCAAAATATTATTAACAGAAAACTCAGGAAGGAAGTGAGAAATGGTGGTTGAAATCATTCCAAGTAAATTACCGACAGAATGATATATTCCATAGGTAAATTATTGACGGAATGACATTTTTTGTAAGTAAATTTGGCGATGAACATTGTTTGTCTATAGGTATAAGTTACCGACGGAATAAGAATAGTCTATAGGTATATTTACCAATGGACAAAAAACTTACAATTGTTAAATTTTTAGACGAAATTACAAAACTCTGTCGGTAAATTTACGACAGAATTAGAGTGTTCTGTCGCTAAATTCCCTGAGAGAATTACAAAATTATGTCGCTAAATTTGCAACAAATTCAAAATATTTGTCACTAACTTTTACCTACAGCCGCTCCTCCGACGACTTTTTTCGTCGAAAATTTATTCGCCAAATTTGTTTGATGACAGAAAATCTTTATTTTCTGTAAGTAATTTCTATTGCTAAAACTATTTTCTTTTATTGTATTCTTTAATGCTTTCTTACTTTTGGGAAGCTTCCCCAATTCATAGGTCTCATTCTTCTTTAATGAGTCCATCTCCTCTTGCATTTCCTTGAGTCAAGAATCTTTATCTTTGAGCAGCTACACTTCTAAAAAACTCTCTAACTCCCCCTTAGTAGTGACTAAGAGATATTATGAACTATAGTATTTTCTTGAAGGCTTTTTTTCTCTTGTTAACCTTCGAAGTTAGACATCTTCCATCACTTGAACAAGTTTCTCCCCCTACTTTTGATGTTTATTAACTTCTCCTTCGTCATCCACATGATGCCTCTTATATGAATCATCACTATTAGGTTGCCTCTAATTTTTATCACCTTGTGCTAGCTTATGTTCACCTTTTTCACTCGTAGGCTAATCTACGAAAGTAAGCACAGAGGTAGAATCTTCATTATTGAAACATCAACTAGTCAATGTAATCTTACCTATATAGATCCATCTATGTACGACTTAAATTACGAATGTTGGATGGATGACTATTTTGATAATAAAGATGAAGATTGTGTTCCACGATTGAGAGAAGAGCCCAATAGAAAGTCCAAGGTAAGATCTAAGTGCCAACATTAAAGAAGACCCAACCCAAACATGATGAAGATGATTACGACTCAAGACTTTGGTTTGGTCTTAAGAATCTTAAGATTAGACCAAAGAATATCTATGAACTACTGAAAGTAGTCAAAAAGGAACACTGGATCCAACCAAAATGCTCTGTGCCAATGATTTCTCCAATCCCTAAGGAGATCCCATAACCATTACCATGTATGATGATGAGAATCATATGAGGAAGATCTTCTATGTTTGGAAGCTCAGATCAATAAGACAACTGGGGTATCTATGAGACCACACTCACGATCGACAGGTATCAATCCATAAGGAAATCATGTACATGTTTCTTCAACACAAGAAGTGCTAAATTGACAGACACAAATACTGTAGGACAAAACAATTCCCTTTGTCAAATTGATTCAAAGCTTGATGGCTATCTTAACAAACATAAGTATTAAATTCAAAGGATGATGCTGTATCTCTCTAAGTGTGACAATTACATCAATGACTACTCAATTAAGATGCACAACTTGATTCTAAATTGAGAAGATATATTGAACAACATTATTATGAACCATACTTCTCTAAGAAGGAAAGAGAACTACAAAAAATTTGACAAGAACTTAAAAGATTTGAGTTAGACATGGATAAAGAACAATCCAGAGCAATATATAAACCACATCCCTCAACATTTCCAATTGTACAACTTACTTATAACACTCTATAATATCTTGAAGCTACATACTATCAAAAGGTCTTCAGAATGTCTTATTTGTTGTTAAGAAAAATGCTTCCAGAACCATCCAAACCTTTTAACCTAAACTTGATAGCAAAAGACATTTCATCAACTTCATATGCTTCTAAACCTTCACAAATCAAACACCACCTACTTTTCCATCTTGGAAAACACCTTCCCTAAATATGGAAATAAGAAAGGAACCCATAACCACCCAAGAATTCATAGTGAACCTTCAACCAGCTCCAGATAACTCTAAAAGTCAAAATAAAAGCCACAATTATGATTCTTTTATAGAAATATCTGAAAGCTCTAAACAACTTGCAAATCTCACTCAAATATCTCAAATGAAGATGGTTGTTTCACACTCTTCTCAACTACATAGAAAAGTTGAACCAAAGGTTGAAGATGGTAAGTAAATGACTAAACCAATTAGACCATAAGAAACTCCTACCTATAAACCTACTTTAGGACCATAGTTTACTTTTGATGATATCCTACTTATAAAATGGAGAGATCGACTACATGAACTTAGTGCTTGGATAAATCTACAAATGACAAGACTAGACGTTTCTCTTAAAGAGATCTTGAGAACTTGTCTCCAGAATAACGGGAACATTAAGAGAATGGTTCCAAAGCTCGGGTGAATACAGACACATGCAAGTCATATAACTATAAAAGGACAATTCCTTGTTAGGAATGATTCATAAAGAATTCATCGGAGATTTCTAGCTCATTGATCGACAAAAACAAACATGAGTACTTTGAAATGAAGTGTTGCTTTATGAACAGGAATGATTTATAGAAACATTTCCAAAGAAAGTATAAAAAATACTATATGATTAATGACTTCAATGATTTTAATCTTCAATATACATTTATTGCCTCCCTTCCTGATGAGCCACAACCAAAATTACAAAGAACAATTAATTCTCTTTACAAAGGCATGTATAAAATCCCTTTTGGAGAAATCTACCAACTAGCTTTGGTGATGCTGGACAAATTGTGTGAACACATAACTTTTTCAAAACTATGCTAAAAGGTGGACCTCAACTCAAACAAGCTTACAAAAGGCCTTACTTAAAGATCAAATGCAAAGACAGGGTAATGTAAATACAACACAAAGAAGGAGAAACACTTTAGATGAAAGTCATTTCAAGTTTACCCTTTCGATAAAGAGAAAGAAAAGAGGATAAAATTCTTCAAATGATGTGCTTCTAAAACTAAAAAGTCAGACAGATGTTACTTTTATGGACAACCAAGTCATTATGCAAAAATATGCCCTAAAAAGACAAAAAGGATATTAAGATCTTGCATTCCATTGAGACTGAAGCCTATAAGAGATGATGAGGACATTGAGTCTCTTTTTGAAGAACAGTCCAGTGAAGATGAAGAGACATTGTTTGCACTACTTGCTTGTGAATCTACTGATGATGAAGCCTCTTCTCTTAATGAAGAAGATGAATAGCCAATGTACATAATGAAGAAGTCTTATTTGAAACTAGAGCCAAGGAAGTCAATAATAACACGACCATACGTCAAACTCTAGTTGCTTCTCGAGAAGTGTCACAGACCAATCATAACTATTTGTTATATAGGTACAGGCTGTTATCGAAGTGTTATGAAACCACATATTCTTCCTATAGAAAAATGGCAACTTGATGAAGAATACTTTATTGCAGCTAATGGAAAATCATTTAAGATATACCTTATCATGAAAAGAAGGATTGGGATGAAATTGTTCCTAAGTTGTCTAGTTTGGACAAAAATATTAGGAAGCAATCTTCGTGGTCCTAACATACTTATTGGGATGGATGTTTATTTTTGAGGAATTCGTTATAAATAAGATTTTTGTATGTACACTAAAGATCGCATCATCTTTGAGCTACAACATCTTCCTACTAGGTATGAAGATATAAGGGATCAACTCTTACAATGTTCCCCAAAAATTCATTATCAATTTAATCATCCACATCCACTATAACAAAATTCAGAATTTTGTGTTCAATTGCCATTTAAAAGGAATAAAGACATTAATTCAAAAAAAGCAACTTATTCGAAAATGAATCTAGAGGACTTGAAGATGGAAAAAAGGAGTGTGCTATACTTTTGAAATAAAGACCAATAGAATGGACAAAATCAGATTAAGCATGTCAAGCCTTTTATGTGGAAAAAAGAGTAGAAAAAAAAGGAATGAAGAGGATAGTTATTGATTACGAAACTCTGAATATTTTTCTTCAAGATGACAAGTTTTCTCTGCTCAAAATAAATACATAAGTGTTATTTCTGTAGGAGGTAAAAATATTCTCGAAGTTTGATTTAAAAGCAAAATTTTGGTAATTGGATATTGACCCAAAGGATCGACATAAGACAACATTTTGGATTCCTAATACCCAGTTCCAGCGGACAGTAATGTCATTCGGGCTAAAAGTCGCCCCATTACTGTTTCAAAGAGCCATGATGAGGATTTATGACTGTATTCTATTGAGTTCTTTAATTTACATCGATAATATCTTGCTTTATATCTAACAAGAGCATAAAACTCTATTAAAACAAAATTTGGACCTCATAAAGAAGTATTAGATCATGCTCTTAGCCTGCAAAAGCCAAATTGGATCAGAACATTTAGAATTTATGGGAATGAAATTTCATGATGGTTTCTACCAACCTGACCTGTATATAGTTGATGACTTAGTAAGGGGCAACAAATCTTAGTCTAAATCATGAGAGTTAGAATACATTTTCAAGATTAACATTTATATTTTAATGATTATAAAAAGAAACAAAAGATTCATTATAAAAAAAAGGAGTGGTAATAAGACAAATAACATTTCTTCCACTATAAAAGATAATATATTTTAATAAAAAATCATTAG
>JAOTJB010000008.1:28793646-28805728 GCA_027123815.1 Erythroxylum minutifolium | reverse complement strand
GTTATAAAATAAGAATAAAATATGTTTAATCTTTTGAAATTTAAAATCACTTTAAATTCTGTAACATAATTAATTTATGAATACAATAAATTAGGAATATAAATTATACCTTATTGTGTAATTTAATCCTTTGTTTTTTCAATTCCTTTTGAATCACTTTTGAAACTTGTTTATCACAAGTATCATAAGTTACACACATGTTTAGTTTCTAAAGTCATTCACGTGAACAAGTTGAAAGAACTCTACAAGCAGTAAAAAGAAGAGTAAATAAAAAGTGTTACCTCTTAGAACATGCGCTTATTTATAATAAGATTTAAATATTTTAATAATTTAATTGAAATATAATTATGATTTTATTTAAAATTTAATTATAATTTTAATTAATTAAATATCAATGGTCCAAATAAGATATAATATTTCATATTGGTCATTATTTATTAAATATCTCATATTTAGTCATAAAATCTTTTAAATTTTATAATTACGTCTAACTTAATTAAATTACCTTTTCTGTCATAAATCGTTGTTTGTATATGACTTATTATGTTCCTAAATATGTTGATAATATATATAAATTATAATCCTAAATCATATTTAGGATTAGAAAAAATTAAGCTCCATTATTTTATCTTTGATTCTTTAATTAAATAATTTATATTTATAAATCACGATTAGAGTCTAGTAAGCTCTCTACTAGTTAGGGTTAAGGTTATCTACTACTGGATCTCTCCAGACCTCGCGTCTCAGTAGAATTTATGTTAGGTGGTGTTATTGTTATTGTTGTTGTTACTGTTGTTGTTGTTGATTAGAGTCTAGTAATAAATCATGATCACTCAAATATTAGAAATATCAAAATAGTTTTGACTAACCTTTTTGTACATAATTTTTCATATTATTCAATTCTTTTATAATATAATGTTATGATATACATAGAATGTAAAACTAATGTCTAATATGTTTAAGTCTAATCATATTAGTTCTCCATCATTAGTAATTAATTATATTACTGACAATTGAAGGCTATTTTTATAATGTTATTTCACCTTAGTCAAGAATTTCATTATCAATATTAATCGAGAATAATGAAATATTCTCTTTAATCACTTTAAGGTAATGAATGTTATATTGATCACTCAATTAACTTCATATAGTTCATGTTATATCCAATGACTATTTATTGAGAAACTTGACAAGATATGTCATAAATAGTATCAAAATATAATAATCCATATATTAGATATTTCAGAGATTTTAAGTCAAAGAGTCACTTATACAATCAACACAATGAGAATTTTCACAGACATACAAGTAATGTTTGAAATAAAATTCTCATGTTCGGGTTAGGTTAGTGAATTTGTTCTTTAATAAGTAGCTTCATGTTTGCTTAAGTATCTCCATACTTTAGTCTATAAAATCGATTATTTTCTTCATAAAGAAGAAACATAACTTATGTAGGACATTTTGTGATTTAATAATCTCCAATCTTAATAGAATAATGACTTGGAACAATTTAGGGATAATATATAAATATAATATGAATCTCATAGTTATGATCTCATCATATCAATGTACATTTGTGTCATGGATTTTATCTTATACATTAGTTATTCAAAAGAATATGCATAAGAAAAAATATCTTTAAATAATTATGTTACAAAAACTGCAACCAACTAATTTAATGTAGGGTATAAACCAACAATCTTCTATTTAAATTAAATCAATTGTTTAAGTATCTGGTATCATATCTTTATATGATGATCATACTATTGTTGGGATAATAGTTTAGTGAGAGAATTCTATAAGATTCTCTATATTGAGCACTTGCTTACAAATTACAACTTTCAACTCAATTATCATCATAATTAAGAGAAACTGTCTAAATACATATTTGGATCTTTGATGAGACCGTAGATATCTTTTACATGCCTAATGGATACAATAGTCCATAGTACATTATTGTGTGAATAATGAAAGGACCTATATCAAGTTCATTTGATAAAGAACTTCTTAATTCAAATAATCACTTATACTAAATCAAAAATATGTTATGGCATGATTAGCAATTGATATTATATTAGAACCTTTCCGATCTCAAAATAATATTATTCTAAAATAAATATACCTTAACTAGGACTTACTTTTGTCAAACTAAAGTTTATTGAAGTTAAATATCAGATATAAAACAATGGATACCTTTACTATTTCATAATTATCAAACATTTCAAATAGTAAACATCTAACCTTTTAGATATATCATAACTTTTTGTTCTCCAATTTGGTTCTAAACTCATTGGATAATCTCAACTAAGCATTGCATTCTAAAGCCAATAACTATGACCTTTTAAAGTCTTATCATTCCATATCTAATATGAAATCTTACTAATTGATTTAATTAGAACAAATGAAGGTAAGTTATTATACTAGGCATAGTTATAAAAAAATAAATATTATATTGTACAATATCTCATATTATGTGTTGCAACTTACACAAAACCATACTATTATGAGATTTAGTTATGGAGATCTTTATTAGAGAATCTCATTTCTTACAGATAAAAAACTTAAACTCACCACATCGATCTCATCAAAGTGTTTCGACACTCACAATGCTTAATTTTTACTTAGATTTAAATAATTTGAACTTTTAAAGATTTTAAATCAATATTTCATTTAATATATATGAGTATATCATTAAAGTAATTAGTAAATTTAATTAAATACAAGCATTCATACTTTATGAATTATTATTACATCTACCACATCATATGTGTAAAGTTTGACAATTCAATCCCATAAATATCCTTTCATTAACAATTGATTTACTTATCTTTTTAACTTAAACAAGTTTCACAAGTTTTATATGATTTATAGTCAAATCATATGTATCATAGTATGCAACTTTATGGTTCTTATTATATTGATTTAACCATTATGACATAAAAGAATAGTCTTAGCTATCTAACTTTGTATTTTCGTCACTTTGTTAATCATAAGTTTTACTCTAATCTTAGATGTACAAACTATTTGTATAAACTCAGGCAACTACTTTTACCGAATAATTTGTTTCTTATTATGCCTTAAAATTTGTAGTAATGTTAAATCCAAATTCAGTAATATATACCCAAAAGCATGAATAAGAAATATATAATATTTATCATACCTAATTTTCAATGTAATTAATTATAATTCTAGAAAAAAATTTTCTAAAATTTAACTGGGATTCAATCTAGTTATTAATCTTAATCAAATTAACAAAAATAATTACTTTAATTTATAATTAATTTGAATTTAAAATTCTTTTAAATTATATTTGAAAATTGGATTAAATTAGGAATGTATTGTTCTATATTTAAATTAGCTTTATTTAGTCTTAAGATTAAACAAGAATTAAATGACTGATTGAAGAAATGTCATCCCAAAGGTAATGCCTCTATTTCTGTAGGGCTAGAACAAAAGTAAGTAATTCCCAATCATATTTTAAACTGTTAAGAGAAAAAATCCTTTACTAAAATATTCCTTCATTTGAGATGTTACATTCCATTGTAAATGGTCGACTAGAATTCAAAAAGAACAAAACATGAACCACAATCAGAGCACTTTTTAAGTTATTGAAAAGCTTTATAGGCTATTGTTTAACACCGAAACATATTTTCCTTTGTAAGATCAGTTAACGGTCGAGTAGTAATTATGCAAAGGTCTATAGTAGTGTCTTGTTAAGCCTAAAAACCCTGACAATCTGAATCTTGTCTTCATCTACTTCACCAACTTTGGCAAATAACACATGATCCAAAACGATATTCGAGTCCAGCTAAGTAAAGTCTGCACCGCGACATTCTGCAATATTCAATTACAGCAAGTGTATCTCCCTACTGACTATTTAGACTCCAAAAGAAGGAATGAATTACACCGGAGCTTGAGGTCATTAACAATATTTTCAGCCACTACAATATTCGGTAGTAGTGAAAATATTTCTCCGCTTTAAGGATAGATCTAACCAGGAAGATTGTCCCCTTCAGATCTTGAAAATTACATATTTATATGTGGATGCAAAGTTGGATTCCGTCGCCACCACAAACTATAGCATCTTCTTCGTCAACTTCTGACCAAACAAATCATTGAGGTTAGCGAGAACTTGAAGGTAACTCCTTTGCCTTACGCTTGTTGGGGGAGCACCATTGGCATTAGCCTTAGGTGCCACCACCTCTACTGCTAGTGCATCCATAAATTCAAGTCATGAGCCAACAGAAACGAGTTGTATCACTATGGGGATTGTGGGGTGGTGTTTTATGGATTGGGAGAAGGGTTAGAGCGAGGGTTTTGCGTTTCGTGTTAGGGGGTGAAAGAATATTTATTGGCTGGAATGGAAGTCTTTATCTATTGCAACTAATTAATCAGTGTAACTTAAGAGGACTAATCTCCAATTCGATTCAGTTTACCATTTAGTTCTTCCTATCCAAAATAATCTTAAAGATGTTTATAGTAATTATCTCTAAGTATTAATTGCTAACGAATGTAACTAAATTTCTATAAAGTAAGAGATAAGGATACGTTCCTTTTTGCTAACAAACATAACTAAGTTCCTAAAAAACAGGAGATAAAGGATAAGTCCTAAAAAGTAGGAGATAATGGGTTGAATAGAAATCTTATTCAATAACATTTAGTAATGTAGATCAAGTAATTGATAAAGCTGGAATTGAGGTTTAAAGTTCAACCCCGGCGGCTGTTTATCTTCTTGGAATGTAGCAAATGGCAAAAGTTCTTCTAACGGGACTATTGTTAATTACGGAAATAGAAGAGTTGATAATGTCTGGGACGAAGGGTGTTTTAAAGTTCATGTTGATGGTGCTTGGGACTTTTGAGCATAAAAAAACAGGTTCCGTAATTGTCATGAACTAAAAAAACAGTCATTTACACAAGCTGTTCTTTTCCTTTTTCTTAATTCAGCTGCATTGCTGAACAAAAAAGGTCTTCTCTTACCTTTGTCTGCGGAAGCTAATTTACTTTGTCTGTAGCAGATAAAGATTGGCTTCTGCGCTACTAGGAACTCCATAAATATGCCATCCGTTTGGTCTCTCTGTTTTCAGTTGGTGACAGCGACTCGAAAGTGAGTCTTTCCAAATAGCTAGGAAAAGTTAATCGACTTACATGTAAACGTGACCAAAAATTTAAGCTAATTTATTTTATTGTGCTAGAGTAAGTAATTAAGACAAGATAGAGATTTTAACTATTCTACAACCTGAAATTAAGCTAAAAAATGCACACAGACTAGTCATATCAAAATCATACAGAAGAAACATCAAGATCCTAAGCAACTGGTTTTTCCTGAGATTTATCTTGGATTTCCATCTCTCCCTTATCAGTATGATAGTTCTTGTAGTAACTCTTCCAGAACCAATGCTTCTTCCAAACCCTGTCTACCATTTCATCAATTGGGACACCCTTTGTCTCAGGAAGAAAGAAAACTGCAAAGAGGCCCATAACCACAATCCAGGCGGCGAAAAAGAAGAAGATTGCAGATCGCATGTGGCATAGCATTGTAAGGAATGCTTGAGCAATGATAAAGGTGCAGAACATGTTCATGCTAACAGCAAAAAAGAAGCCTGAGCTCCGAGTCTCTAGAGGGTAGATCTCACTAGCAACTAGCCAGCCCAAGGGACCCCAAGACCACGCAAAGCCAGCCACAAATACACAGATAAGGATGAGCACAAGTAGTGCTGCATTTTTTGGCATAATATTTGTGGACTCCAAATTCATTTTGAGAATTACTCCCATTACAGTCTGAAAGCGAAAAAAGAAAAACACGATTAGAAAGAGTTATGCTACTTTCTTTAGAGATATGGTAAGAGTATTTATTACGAAAACATACATGGAAGTGTTACTGAGGACAATTGAGCTATTCTCGTTGGATCATACAATAAGCAAAAAAGGAAAAACATAGAATAAGAATCAAGTGATAGTTCTGTTAATGGTGAATTCTAATGATGATTTTAGATACCTGAGCAATAAGCATCTGCACGGCAGCTTCGATGAGCAATACCCTTCTGCCAACTTTGTCAACGGTAAGTATAGCAACTAATGTGGAAGCTGAGTTGATTGAATCAGTGACTACAGCTGATAATAGAGAAGCGCCACTCCCTAAACCCATGGTCTGGAAGAGTACTGGAGCATAGAACATGACTACGTTGATGCCTGTGAACTGCTGGAAGATTTGTAAGATTGTGCCACAAATGAGTTGAGGCCTATATGGTCGACTCATGAGATTTCTGAAGGGGTGCTTGACTTGTTTGGCCAGTTGGATGGCATCCACAATTTCGTTATATTCTCTATGGACATCCTCTGCACCTCTAATCTTCCTTAGAACATGTAATCCTTCTTCTTCTTTTCCTCGCTCGATAAGGCTTGTTGGGGTCTCCTTGATAATTAGAGAGCCAACGAGCAGAATTATGGCAGGGCCTGCAGCCCCTCCCAGTGAAATTCTCCATCCATATGGGTGTATGTTTGAAGTATAATAATTCACCACATTCGCTATCAAAATGCCTACGGTGATCAAAAACTGAAAGCATATATTGAGGCCTCCTCTATATGTTGCAGGTGCAATTTCAGATATGAACAATGGCACTGCCTGCGTTTGACATGACATTTTGCTTATAACGTAAGTAGGAAAAATCTGTTCAACTCTGATGAAAATTTACTCAGTTTTAATTAGAAACATACTTGGTTGCCGAATCCAACCCCAGCACCGAGAAGAAGCCTTCCTGCAATCAGCATTCCCAGATTCTGAGCTACAGCATTTAAAATGGCTCCAGCAAGAAAGAAGATAGAGGCAGCTTGGATTGTCGGTTTCCGACCCAGCTTCCTGCAGATGATCGAAGCAACAAAACTAGAAACAATGGCTGCAAGATAGAGTGAAGAGGTAAAGAGTTGAAGGAATTGATCGTCATATTTGCAGTAGTTGTCTTCTCTTGCCTTGTGCTTTCTGACGTAAACAACCGGGAAAAATTTCTCCAAGAAATCATCCATTGACGTTACACCTCCTACAATGAAACCAAAAACAAATAACATATGTTACCAACATGTTTATTAACACGATCATCAATTGGTCAGATGATGAATTTCTTTTCTTTGTACCGGATATGCCAATGTCATAGCCGAACATGAGACCTCCGAAGGCTGCAATGACGCTACAAACAAACACCTGCAGTGTAAGCTTGGCAGGGAAGTCCTTCCCAGAGGCAGAATCTGACATGACTAAGCCTGGCATGACTGGATGATTCTTTTAGGAAAGTCCTACTGCCACGTTCCAACAAGTTCACACAAGTTTATAGTCCTAGGAATTCATTATAAAAAGATCCAATTTGGGAAGAAACAAGGACAGAAACGTGATTATATTTAATCCTTTCGGGAGTTTGTCTCCTCTTTGGTATGTGCAGATAGATTAGATAGAAAGATAAGATAACAGCATCTCCTACTTGAGATTTTTTTTGTAACAAATTCCGCAGATATCTCACGTTTAAGTACCGACTTTACTGGCTTGGTGGTTCCAATTTGATAAATTCTAGTAGGACTTAATCCTGCAAGAGCTCATCAATGATCGGAGGTATTTGAGCAGATATTTTGGAGATATTATTTAAATATTTTAAAGATATTATCAGGATATTATAAAGATACTAATTCTTATCAAAATAATTTTTTAATCTTTTATATTTAATTTTTAATAATTATCTTATTTTATTTTATTGATATTTTATTAATTAAAAAATTTATAGTTCTTTAATTTTATTCTTATAATTAAATATATTTATAATTATTTAAAAATTAATAATTTTATAAAACATTGAAAATCATTTTGATTAATTACTTATAAATATAAAATATTTTGATTAAAATTATTTATAATATAAATCATATAACAACTAAATATCAGTTAACAAAATTTCATTATTATTCCTAATATTTGATATCAAATACTAGGATAATTTTTAACTTAATTAATCTCATTCTTAATGATTATATACCAAATACGTATAATCAATAATTTCATTCATACTTGAATTCTTATTTTTTATTTCTATTCCTTTTTGTATTATGATTCCTTCATTATTTTTGACCAAACGAGTCCTAAAGAGTAAAGCTTTCTTTGCTAATAAGTAATAAGGATTTGAGAATGACACTCTAGTCTTGATTTATAGGAATGGATTAAATAGGGAATGGTAATACTGGACAATATTTTAAAAACTGGATAGAAATTAAATCAACAAGATAGAAGGTTTAAAGATCTAAAGATTTTACAATATTAGATTATCATAAAATTGATAAATAATAAGGATTGAACAAAATTAAATAACTTAAAATATGATTGAAGAAGGAAACTATCTTTACATATTGGTATTGAAGAGATTGAAGTTTAATTGAAGTAGGAAATTGTCAAATAAAAAACAAACTATTTATTTTGATTTATAAAAATTGAATAGTTTATGAAAGTTAATTAATAAATTTATCGATTTTTAATAACAAGGATTAATGAGATAAACTGATAAGTTGAACAATTCAAGGTTTATATAGTTTAATTGGCCAAACTGGTTTGGTTTTTAGTCAATGAATTAATAGAATGAATTTTAAGCAATCTTAAATTTTTATTCTTAAGGAGGGTATGGTATAAGTAGAATTAAATATCAAGAATAACAAATAATGGATATTATCAACATATTATAAAGTTATTATTAGGATATTACCATTAATTGCTATCATAATATTATTATCAAAATTACAAATTATAGTATTTTATATTTAATTTTTAATAATTATTTTATTTTATTTCATTAATCCTATATCAGGTAAAATAAGTTTTGTTCATTAAATTGTTAAAAAAGTTGATTAGTTGTTTACAAAATACAAAATATTCTCGTTATAATTCCTAATATTTGAGATCAAATATTGGCATTACTGTTAGCTTATTAATCTCATTCTTAATGATTACATACCAAAAATGTATAATCAAGAATTTCATTATTATATGTAGGGAGTAAAGGTGGAGAGTTTGGCGATGTACTTTCTAAAGTTTTATCCTTTTTGTAATTTCCTATCATTCATCATAATATATTCACATGATTTTACTTCTCAAGAAAAAGAATTTCATTCTTATTCTCATTCATTTTTTTAATTTCGATTCCTTCATTATTGGTTACCAAACGATACCTAAAAGGAAATCCTCATTTGTTATTCTATGATACTCTTCTTTGTAATTAATATATTATTTTTCACTTTTCTTATTTCACTGGTCAGAAGGAATAAATTATGAAATTTAAGTGACTCAATAAAGTGACAAACTTGTAACAAATTTTCTTCAACATATTTAGTGGGTTAGGGAGGTAGCTTTACTAGCAAAGACTTGACTAAAACTTGAGGATTTGTGGGAATTTAAAACCCTAAAGATCTACCCTTTATATAAATGAAATTCTACCTTTAAAAATCTTTAAGGAAAGAAATAAGTAGACTAGATGTTGCAACTTAAACAAACTTGTATTAAACAGTGAGAAAAAATGGTATGTAGTTGTAAAATGAATAAGGGATTACTCATAGATATATTCATTGTTCATGTTTAGAACCAAAATGAATTATTTATTTTATCTAGTTAGTTAAAGGGATGCATAGTTGAACCTTATTAGCTCTTCAAAGTGATGCATACATAACTAGCGCTATTAAGTTTAGTTAGTGGGTGAAGAGGGGATATTCAGAAATAAAGATTGAGTTTTTAATATGTAAATTGATTTGCAATTACATTGATGATCACGATAAAATTTTAATAATGAATGTGGATGTAGACTAAGATTTGTATTTTATAGAGCTTCTTCTATTTTAATTTAAATTACTTCTTAATTATATATTTATGATTTTTTTCACTATACTAAAAAATTACTCTTGTTCACAAAGCATAAAACTAAACTACGTACTATTTTTTAGAATAATTTTTATTCACACTGTTACATATATATTTTATAGTAAAGATTTTATTTTTGGTTATCGAAGATAGCGCACCAAAATTTGGCATTGTTGCTGGGTTTGTTTGTAACCAATTTATGTGTTTTCTTTTTTTTTGAATTTGTTGTTTGTAATTTATTTTGTCTTCCTAATCATGTATAACTATGATCTTCTAATCAAAGTGATGCAGTTTGATCCAAAAATGGAAAGAACCCTATGTAGATTAAGGAAAGAAAGTAGATAAAAATTGCAAGAGAATGATTCAAATTTTTCTTTCTTATTTAATATTGATTTAGATTTAGAAGAGAAAAGAGTCATATTTGAACATCAAACTTTGAAAATTTAGTCTAATAACCTATTTACATAACATTCCCTTTAAATGATAATCCTAGTTTTGAATAAAATTTAAACTTATACATCTCTTACCCACTTTTCATGGTCTTATAAATAAAGACCGTTATAAGCACTTAGAAGGAATTTCAAGTGGAATGCACAAGTATGGAACTCAAGGGGGTAATGGAAGAACAAATCAAGTTGAGAGCTTTTCGCATTCATTGAAATATGCAACAAAAGATTGACTATGTTACTTACCTTCTAGAATTGTTTCCATATGGAACAAGATAAAGAAGTTGTTTTTAAATAGACATTTTTTAGTTTTAAAGGGTGGCCAATATTCAAAAGAAAATTTATGGTGTAAAGCAATACAATAGAGAGTCTTTGTATGAGTACCAGGAAAGGTTTAAGAAGCTACATGCAAGTCGCCCCTTCATCAAATTAACAAACAATTGCTTATTCAATATTTCTATAAGAGCCTTCCACCCACTAGTAGGAGTATGATTGAAGGTTTTAATGGAAGAGCGTTAGTGGATAAAATTGCTCAGATAACTAGAAACTTGTTTGTGGACATGACAGTTAACTTTTAATAATATGATACAAGATTTAACCCACTACATGAGTGTGTTAAAGAGGTACATGTTTACTCATTTGAATAACATATTGTTATTTTAACCTATCTTATTCTTCAAATGATTGTAGGTATCCAATTGAGATGTATCCAACTCTTCGAGAAGAGCTCATTGAGTAAGTAAATGCAATAGGAAGAATTTTGGGATAACCACATAAGAATTTATGACATTTATTCAAATAAATTGACCTATGATTGAGAAATCACGGTAATTCTAACTTTGAGAATCCACAAGTAAATCAGTTCACCACTCAAAATGGCCTAAACTGCCAGTAATATATGCTTTCATATTCTCTTAGGCAAAAACAAGCCAAATCTCTAATTCCAATATGCCTTTAGAAGAAATTGTTAAGTCTTTAAATACTACTACTTTGCAACATTAGCAAGAAATAAAATAATTCCAGCAAGAGGAGAGCCAATATTCAAAATATAAATAATCATATGGGTGATAAGGCAACCAAAATTAGTTAATTAGAGGTATAAAGTTTAGAAAGTTTTCCCTCCCAAATGATTATAAATCCAAAAGAAAATATAAGTGCAATCGTTTTGAAGCAAGAAAGAGATTTTGATGCCAGTAAAGATGCCTTATACACTGTCAAAATAAGGAAAGGATAAAAAGTTAATACATATGAGAATTTTACAAATAATGATGAGGGAAATGGTTCCAATGATGATCAGGAACCTAGCATAAATACCTCCTCTCCATGATTATAAACCAATACCTTCATTTTCCTAAACTTTGGAAGAATCTCAAAAATATGACGTGATATCAGGATGTATATGACCTTTTGCATATGCAAGATAAACATATTTATTTTTATTCTATTAAATAAGTACCTCATTGTTCTAAGTTTTGTAAATGATTATACAAAACTAAGAGGAAATAGAAACTTAAAGGATATGACAAAGTTAGAGTTGGAAAGAATGTCTAAGCAATCGTTTAAAATTTTTTTCTTATAAAATAAAAAGATCCAAATATGTTTAACATTCCTTGTATAATAGGCAACACTAAAATTGAAAAGGCCATATTGGATTTAGGAGCATATAATGACTTCATACCATATTTTGTGTGTGTGTGTGTGTGTGTGTGTGTGTGTCTGTGTCTGTGTCTGTGTCTGTGTGTGTACGTGTGCATGTCTG
>JAOTJB010000008.1:28762267-28773079 GCA_027123815.1 Erythroxylum minutifolium | reverse complement strand
TTATGTGCACATATCGCTGTTCACAAATGCATGAGCATGAGATGTGTTTTCCTAATTTCTCTGATTTACCACACTTGAACCCGTTTCTCTGGTCCGACCCGTTCTATGAAAACGGGATGTTACATATCTGCACATCATCCAAGATCTGATCATCTCTATCCATTGATGACGAGTCATCCCAGCTAATAGCACACTGGTTCGTCCAATACTTTCCCATGCCAACTCCATTAACCATGGTCTGTCCATTTGAGCACACACTAAGTTTTTAGTTTATCAAGAACCACTCTCATCTAAGTCAGCTCCTACAAGGTCCGAAACTCTCCCAAAACTCACAACATGTTTGATCTAACTTGCTAATTTACCTTAGAACTCTAGCATGTCGCTGTGTGCCTGTGATCCAGCTAACCTTCCACCCAATGTCCATCTCAAGCCTTCTTTTGGTCTCACATCTGAAGCTTGCATCTCGTAGAAAATTTCCACTAATGTACACCAATGCATACCGATACTGGTCATTTCCCCTTTTCCTCCTTACCTCATCGCAAGACTTTGCCTTGTTCTATTATTTCGCATATCAAACATTGGTCAATACTCGCCAATGCCTACAAAATTATGCTATCTAGGGCTTAAGGGTCTAATAGTAGGCTTGAAGGCTTTGTGAAGTCAAGAAAAAAACAAGATTTGCTGGAGAAGCAAAAGAAGCTGAGGTGATGAGAGGCTTAGTGCTTGAAGGAGTTAGGAATGGAACATGATTAGTTGGTGCAAATAAGAGGACTAAGGAGTGATTAAAGGCAGGAACAATTCGGGAAAAAGTAAAAAAAAGCAAGATGAAAATTTAAAGAATGCTCCACTTGAATACCAGTAAGTGGCCAAGAATATTTTCTAGAAAAGTTGAGCTAGTTGTGCTAATTAAGTGATAAGTAGTATTGAAGAACTAGAGTTAAAGCGGTTTGAAAAAGATCAACCAACAGGGAAAATAAAAAAGGAGAAAAACAACAGGAACTGAATAATAGGAAAAACAAATGTAATAACTTATTAAGTAAGCTTAATAAGGTTGCTAGGATGGAGGCAACGCTAATATGAAAGAGAAACTTTGCTCTTATGTTGTTTAAATACTATTAATAATAAGAATCGTATAATTTAATTTGTCGATAGTATAAATAAACTAAATTCATTATTTATAAAATATTAATTATAAATAAGGTATAAGAAATCAATTATTTTATTTATTAGTATTAGCATATAATAAATAAAAATTAATTTATTTTCATATAAAATTAATAAATATGAAGTGAATTATTAATAAATATGATACATTAGTATTTATTAATTATTAATAAAAATATTAAAATATCATATTAAATTTTGATGAATTTTTAATGTAAACATAATAAATTAATTAAATTAATAGACACATATTACCCTTATAGTTTAAATAATTTTTGATAATTTATCTATTTTATACTTGTGCAAAATTTTTATTATATATATTTTTTGTCAATATTAACAAAGAGAATTAAAGAAGAGAGCCTAGGAAAATTTTAGGTTAAGTAAAAAAAATATATAGTGAAAATTTTTACGAAAAGAGCTAACCGCGTACGAGTCTATGAGAGGTTAGTATTTTTTTTTCCTATGAACAAAAAGTTACATTAGGGAGTAACACAAATTTACAGAAAAAAATAAAGACACGATTTTATGAAAGCTGTTTTATATTTATTTTATGGTTTAAAATTTTCAATAATCATAATTTCATGATTTGTTATTTAATAGTTTGTCAATATGTTATATCTATTTAAAATAAATTAATAAATTCAAACTAAATATAATTGGTGTGAATAGTTCAGTACTTTCACCCTTTAATTAGATGTTTCAAGTTCGAATCTTAAGAATAAAAAAATTTATTTAGTCAACACTTTACTCCTTTACCAAGTGACTTAATAAAACAAGAATTAATCTAAGCGTGAATAACTTAAAAGTCCCTTTTTATACTTAAAACTCTCCTCAAACGTCAGGACACATCGTGACAACAAAAAATTCAAACTTAACGATAGAGCATAAAGAAACGAGGCTGAAGCCTAATAAGAGGCCTACATTCGAAATACATCAAATATTATCCAAGCCCAATCTAAATTTGATAAGGAACGGCGAAAACATGTTCGAAAGCAAAGGCAATGGAAGATATTGGAGCATGGGATCTCCATCTCTTTGCAAGTAGATTTCCACGAGGATTTTTGCTACTTGTAACCATTTAGCCACAGGTGAGAAAATTCTATCTGGATGCATCTCTTCTTAACCAAGCTTCCTTTAATCGATTGTTCCACGTTTGGTAGGGCCAGATTTGAGCTTGAGGATCTCACATAATAGCTACATGCGGGATCAGGCTTAATACAGGTAAGAGCCAAAACTCGTAACTTCTTCTCGTTTAAGCATGTTCTATTTCCCAACATAAAAACTCTTCCATACAATCTGTATGATTGTTTTAATACTACATCCTTGGAATGTTCCTTGTTTTGGAACTTCCACTGATTTCTCTCTTTCCATGTCTTCGACGTGCAGTCCAATCTTTTGAGGATCAAATGTTGAAACAGCCACAACTAAAGCGAGAGAATTAGGGCAGATATAGCCCCAATTCCTTCCTACCCATTTCAATCCCCAATTTCCAATTATAAATAACAACAAACAGGAGGGATGGAAAATTACAAGCGAAGCTAAACTGAACGCGAATCGAATTACAAAAGGCTTTTCAGTTACGCTCCTGCTTTCGTTTTTGTTCTTATGTCTTCTGACTATTGATAGAGTTCAGCTCTTTGAAATTAATAGTTTTGAAGTTTTGGAGGAGATGTTACATTGGATGCTCATTATAGTTAGCATCCTCAGCTTCACTTCCACCAGCCCAACCCTGAGGAACGGGTATTGTTTGCTTTACTCTTCTATTTCAACTACCACCACTAGAGATTGCAATGTTATGATTTATGATGTCTATAGGGTCAATGGTGAGGTCTTGAATGTTGGGGAAGAACTGTGGGAGGAAACGCTTTCTTTGCAAGTGAGCTCACGCATTTACCTCCTCCAAGGACTTAAACCATTTACTTGGTACGAAGTCAAGATCTCTTATCCAGCTTCTGTATGTATTTCTTTTTTCTTTTCTGTTTTTTGTCAAATTTGTTTCTTTTTCATCTTGAGACCTTATTACTATTCCCTTGACTTGCAGATCCCTGCTAGATTTGCTTTGCAGCTCAAGAAGGATAATTCAGACTCGAGATTTAACCTCTTCAGGAAATTACTTAATACGGAGAAATTGATTTTTAAGACTGATAGCTTGAGCAGTAGTCAGGTTTGATTGAGCTACCTCATTTTCTAAATGCATTTGGCCTTCTTTTGAGTAACTTGTTAGGGTTTTTTTGTTTCTTTTTGTTTCCTCTAGAGTAAATTGTATGTCATGGTGACTGTGGAGCCTGAAGGATTTGTTGCAATACCACATGTTCAAGAGAGGAAGGATGTTATATTCAATATAGGTAACCGTTTTTCTCTTCTTCAATTTCTGGGATGTGTATTACCAGATCAAATTTGGTTGGCTGACTAGCTAATCATGTTTTCAGTTTATTCATTCTGTTGTGATCCTAACCCTTCTCATCCACATCCTTTTTGATTTTATCTACTTTCCCCTACCCCAGCTTCCTCTTCCACTTCATCATTGTGAAAGCTTAACTGTTATCTCTAGTTGCCCAAAACTCACTTCAAACATGGACTGTTTAGCCTTTGCATGAACCAATTTCTACTATTATTATAGTTGCATGCATTGGTGGTGACTCTTTTCGGCAAAGCCAATCTATGTGGCAAATGACATACTGCAGTTGCTGTATGGTATGAATTTAGGGGACTTGAGACTGGACTTAATTTGAGAGGAGTTTGCTTTGCAGTTTTAACTGTGAAGATGTATTTTTTGGATTTAGACCTTTATGGCTGTTAAGGTACCTCGCTGAAGTAGGCCAAACTGATTGAGTGATGACAGCATTTTTTACAGCATTTATCTTTGTTCTGAAATTAGTTTCATTCCTTTGAAACTTGCTGCTTTCAATTCTCTTTTGGTGAGAAGCAAAGTTATATGTTTGATGATTTTTGCACTCCTTTAATTCATTTCCATGGCAGTTTGTGATGAGTTGTTAGTGGGTATTCCACACAAAGCTTGGTTCGTTGCATTTTTGGTATTGCTGTGTTTGGGGTTGGCATTGGTGATTCCTCGTTTTCTTCCATCATATCTGCTGCTATTGAATGGAAGACTTGGGATATTGAATCACAATATTCCGAAAGAATGTTGAAGGAAATGATTTTGAAGTAGAATACTTGTCTAGAGGTGGAGATTTTGTGTATCTTTCATGCTAATGAACATCTCAAATAGTGCAAGATTAAAGAGGTGTAATCATATTCAAGCAATTAAACTATGGTATGTAGCGTTATTTTTATGGTTTTCTCCGGGTGACATGTAATTATTGTCTTCTATGCTTCTCTAGAATTGTTTGAATAATAAAGTTGATGAGCTTGAGAAGTGAGTTTGGAAATAGTCATCCTCTTGTTAGCCGATGTGCGTACTCGTGTGCATAGGTGCATGGGCTTCTCTAGTTCTTTTTAAAGGGTTTTGATGGAGTTTGAGAAGAAATTGGATTAGGTCTAAATGAGCCTATATGCAATCAGGATATTATAAATCAACTCAAAACTTTAAGATGATAAGTTGTGACTTCTGTCTTTGTATATAATTTACTTCATTTTTGTGTGAGCTTTACTCCACTTGTGAATTTTCAACATCGAAGTAACTCATCCTCAACTCATAGCTAATGCAAAGTCATTTGTCATTTCATGAATCACCATTTATCTCACTTGAATCAACGAATCTCTATTTATCATATTTCACCAACCTAACTTTGGTTTTTGACGAAGGGTTTTGAGGGAGCTTAGGGAGTAATTAGACTAGGTCTAATTGAATTTATATACAACTAAGACATTATATCTCAATCAAAAATTTTAAAATAACGAGTTATGAGTTTTATCTTTGTATATAATTCACTTCTTTCTTATGTCCCTTTTTTATGTGAAATTATTCCATTTATGAATTTTCAATACTCTTGCTATCGTGGATAGTGAAAAAAACAATGTTATTTAAGTATTATTATGTAGCAAAAATGAAATATGAAGTTGGGCAATGTGAAAACTCCAAATAATTCTATTTATATTGCATTACATTGTTGCATCACATCTTAGACCTCCAAAAGAAGTAACGCAAATAAACAAATACATAAAGAAACAATCTTAATATTTCCGGCATAATAAACAATGAGACATGTTTAGAAGTTTAGACTTTTGGAGCTTGTAATCTAGTTGCAAAAGATCAATTGACACGAGGAAAGTAACTCGCTAGTTACCTCAGAAGTGAGTGTTTGTCCGTTTCATGTTTGATTTTCTATCTCAAGGTTTGAGTGGACTTCTACCATCAACCTTGAGACCTTAAAATTAGATAGATATAAATAGTACCATGTTTTAAAGTCTTGGATTGCTCGTGGAAATTGTTTAAAAGGGTTATTATCGAAGGGGAATTGGTTTGCAAATATCAACTTACCATTGTCTTTGGATTGCCAAATAAAACAGAAGGTAAAACTAACTTTTGAGGAAGAGCATAAGCTTTACGGTTTGATAAGTGTTAATGCATTGATTTGATTACTAATTTCCCAAGCCCTGGAAAAGGCGTTGAAGCTAATATGAAGTGGACGGCATACTTTAACATATAAAGACGCAAAATAAATTCCTACATTACATTTTCTTTAAGTGAACCAATAGAAGAATCACACATAATATAAATATCATATATGGACTAATTAATTATTGCTAACATGGTAATTTAACTCAATTTTTAAACTTAGATTGAACCAATTAAGTTCAATTTAAATTAATAATTTAAAATAATTATAATAAATTATTAGTTTAAATCAAATTTAATTAGCTTATTTGGAGTGTAAGAGTTGAGTTAGATTTTCGCGTAAACAACATTTAGTTAGTTGTCGTGTGATGTTCATATTGTACATGTTATGCTGTTATTTTTTAATCGAAGTCTAAGAGAATTTTTTTCCTGAAAATATTAATAGCAAAGAATTTTAAAGATTAAGAGTTGCTTTTAAAGTTTCTTAAATCATAAGATAACTCTATATCTTTTACTTTTTTTTATGTATGTAAAAAATGGTTAAAGAAGAGCAATTTTGTTAATGTGTCATTGTTTTTTTTTTAAGAAAAGAGCATTGTTGATAACCTATAAAATGAATTCGAGTATATAGAATTAAGTTGAGGATGAATTGAATCACGCGATTATGTCTTTATTGTAACGTTTTCATTGCTTATTGCTTTTTGTAGTAGGATAAAACCAAATTATCTTTTTTATTAACATCTTTGTTACACGTAACATATGAAGATTATTAAATGAGAACTATAAGATTATCAAGTTTTGAGGTAGATGTTAAAGCCTTAAAATATATGCTATTGTGTCTTAACCAAAAATTGAACTATAATTGTATGATAACTACTTCAAAGCCTATATAATGTTTATAATCATTGCCTCCATTAGATATATACATGCGTCGTGGTTTTTAAGTATTGTATAAATATTCATGAAACCGAATGCTATGGTCACTTTCACTGTCCTATTGAAAAAAAATCAAGTCATGAATTCTACCATACATATTGATTGAGCATAATAGGCCACCTCTTCCCTTTTCTACGTCCTCTTATCCCTTCTACATGGTAATTTAAGGGTACAAGAGATGATTGCTCTTATGTTAATAAATGATGTACGGATTCTTGAGAAGAAAAGAGCTATGGTGGTCATCCCTAGACTGTCCTAATCCCGCCCACTTATCTAGTTTCACTTTTGCCTTAAAATGTTATAGTTTAAATTATGTTTTACAGGTCAAACATTAGGAACAATCCTAATAACTAGTGTGAAGGCTTGTAGAGAATAAGAGAGACTACATACTTAAAAGTAATACACACATAGACTCGGCCCAGGAGCTCAAACCTAAAGCTCTAGAAGACTATCATTTAGCAACCAATATAACGTACATCAGATTGATATTTTGTAATTGATGACCATAAACTCTCACTGTCTTTACCATATACATGGAATTGATTTTAGACCCACCATTGTTAAATGATTCGTCTACCACCACGGATGTTGCAAAACCATCTTCTTGACCCCCTCCCCCTATTACTGTAAAACCTTGACTATATATACTTACCCTCAATCCTTTAGAGCATATAACGACAATAAAAACCTTTTCTACTACCTTTCTATCCAAAGCTTTCCAAAGTAAAAAGCAAAAAGTAAGGTTAAAGCCATTCACAAACATAAACTCAAATGGACCTACGTCCCAACAATTTTCTTTCTTTCCAAGTTCCATCAACAATTTCAAACAACTTAAAAAATCAATTCAGAACCCATTTTTTGACCATAAATATAAACATCTCAATTCTGTAACAACTTGTTGAAATCACATAAAAATATAGCGAAGCCCTCTAACAATTTTCTAGAAGACTTAGTTTCAAAGATATATAAATTCCTAGCCTTAATTCTTCCATTGAATGCATATATTTGAAAAGGATTAAAAAGACACTAGTCATTATGATGACTATGAAATTTAATCCTAGAAATACGATATGCTACTTTTTATTACTACCTAAGGTTTTGATACATTTCGAAATCAAGAAATTTCTATTAAAGGCAATGCTATCAAAGAACAATTAGCCGATTTGGATTTGCGAATTACCTCTAATTTCATAAGGGAAAACATAGAAAATGAATCTACTAATAAAGGTTATAGATTCAGTCAAGAAGAAGGAACTTATAATATCGTAGCTACTTATGGTTATTTTAGTTGATTGATCTTCCAATATGCTAGTTTCAACTACTATAGCCGCTTATTCATTCTCATTCAATCACGTCAGTAAGGGAGCAAGTCAAAATAGAAAAACTCACATTAATTTTAGGGATAATCAGGCTCGAACTGATGACTTCTATCATGTCAAGGTGACACTCTACCGCTATTACCTTGACACCAAAGAAGAGTTCGACCTAATGTTTATCTTTGGCCTAGTTGATCCTGATCTAACATTAAAAGTATATTGATTTTTCTCTAATAATGAAATGAACATATTCAAAGGGATAGAGAATTCGGAGATAAGTTTATTCGCTTTTGAGGTATCTATTCATTTAGTATTGGGAAAATATGGATTCAATCAAGACTTGTTTCTCAGGGACTTCAGAAAAAGTTGCTTGGATTTATCCAAAGAGTGTTTATTTCTTATTTCATTTTTAAAAAATATCCTATTTCTTTTGATACCTGTAAGCAAAAATGAAACTTCCATAAAAAATTCCGTAAAAAGGGTTTGGATAAATAAAATTTATCTTATCTTTCTTATTCCTAATTATCAAGAATTTGAACAAAAAATGGATACATTTAATATCCATTTTTTTCACCCAAAATGGGGCCTTTTTAAGTTTTGATTTTACCCATTTTTATTTATTTTTAGATCAAAAAGAAGAAAAAGAAGAAAAACTTCATTCAGAAGATCAAATAAAAACTTTTTTAATTTTTATTCAATGTAGTTATATCCGACATACACAATAAAACAATTAAAAAATTGACGGGAATAAAAGAAATAACTAAACAAATTACTCGATGGTCACACAAAAATATAGTGAAGGCCTCTAACAATTTTTCTAGAAGATTTAGTTTGAAAGCTATATAGATTCCTGGCCTTAATTCTTCCATTGTATGGATATATTTGATAAAGGATTAAAAAGGCAATAGTCATTATGATGACCATTATAAATAGACATGGTTCACTCCTTTTAAGAGATTCATGAAAGAGCCTAGAGGTGCATAGGCCTTGAAAAGGCAGAGCTATCCCCTCGAAGGCCTAATTGATTACCCAAACACATGTAACAATGGGCAAAAAAGGCTCACTCCTTTGAAAAAAGATAATATTCACTATAGAAAGAAGACAAATAAGAGACAATGATTGAGGAGTGCTCAAAGAAGAATAATAGGCCTATATGTGAGAAAAAACTAGGTTACCAACATTAAACACTTCCTTTAATTAGATTTTGAACTTTATAATGAAGCAAGACATAACGAACCCACTTTGTCCAATGCCCCAAAGTAGGTAATAAACAAATGATTAATTACATATCCTATATAAACTAAGGACATGATAATGAATGCTATTAAAATTTGAAATAAATTGTTAAAAAAATCATCTAAAAAGGAAATTTGAGACAATTTATGGGAGAAAGAAACCAAAAGATATCAACAATTGCAAGTGTGAGGTGAAATTGCCATAAAGGTAATTAACATGATCATAGGTGGTGAAAGCAAATGGATTAGGTCTCAATTAATAGATTCACTCACTATAACTGGATCAACATCATTATGACGTCTAGCTACAAAAGATCTAGAGCAAGGTATATCATATTTAATGAAGGAGAATATTCAAATATACTTAATTCACGCGAGGACATGATGGTGATCAAAGCTAATTTTGCAAATTTTGAGGTTAAGAAAATATTGGTGGATAATGATAGTTTTATAAACACCTACATACAAGGCTGTAAGCTTTTAACTACAAAACTAAGCCCACTACAACAAAGTTGATCTTTGGCTATAAAAAAAATCGTAACAAAAGGTATCAAAAAACGTTGTCTATAGTTTTTAGCTACAATTTCATTTCATCACCCAAAATGTCGCCAACTCCTCTAGCTAAAAACTATAGGTGATTTTTCGCTAATCATCACTAGTAGTTTTTGGTAGCCAAAAACTATTAGCGACATGTTGAGGAATCGTCGCCAATAAGTTTGGCTACGCTTATTTTTTGTAGCTAAAAACCACTTGCTACGTTTCTAGGATCGTAACTAAAAGATTTTAGCAACATTTTTTGAAAACGTAGATAAATATAATTAGCTACGTTTCTAAAAATGTAGGCAAGTATTTTTAACTACTTTTTAACCAAATGTTATACAATTTTGGAATAAATTATTTTTTACATTTTTAATCCGTATTATTGTATATAATGTATCAATATTTTTATTGTTAATTTATTATAAAAATTGTACAAAAATAATTGATAATTTGAAGCATTGTATATAAAAAGCAAGATATCATTAAATTATACCAACAAAAATAATATTCTTCGTATACAAGATTTTAATTACAACTTCAACAATTCTTATAAACAAAATATAAATATAGAGACCAGTTTATAAATTATGAATATTGGGATTAAAAAATTTACAAGATAAATGAAATGACAAGCTAGGTTTTCCCATGTCGATGAACCTATAATAATTCAAAAAACTTAGTTAAAATATACTTAAAATATTGTAATTACTGAAACAATAGGTTTTAATTAAAGCAAACGTCACGTAACTTTACCATTCACGACATAATCACTCAGCAGTTGTATCTTTATCAATTCTGTAATTAGAGAAAAAAGTATTAAATTTAAATTATAATATAAACAGGAACTGAAAGAAAAAAGTATAAGAGATGTAATTAACACGATTTTCTTTCATCTTCATTGCTATCATAATCCAAGCGAAGTATCTTTTTGAATAACTTATCATGTTTGGCTAATTTTGCTTGAGTATGTTGTAATTCAGCCTTAAGCGCCTTTTTTTCTCTTGAAGTTGTTGAATGACTGTTTTCTGTGATGAGGTTGAAACATTTGGCTTAGAGTCAAAGCCAAGACCTTTGACATAGTTAGAACGTGTACCAAGTA
>JAOTJB010000008.1:28650405-28663924 GCA_027123815.1 Erythroxylum minutifolium | reverse complement strand
CATCCAATATTATGGATGAATTAGCTGTGGAGACCAAAGAAATAAAAATTTTCCAAGTAATATACATTTTTTATAGTTTAATCTCAAACGTTGGAGAGTTCTGCAGAACATGGACCACCACGAAAATGCATTATCTTCATCCCCGGAAGTGAATGTTCATTGATGGTTGCAAGAACAATGCATGTTGAATGGAGACAACCAGGGGTAGAAATGGATGGAATAGGAATGAGGAGAACTTTCTTGCTCGGCTATCCAGATTTCCGGTTTCAGGACCTAAAATGGCATCATTACCATACACATTTTACTACTCAACAGTGGCATTAAAAGAAAAATGGCATAATAAAAGTCTTGGTTGAGCATTGCAGTTTTCTCCCACTCACAATTCTGTTGCATGGGAACATTTGCGCCTAAGATGTCACGAAACGGGTAAATCAGTACCTGGTTTAATTTTGAATTTAAGCATATAAGGCTGCCTTCGGGATATGAACTTGATGGGATGGTCTGTTGATGGTTTATGCCGATCACTAGCAGATATCAGCTATCACACCAGCATAATAAAGGGGAAGAAGATCAGATATGGTAAAACATACAAATAAAGTGCTGGTGCAAAAGAAACCACTATTGCTAGTACTACCATACGCTAGAATGCCACACAAACACCAAAACGAATTGACAAGCCACAGACACACAATTAACCACCCATTAGAAACAGTCACCCCATAAACACAATAAGATTGAATAAAGAGAATTCGATATAGAAGTATCAACCACATTTATGACGGGGATGGAGAACAGCTAAGACACCGAACTTCATCTGACATGTTTTGTGCAATAGCAATTAAGCCCTCTGTTGGCTTGAACACAGGAGAAAGTACCAACGATTTCTACTTTCGACCCAACTCTTTTATTTCATATGCTTTTAGCAGCCTTTCTAGTTTAATGCTTTTTAAAAAGATTCCGACATTCTGTATTTGCCAAATGCCTACTCTCCACTTGAAAGACTTAAACTAAACTCGGACACCAACTTTCACAAAAAGTAAAAAGAGAAAGGGAGATCGCACACATTCCCTTTCACAGTTCAGCTTTGCAATCCCAATGACACTGCATCGCCACAGAAAGACACTGTTATATATCAGCTGGGGAAAGCTTACTTAAGTCAGAATCCCTCTTGGACTTCCACTTTTATTCTTCGGTATTATTATAGTGACCAATGAATTCTCCACTATTTGGTTTTTATATACTTAACAGAATTCTTTTTTTTCTCCTCCAGATATACTTTTCATGCACGTGGATCAGGTAACTTGGTTGTTTAAAGAGTCAACAACATTCAGTTGTAGAGCACCCAACAAATATGAAGGGATGGGAAAGACTCATGACCATGTATTAGATGTCAGACTGAGATGAATTCGCAAGTACCTTCTGAAGTTGTCTAAAAAAACAGTTAATTAGTTTTTATTCTTTAGCCACATCTGGATCAAATTGTTATTGGTAGCCAAACAGTTTATGACAAACTTTCATGTATTATAGACTTTCACAAGCTTAGTAGCTTCTTAGGTTCACAAGTCTTTTGAGGCATCACTCATGATCTTCTCCTTTATCCTTTCGCGAACAGAGAGTTGTCCTTGACCACCCACTACTGGGAACTTATTCTCACTTTAATTCCCTTATCACTTTCTTGTTTAGCCCAAGTTTCACAAACAGCAGAAGTTTACGGTGTCAACTATGTTGTTTTTGCTACATCATTACACCAAAAAATGGGCTTTGCTCTTCACCTTAGAATAGGCAAAGGCATCAAAGGAGAATGACACTAATATCCAGGATTGCTTTCAGTTTTATTTTCCATATCACCCCTCATGGTGCCCATAGAAGAGGTCCAATCCAATAAGTACAAATGTAAAATATATCACATACTAGTTGTTTCGCCATCCTTTGTATAGAAAAAAAAATCTTCAATTTACTATTTTAAAAACTTAAGTAGAAAATATATTGAAGTACACATGAGATATTATAAGTGTATTTAAAGTCATTCTTGAAGAATTAAAATAATTAAGTTAATACTTATATCACCAAGGCTTTAGGTAGCAAACAATGGTTGACACTATCATTGTAGACACAATAAGCCCAAATAGAAGTAATCTAAAGAAGTGCAACAAAATAAAAACAATTGCGATTGTGGAATGCAATGTCAAAATTTTCATAAAATTAAAGTTAATTTGTATTTATCCAAGAAAAGAAGTTCTATTGAAACACAAAATCACCGTCTTAATCGCCATTGTATCTTATGTATCAACATAGACTTTGTGTTTGATGGGCAAAACAACCATTGGCCAATGATTCAAACACAGTTATTGAAAACTCCTACTATGTCTAGTGAGAACCCTATTATTATTTCTTAAATAGTATATAAATACGCCATAAAACTTCACAGAACTTTAATAGAATTCATTTTCACCTCAAGTTTCTTTCTTTCACACATGCTTACAAACTTCTCTCTCCTCTAATTTTATCTCTCCTCTCTCCTCTTATGAGTTCCTCACTATCCTAATTTCCTCTGTCCCTCAGCTCCTCCTACTTTGATCACTTTACAAGCTATAATAAACATAACAACAACAACAAGAACCCAGTAAAAATCCCACTAATTTGTGGAATCTAGGAAGGTTCAGTAGCATGCAACCTCACCCCTAAATGGAGAGAGGTTGTTTCCGAACAAGCTATAATAAACATGTTGTTGGTATATATGAATATAAAATGAAAGTTATGGTACAGGATCAAACCTTTTCATCATACCGAAAGAGAGACTGGTCTAAGTAGGGAGATGGAATCAGTGACTGACAACTGAAAGGCAAAAAGACCATCATCTTCTTGATGAACTGCAAACCATTCGTTGACTTTAGATGTTATGGTATAAAAGAAATCATATTATCAATATATGATCAATAAGGTCTTAACCACACTTTGTGTAGCATCAAAGAACAAGAAAAAGAAAGAGTAGAAGGAAAAGAGAAAAAAAGGACCAGAAGGTTGTTACAGATAAGGGCAGTAAGAGTCCTAGTATGCCTCTGCTAGTATATACCAGGCACAATAATCGGGGTGCTAATCTGGGAGGCTAATAGTTATCTGGTAGTTGGGTAGTTAGCCAATAGTTATCTGGTAGTTAGGAGACTTTATACATAATCACCAAACAATAGTATAAGAAGTGACAACCGTTCTCGACCTCCCAAGCTATTGCCGCAAACTAGGAATCCTCAAAGCATAAATTGAATGTCCTCCTTAAAGCTAACGGTGATTATGTATAAAGTCTCCTCTTAAAGCTAACGGTGATTATGTATAAAGTCTCTGAACTACCAGATAACTATTAGCCTCCCAGATTAGCACCCCGATTATTGCGCCTGGTATATATTAGCAGAGGCATACTAGGACTCTTACTGCCCTTATCCGTAACAAAGGTACAGAACCCAAATATAGCAAAGTTTTTGGTATCTTCAAAGAACTCATCCTCATATCAGAGAGAGGGGGAGAGAGTAAAAAAACAAAAAACAGCTAAAATCATTGTTTTTCAGTTCAGTTCTTTCAACTATGGCAAGTACAAATTCAGAACACCATTGTCTTATGTCTAGTTGCACATCCAAATACTAGATTATCAGATGGAAGAGTATGAGCTCTCTAGATCAGTGAGTTAGTCACTACATAAAGGTTACTTAGATTAACATATGGCAAGTCACATGTGTCAAGTTCACGACAACAAGGCTTACCTGTGAAAAGTTGTTAGCTTTGTCTTTAATGGTTCGTAGTTGTTCGCGAGCATGGATGTTATTTGAGTGGGATGATATGAAATTCATATATAATGAATCTCTTGACATTGTATAAAAATGGTCACAAAACTGCTCGAATAAGAGATAAAGCTCCTCGGCTGAATTCTACAAGTTGTAGATTACATCCATGTTAAAAGAACAGCAACAAGCTCTTCTAAATTACTAGCAACTTTAAATCAAATTTATACCTGGTAAAATGCAACAATTTCAGTCGTATCCATATTATATACAGCAAAGAATGATGGTTGGTGATCAGCATTTCGTGATATATGAAGCTACAAAAGTATGTCAACCATCATGAATATAAGCACTCTAGAAGCTAATAATAAAAGATCCAAATGATAGTTTTAACTTAAATAGCTAAAAAGTTTTAAGATTTTGAATTCAATATAATGGAATGTAAAATTTCAAATGGTATTAAATTAAAATTTCCAGCTTAACTAGGAGGCTTGGAAAGAGTTCTCGGTACGGCCATAGTTATGATGAACTGATAAGTTTTAGAGTAGGAACAGTTATTCAGTATGCATTCCCATATTAATTTCCACTCCCTCTTAGCTTTCGGCTTATGGAGACTAAAGTCCTTTTGACAAAACAACAGAATCTATATGTTTCTAAATCTAGAGGACCATGTTATCAGTTTGGCAACAAGGATGCTGAAGTAAATCTGCCATTTTTTCTTTTTGTTATTACCTGCAAAAGCAACATTGTGGATTTATTAAATATATGTTGACAGGTCTACATATTTTTCTCTATTCCTCTTTTTATTTTTTTCTTGTTTATTATCATTTTTTATATTTTGTGTAATGCTTAGGTTAGAATTATTGATCCAACAATAATAGTCCTGCTAGAAGTTTAAGACAATATTAGTCCTGCTAGGGGTTTAAGTAATCTAATGATTCCCATTCCTATTTGGATATAATGAAGTAGCTGAAGAAGACAAACCCTCACCCCTCCATCTAGACTACCAAACTTTATTAACAGGTGATGCCGATCCAGGAATTGTACCTGATTCAAAAATTACAAGTTATTTCTTACAAAATGACAAGTAAAAAAATGCACTGAATTAAACGAAAGAGTCGGGAAGGGGAAGGGGAAGGGAAAGGGTAAGATGGAAGGTGGAAGGTGGGAGAAAGTAAAAACCATAAATTTTTTGGTACCTTCCAGATAATCAAATCAACATAATCTTGAAAATGGAAATAGAACTTCTTCTTCAAGCCTTGAAACCTCTGGCAACATGTCATCATAAAATCAATTGGTTCATATAAATATACTGTTCTCAAAATTCCAAGAATTATCTGGGCTCAATCTAGAAACATGTCAAAACTAGCAGAATTCACGCAAATATTAACAACTTAATAATGAAAACAAATTTGAGAAATAAGCACCAAACAGAAAAGTTCAACCAAGAAAACCATATCTACTGCAAGAAATTAGTAGAATCCATGTCTTTAGAGTATTAAAAAGGATTTAATAACACATTAAGAACAACTATATGCCACAAACTAAAATCTACCTTAGGATGAAACATTCCTTGGAACATTATTTATTTCAAGCTTCATTAACAATTATAATTTTTTGCACGCAAAGTCAGTTACAGGAGAACTTGACACTCAAGTAACTAAAGTTGTAGTGTCAGTTGTGAGTAAATGGAAGGCAACTGAATTTATCCAATTTTATTCTTGGAATCATAATACTAGTAAATGCCAACTATCTGTAAATAAGTCTACATATCATGAACAGAACGAAGATCTTATACAAATACAAGAAAAAAAAGTCAAGAATATCAGAAGACAAGAATAGCTGGACGTAATATACAAATAACCCTTAAGATAGAACCTGGAATATAATGAAGATAGTAGGAGTACCTCTTTGTGCAATAGTATGTAAAAGCATGCAAAATTTGAAAAGACAATCTTTACAGGAGTTCTTAAAATCTAGAAACAACAAAAATTTGGGACTAAGATAACCAACCAGAGCATTATCTCTTTCTTCATTCCATATTGCTCGAAAAATGAAAGAGAGCAAGCGTTGTTTGATGCCACCTAGAAAGGAATGCTCTGAATTGGGCTGGTTATGATGGACACCATTCTCAGTGAGGTTCCCAGGGGTTTGATGAATTGCCATACCCTACAACCAGTGGTTCTAACCATTAGTGTGTCAGCCCCATGACTATTAATAACAGTGTCATACAAGAAATGTAGGGCAGCAGAAGTTATTTCTATAATGTCAAAAATGGAATGCAATAGGATGCAGTTAGGATGGAAAGTTGTAAACCTTCTGGTTTAAAGAGTTACTTCTTTTTTGTAAAAGCCTACTAATTAGATATCAATAGAAGAAAACTAATGTGAATACTTGTCTTTCCACCAAAAGCATTTGATTTACTGTGAAGTTCTTTTAGAACGAACTTTTAAGCTCCCCCTTTTGTTCTTGTATATTTCCCCACCTAGCTCATTTCACTTTCTATGAAAACATGAACTTGTCTTTTTACTCAATATAAAACTCTCTCATAAAACATAAGCACAAATTTAGCATCCAATCATCCTTTTTGCACTACATGCACTTGCAGATGCTTGATTCAAAGATTTTATTAGCATTATAACATTAATTCTCATCCCAGATAAAGAACCATGTGCATTTGCAGGTGTTTCTTCAAAGATTTCATAGTATAGGTAGCATTAGTTCTCATGATAACACGCACCAGATTTAGCCTACAAGTCAGCATTATATCGTTACAGTAAACTCGTGAAGATTGATATCCAAAGAAGGATCAATAGTTTAAAAAGATTCCCCACTTGCCTGAGTACTGAAATTGATAAATAGTTCATCATCCTCTCGACAAAATGCACCTATAGCCCGTATGTCAACAAGGTTACCAGATTCCCTTATTTGGAGAATGTGTATTCTTTGATAGCGAAGTGATACGATTGCTAGCAGATCATCATACAAGAAGACACCGGCATTATGGGCCAAGTTAACAAAATCATTTCGAAAGACCTTCTCATCCAGTATCACTCCATCTTCCAATCTAATTTTACAAATATAAAAAGAGAATGAAAACTATGGAAAAAAGGAAAAGTTATCTATAGACATTAAGCTCTTTAAAACAGAAAGATCACTAACCTCAAAAGATGAAATGTAATTTTTTCTATGAAGGGCACTCCCTGAATAGCCCCTTCAGTAGGTGGAGAATCATGAATTTGTGCAGTCGAAGTAGCAAATAATCCAAATTGGCTACCCTCGATGTACAAGAAGAAATCTTTGCATATGACCTCATTGCTAGAAGCGAGCGAGACGCAGTACAACTGGGAGAAGAAACTCTCAAACTTTTTTGCTCTTGCAGGAAGATCACAATCTTCTTCTTTGCATGAATATGAAAGCCATGTTGGTCTATAAACAATCAGGTCCTGATGGTTTCTACTAAAACTGATGAGGTATTGGCCGTCATCAGTGAATTTACGGAACAAATAATCAGGGCAATCAATGTCATATATGGTATAACTTGGGACTATATCCTCATAAAATCGCCTAGCTTGGTGGACCTGCAAGCCCACAAAACCATGATTTAGGATGACAACATAGACAATAATAGTTGTTCTGATACATCTTAAGTAAGCCAAATCAGAGTTAAATTTGGACATGTTAAAAAGTTAAATGGATATTGTAGAGGAAACTGAAAAAAAAAATCAAAGTGAAGCCCAAGTGAGAAACATGATTTGTTTACAAATGGCTGATGTAGAGGATCAATTTTTAACAAAAAATTTTGGTATATTCACTAAAAACGTTACCTCCACCGCTAAGTTCTATCTTTAAGATTTCAAAAAAGAAAAAGGCCTTGAGATTATTTTGCTCATTAATCTTTTGTATATAAACTGAAACAATGAAAGAATCCAGCAAAACCAAGTAAAGAAACTGGCTAATTCATGTACATTTAAATCGATTTCCATTAAACAAATAATTAACCAGAAACCCCGAAGCTCAACTACCAGATGAAAATTTCATTAATGTTAAGGAATTAAACTAGATAAAACGTTAAAAATGGAGAATGATGAAATAATACGCTGGTGCCGGGAGCAGGAGAGCGAATTTGACGCTCGAAAATCCTGCGGGCAACATTGCTCCTCCTAGACATCAGTTGCTGTTGCTGCTCTCCAACTTCAATTAACAATCTTCCTCCTACAATTTAACTCTTTTTATTACTAAGATCAATATATTCTTGAAAAGAAAATAAGAGAAGAAGAAGAAGAAGAACCTGGAACTGCTGGAAGCGACGTCGGATTGTTGTCGAACATCAACGGCAATGAGCATCTCCTCCTCCAAGTGGGAGTAGGTGGTGTGAGTAGAGGGAGCTTGCTCTTAAAATGGTAAGCAGTGAGAAGGGAGGAGAGGAGACAAAGAAATGACAGGTGAGTGTGTGAGGATGGGATAAAAGATAAGCAGAAGGAGAAGAAAAAGAAAAATATTAAAAAGTATGAGTTGAGTGACAAGTAGACACCTTATTAGCAAGCCCTTGCCCACCGCCACCGGTTGGCTTTACTCCGCTTCTCACGTACTTCAGTTTATTCATGTTTTCTCTTGCAAACAGTTATTAAGCCTTTTTCTTGCACTCATATAAAGGGTATATATCTATTGCAATTTGCAATGTCAAATACCATAATAAAATTAGGATCGAATGTTATTTATGTAATTTGCTAAAATTATAAAATAATTCATCAATTTTATATAATTTAAATTTAAATTTGTTATTATAAAAATTTTCAATTAATTTTAATTTTTATAGTAGTTAATATTAAATAATTAATTAATATTTAGTTACTCAATAATTAAATTAGATCATAAAAATATAAAACAAAAAATAGACTTGTTTCATATATTAAAAAAATTAAACCACATGCTTATATTTGAAAATAAAAAACAATATTTAAAAATAGTATATAAACAATGTATAAAACATATTTTCAATTATATAAAAGCTTTGATTTTATATTAAAATTTAGTCTCAATTTAAATTTGAAATATTAGTTTCACTCAATAAATCAATTTATTAAATTAATATAAGAAAGTTTTTAGATATAATAAATATTCTATTTATTTTTATTTTTATTTTTAAAAATATTTTTAATTTATTCTTAATTTACAAATTTAATCCAATATTTTTCGATATTGTGGTGTACAACTTGTACATCCCAAACTTTTTACTACAACTAGGTATTTGAATCCAGTGCAGTACCAAAAGATTGGGCTGCCACGATCGGTATTAACTGGCACCTCCCAATATTGATGCGAGATTCAAAATACTGGCTAATTGTAATCACTTTTTTTAATCCTCTAATTTTCTCTACTTAGTTTAGACAATTGAAATTCTCTTTTTTTAAAGTAGATCAAATATTTTTTTTCTAGATTTCTTTAGCTTGTTTTTCTTTTCTTTTTCTCTTGTTTTTTTTAAGTTTTTGATTAACCTTCAAATAAGGTTTATGATAAAATGAAATTTAACAACCAATAGAACAAAGATCACATAACCTAACAATAAAAATTTGTCAAAATTATAAAACTAAACTAGAGTTTTTGACTCCCTAAAATTCTAGTTGTAAGCTATATATATATATATATACTAAATTTTGGAACTATTCTTTTTACCACAATAATTTTCCTAATCCAATAGTACTTTTGCGCTAATGATTATTGGCTGATGTATATTCAACGATATATGAGCAAAAATCCTTGAATTCTTTTCTTTTCAAATTTTATAAACTATAATTAAATATTATTTTGAACATTATTAAGTTAGCTTTATTACACATGTTCATCTTTGACACTCATACTACTTTTTGTTGCTACTGAAAATTTCTTTTATAGAAGGCAAAAAGCCATAAGAAAGAGCTCCACACCGTCGAGGAGAAAAGGCAATTACAAATAGTTTGTTATAAGATACCAATTCTACATTTCAAAGTACACAAGTTATGTTAGGAATTGAGATAAAATTTAGCCTATCTTTAGTCCAAAGCTTTTAACTAATATCTAGGAAAAGAATAAAGCTTGCTTTATGGAGACAAATGAGAAACCAAACCAGTATAACTAGCCAAACTTTAGCAAGCTTAACATTTCTCGCTTAAACAAAAAATTAGGTTTTATTAAGATTCATTAAAGTCCTAAGAGCTTCCTAAACATTTATCATGCCTGAACAAAGCATTTGAGTGATAAAACACTAGCTTCTCTTGAATTTGTGGAGTTAATAATTTCCTTTTAATTTAACATATAATTTGTGGCAATTAATCATATTGATTCTTTAATACACAAGGAAAACAAATATGAGATAATGAATCATCTTGGCACAAGCTTCTAGTACACTTAAACAAAGGACTTAGTTAACCATTCACCAAAATGTCATAAGAAGTTGAAGTGAGACATTAAGCTATCTGGTTGAAGAATATGGAAATAAAACCAACCATATTTAGAGTGTTAATAAGAAAGAACTAGCCAACTGAATTAAAAACCTTTCAGAAATCTTCTTGTATTGGGATTTGTGGTAATTTTTAAAAACCTCCTAAGAAAATATAATATTATTATCAATTCTCCTTCCTTGTATACAGGCTCGAAATAAGAAAAATAATAAGTAAATGGGATCGCAAGTGACCTCATTGCTCATATAGTATTCTAAGGGTGTGTAGGATGGCAACACATGTAAGTATCTTATGACAGTGATGCTGAATCTTTGAAATATAAACCTTTTATGCTACGTTTGAAGATTAAGGATACCATTTTTCACTCGAGTGTCTATTATAGGTTTAGGCCTAAGATATAAGCTTTTGTACTTCCAATTGACATTTGTTTATGGGTTGTAATGGAGGATCTACGTTTGTACCACATGTTGACAATTGTCTTAGGTTTGTTGTCCGGTTATTGAAATTATGTTTCCTTTTGTTATATGCATTCTAAGTATCTTAAGGTAAAAAAATAATGGTATATTTGAGAATGCAATATATAAGCTTGTATTCATCTTTGCATATGCTCAGAATATTGATATCTGTACAATTGGAATGATGAGAGGTTGGTCCATGTGATTTCTGTTTAGTTCATTGCTTTTTTTTGGAAAACTTTTGGTTGATATTATAATCAAGAGTGTTAGGAATTAAAGAGATAGAAATTTAATTGGGTATTTTTTATATTTTAGTATAACATCGAGGTATTTAACTATGGTATGGTAAAAAAATTTTTGGTATTAGTATTTGGAAATATTGCCACGAATGATATTAATTGGTACTAATCGATAATGATATGAAATTCAGAACATTGGTCGACTGTAGTCACTTTCTTTAATTTTAAAATTTTCTTTACTTAATTTAAACAATTGAAATTCTCGTTTGTTAAAATAGATCAATTTTTTTTAGATTTCTTTAGTTGTTTTTCTTTTTTAAGTTAAAAATATTAGGTTAACCTTCAAATAGTGTTTGTAATACAATGAAAGTTAACAACCAATAAAACAAAGATCATATAACCTAATAACAAAAGATAGCAATTGGTATCAAAAGTATAAAACTAAACTAAAGTTTTTTATCTCCCTAAAAATTCTAGTTATGAGCAATATGTACACAAAATTTTGGAGCTATTCTTTTTGCAGCAACAAATTTCCTAATCTAATAATACATTTTTTGATAATGATTATTAAGTGATGTATATTGGATGAATTATGAGTGAAAATCCTTGAATTTGTTTATTTTCAAAATTTATAAACTATAACTAAATAATATTTTAAACATATTAAGTCAACTTTATTTTCATCTTTGACACTTATTTGACTATTTATTGCCATTGAAAATTGCTTTTATGGAAGCCAAAAAGCCTTAAGAGAGAGCTCTATACGATTAAGGAGAAAGGCAATTACAAAAAGGTTATTATAATATTCCAATTCTACATTGCAAAGTACACAACTTGCACTAGGAATTGAGATAAAATTTAGCCTATCTTTGATCCAAAGCTTTTATTTAATATCTAAGAAAAGAATAAAGCTTGCTTTAGGGAGACAATTGAGAAACCAAACTAGTCTAACTACCCAAACTTATAGCAAGCACAATGTTCCCTATTTAAACAAAAATTTTGCTTTTACTAAGATTTGTTAGAAGTCTTGAGAGCTTTTTGAAAATTTATGACACCTAAACAAAGCATTTGATAAATGGAACACTAGCTTTATTGAAGTTTACGAAGTTAATGACCCCCTTTAATTTAACATATAATTTTTGGTAATCAATTCTTCGATACACAAGGAAAACAAATATGAGATAGTGAATCATCTTGACACAAGCTTCTAGTGCCCTTTAAACAAACAACTTTGTTTACCATTCACCAACAAGTTATAAGAAGTTAAAATGAGGCACCAACCTATCCAGTTGACGAATATGGAAATGAAACCAACCACATTTAAACTATTATTGAGAAAAAACCAGTCGACTGAATCAAAAACTTTTTAGAAATTTACTTTCAAGATATAACCTTTCTTGTATGAGGATTTGTGGTAATTTATAAAGAGTTTATGAGAAAATAGAATATTACTATCAAAGATCCTTCCTTGTATACAAGTTTGAAATAATAAAAATAATAACTAAAGTAAGTGTGATTGCAAGTGACATTATTACTTATATAGTATTTTAAGGGTGTATAGGATGGCAACACATATAAGCATCTTATGAGAGTGATGCTAAGTCTTCAAAATATAGGCGTTTTATGCTAAGTTTGAGATTAAGAATATCACATTATTTTTCACTCGAGCTTTTATTATAGGTTTGGGCTTAAGATATAAGCTTTTGTACTTCTAGTTGCCATTTGCTTATAGCTTATAATAAGAAATCTACATTTGTACCACATGTTGACAGTCATCATAGGTTTATAGTGTGGTGTTTAAGATTACGTTTCCTTTTTCTAAGTGCAATCTAAGTATCTTAAGGTAAAAAGTTAGATTTTGTTTGAGAATGTAGTACATAAACTTGTATTTCTCTTCCTCTTGAAATTGAGATAAACTTGTAACTCGAATTCTTATTGCTTTCATGTTTGCTAGTATCAAATTTTAAAGCATTCTTTTGTTGAATTTAAACCAACTAGATTTAGTACATTATAAGGATCTTATAGTTTTTTGTCTATTAAATAATGACAAACTTAGTTTATAACAATTCATCAAATATCAATAACTCTTCTTCTAATTCTTTCTATATATCTCGTGGTACTAAATAAGCTCTAACAAGGGTAGGCATGCAAGTATAGGTGTTAGTCAATATCTTAATGGTAACTAACCTATGACAATTAAATCTCACCTCATACTAAAAAGGACTTTTAATTTGTAAGTATGAACTATGATCAATTTAATGTTGGTTTATACCCTACAACCAATTGGTTTAGTTATAGTTTATTGATAATTATTTAAAGGCATTCTTTATCTTGTATATGTTTATATGTATATGATAAAATCTATAGGATAATTGAACATTGCTAATGAAATTATAATGAGATTATAATTATGAGATTCATATTGAATTTATGTAATATCCCTAAATTATTCCTAGTCATTGTTCTATTAAAAATAGACATTAATATATTGTAAAAAGAATAGCACACATTTTGTTTTTCCTTATGAAAGAAGTAGTCGATCTCATATACTAAAGTATGGAGAAACTTAAATAAACATATGGGTGCTGGTTAGGGAAAAAGTTCATTGAATAGAC
>JAOTJB010000008.1:28636440-28648197 GCA_027123815.1 Erythroxylum minutifolium | reverse complement strand
AAATCTCAAGTTAGTTGAGCTATCACCACCCTAAGAAAAAACAACAGATGCTTATGGAAGCAATCCTTTTTTCAACCTTACTAGAATAACTGACAATCCTTAAACTTCTGGGACAAATGAACAGCTCAAAGATGAAGTTGCTAAAATTCAAATATTGCAACAATAGATCAAAAAATATTGCAAGAAAGAAAATAGACATATGAAAGTCAACATAGTCATACCTTACAATAATTATGGAAAGAAGCCCCATTTACACTCTAACAATCAATATCACTTGAACATGGCATATAGGGTAAGTCTAACAGCCAATTGTCCATTAGTATCGATGTCTTAATGGAGTCATTATCGTTTAGGTTTAACAAGCCAACCCTAGACATTTATGACTACATACAAAACCATATCCATCATATGTGCTGATATAGAGAACTTACGGACTTGTGTACCACATTTAGGCTTAACAATAAGGAAAATCATGTCTTTTTATAGAAAATGATGTTTTTTTTCATTTTTTAATTTGAAAAATTAGGTCGAGATGTGCTGAGTCGGGCTTTGGGTATTTAGGCCCTATCAGTTTTTGGGCTCAAGCTCGACTACCTTATGCCTAATTATGTCTCAAGTTAGGCCCAGTAGAAGCTTTTAAGCAGGGCTTGGACTTGAGCGGGCAAGGCCTAGCTAGGTCCATTGCCACCCCTAACCACATTTAATGCCGTAAAATGTATCTTTTCTTCACCTTGATCAGTACATCATGATACTAGTTATGTAACTTGCCTATAGCCTTATTAGCCACCTTCCAATAATTAACCTCCAAATTCATATCACAATTTATAAATAATAGGCATAGACCTAGAGACTTTATTAACTAATGGATTTAAAATTTTTAACGGGGTTATATACAACACTTCAATTCTAAGACAATCTAAAATCTTAGTCTTGATGCTTGGGTGGTAGCAATAGTCTTTGTAAATAGTCTTAAACCTTGTTAACCTTTGTAGAATTTTGATATAGAAAAAATGAGTTTGAAGTTTTGAGGAGGTGCAAAATATAATTTAAAAATATGTAGATCTAAAGGATGCTGAATGTAACATGAGAAGGTCCACCAATAAACATAATGAAAATAAAAAGAAAGGCATGTTTTTGGTTAACAAAGCTAAGAAGAAGAAGCCACAGATAGAAGAATCCAAAGATAAAAATGGGAGGATTAAGGAAGATCTCCCTAGGTTTAATACATCACCTAACAACATTGTCAATTACATCCTAGATAACAATATAGTCGAGAATTAAAAAGAATGACCACTAACTCTACTAAAAGGGACAAAAACCTATACTACCATTTCCATTAAGATGATAAGAAAAATAATATAGATTACAAAAATCTCAAAAGTGTAGCCAATGGCTTGGTGAAATAAGTAATGTTAAGTCATTTCTTGAAAGAAAATGATAAGGATCATTAAGTTGGAGAGGAATGAATAAACCCTTCATAGGGGTCCAAAATTAGGGAACCATATAAGGACCACACCCTATTTAAAGTTCAATCCATATTATGATATAAAGTGATCATAAAGGGTCAAAACCAAAGTTAAGTGAAAGACAAATGAGTTGATTATAACAGACCTAATAAAAGGATGAAGGTATTTGAGATCACCTTTTAAAAAACAAATAATAGGTCCTTAGTCCACCCTTATGAAGATGTCATGGTTATAACTTTATTGATATCCAAATCCTTAGATAAGAGAATATTAATAAATACATAAAGTGTTGCGGATATTTTATTTTATGATAGCCCTCAAAAGATGGGAATCTTAACGGATAGGCTGGAACATATTACCTTACTTTTGGTTTACTTTAAAGGAGACTAAATATACACTAGAATATATCTTTACCTTTGACATTAGGGACATAATCAATAAGAGAAACTAACATAACATAATTTTATGCAGTATTGAGAGCCTCTAAATACAATTCTATAATTTGTAGGCCATCTCTATATATAGTACAAGTAATATTATCACTTTACTAGTTGGTGATGAATTTACTAACTCTGATTAAAGTATATGAGATGGATAGACACTAAAGGATGGAAAAACATTGATGCTAACCCTAAAATAAATAAATGATGCATATATGATAAATATTGAAGAGTTAAATGCCAAGGATATGATAGGAGAGATTAGGGGTAAGCTAGAAGAAGAATTTAAGCGACTTACAGTAGGAAGACCTGAAGATTGTGAGATATTTAAGGCAAAGATGAAAAAAAAGATATAAAGAAATTCTCACTAAAAAATATGGAAAACTTTTACGTGGTGTCTAACTGATACGCTAAGGGTGAGCAGGGAAGTAATATCCCTTAAATTAACATGATGATCCCTCTTTAGGCCAATAAAATAAAAGAAAGGGAATTTAATAATAAAAGGCTTTTAGATGCAGGGCTTTATTAGAGAAGTTAACCACCATGAGTGACTTACTAATGTGATTATAATTAAGAAAGAGAAAAGGAAATAGATAATGTATATACACTTCACAAATTTAAACAATGCATACCTAAAAGATAGCTACCCTTTAGCAAAGACAGATGAATTGGTGGATGCCACTTCAAATCACTAGACTTATAAATTTCTTGAATGCCGACTCAATGTATAATTAAATCAAGATGATAGACAAAGAAAATAAATTATTTATCACAAATGAGGGTATCTACTATTACAAATTCATGCCTTTTTATCCTAAAGAATATTATGGTATCTTATTACAGGTTAGTAAACTTGTTCTTTTGCAAACAACTAGGGAGAACCATGGAAGCATACGTCAATGACATGATTGTAAAATAAAGATAAGAGGAAACTATGTTATCAACTTGGAAGAATGTTTTATAACTATGAAACTATGATATGAAATTGAACCTAAAAAATGCATATTTGGTGTTACAGTGGGCAAGCTCATCATATCTATAGACACCCATATATAGAAGTTAATCTGTAGAAAATTGAGGCCATCTTGTGCATAAAAGCACTTAGAAACATGAAAGAAGTACAACTGTTAACATACAAGATAACAAGCTTATCAAGATACCTTTTAAGATCTGTCGAATGATACTTGCCGTTTTTAAACAATTGAAAGGTTTCTTCAAAAGTCTGTAATTATTATTAATCTCAAACACAAAAGAGTCATTATATCTCTACATAGTTGTTTCAAATAAAGCCGTCATCTTTTTCTAATTAGGGAAGGAGACAATACCCAAAGGCCAATATATTATTTAAACTATTTAAGGCTAGAAAAAATGGTATATGCGCTACTCATTACTGTAAGAAAATTAAAGCTTTTATTTTTTAGGTTTATACTATAAGTATAGCCATTTCTGCTGAAGTTGGCTAATAACTTCATATTAAAAATATAGCCATTAATTCAAACTCATAACACGTACAAGGTAAAAGACAAACTAGTAAAACATAAAGAAACTTTCAAGCAAATAAAAGAAAGTATACACGTAGGCATTAAGTTATTACTTAGGCAATATAATTACAAGTTTGATCAAACATAAAAAATAGGAGCCAACAACAATGTCATCCCTCGAGGAACCTTGTATGAAGATTAGGAAAAGCTAATGATATTATAGGTCAACCAATAAAAGAAGACAAAGCATATTAGACGTATCTAAGAGAATTCCTTAGGTCTAAGAGAATTCTCTTTAACTCCCTAACTGATAAAGAAGACTTGCAGGCCTAAAAGCCTCAGATCTAAGAGAAGTTCCTTCAAATTCCTAGTTTATCAATAAAATCTTATATATTAAAAGGCCTCAAATCTATAAGAAGTCCATTTAGCTCCTTAGCTTATAAAGAAAAACCTACATTTTTAAAAGTCTGAGACTCAAGAGAAGTCTCTTAGCATAAAGGAAAACCGTAAAGTTTATGAGCCTTATATCCAAAAGAGGTTTTTTTTATAGATATCGATAACCGATCCTAAAGCAACAATAGGTTGAAAATCCCTGGAAATTAGTTAAAAATTTCAAATTTGTTAAGTAAGAGTTCTATAAATATATCAAGCTAACTTAATATCTTTTCACTAGAAAATTGTCAAGGTAAAAGACCTAATCTCTACAAGCTTGCTAGGTCCTCTTATATCCTTCCTTTAGAAATTTGATAAGGCAAAGGAGCTAGACTTTGTAGGCCTATCAAGTTCATTAAGATAAGCTTTCAGAATTTGTTAAGGCAAATGAGCTAGATTTTACTAGCCTATAAGATTTTTTAAATTATCTTTCAAATTTTGATAAGATAAGGGATTTATAATTTTTAGACATATTAGATTCATTAAATTATCTTTTAAAATTTAGTAAGGTAAGGGATCTAGATTTTATGGACCTATCAAGTTTAGCAAATTATATTTCAAAATTTGACAAGGAAAAGGAGCTAGACTTCCTATACCCTTTAAGTTTATTTAAATATTATATTCCATGTTTATTAAATATTAAGTAAGCCCAAACACACCAGGATACAAAAATTGAAAATTTATATAATTAAAAACATTGTTAGACATGTGCAAACTATTTGTACTTTTACACCTTTACAGACAAAGGGGAAATGAAAAAAGAAAAAGAAATAAGGGGTCTAAATAGAGAGAGGTTAGAAAATGCAAGATTATCATCGATAGATTAAGACACACTTCTCTTGTGGGATCGATAACTTTAACATCTCCATCAATCCTATCAAATTTATTAGTCTTCTTGTTTTGAGTTGGTCTAGGCGTAGAGGAAACCTTAGTAATGTCTAGATTTAAAAAAGATAGGTCTTTGAACTTCTTCTATGCAACCTCCCTATATTCCTTATTATCGTAATTATAATCTTCAAAAGAATTAGATGCCAAATATGAAGTAATCTCCTTAAAGCATATATACTTGCCCCTTCAACTCAATACCTTATCTATCAATATTACATCCTATTTCTCCAACTTATTGAGGCACTTGAATAGTTATTTCACAGTACCCTCCTTCTCTTACTTAAACACCTCCATATTGTTGTAGTCCTCCAAGGCAACACCCTCAGCCTCTTTTTAATACTGGAAAACCTACTAAGTTCTCTATACACCTTCATAAAAATATGAAAGTGATAACTTAAAAGAAGAAAATATAGTGTCATACTTAATAACAAACGATAAAATCTTAATTACTTACGTAAAGTTATCCTAAAAACATGCCTTTAAGAGAATATGTTTAAAAAGTTGACATTTATCGTTGCCAAGTTTTAAATATCCTTATAATTCAAAATCCCATGAACTATCATCTGAAACCCGCTCCAAAACTTAGTAAAGATGTTATTAGTCTTCTTTAGGTTGAAGATAGGGAAGAAATGCTTATCTTTCCCAAAAAAATTTAGTTAAAATAGGGAGAGAGAAGAAATTCTATACAAGCTGGGATGAGTAAAGAGGAGAGGATTGAGAAGGTTAAGATATAGTGTTGGAGCTAATAGGGAGATATGGCTTGATTATAGTAATCTTATCACTATGAGACACCTTCCCCTTTTTCTTCCCCCTAAATAACGAAGCTAACAAGCCTTTCGTCTTATTTACTTTAGTCTTTGCAAATATCTTATTGATATTCATTTCTATCATAAAAATATTGGAGATGTCAATACGATCTTAGAAAACACAATCATAATAGAAAAAGTAAACAATGTAAACTCTAAGGGTTCTTTTCTATAAAAGACACAGCTAACTCAATCAGGCTAAGCTCATAAATGAGAGTCTCTCTGTGTGAAAAAGGGTATGATGGTCTTTATGATATAAACTTTAGGGATACATTGTTACCATCATATTAGGTAAACATTTCACACTTTAGAAAACTTAAAAGCCTACTTGCATGCTTTGTTTGGTAAGAAAATGAAATTATCATTCCATTTGTGTAGCCTTTTAAGGAATATCAATACATGAAATCCACTCCTCATGTTTAGGCTTTAACATCCACTTTGTGTCCTAATAAGTTTGCATTAGTGCATGAACTTAAATGGCTTAGGGCTGGAAACACTTGTATAATACTATAATTAATGATGAAAATGACTAACAAGCTTTAAGCATCAGGATATATTTCACTAAGACCTAAACCTTTAGTATTGACGATCTGAATCAACATAAGGTGGATGGTGAAACGAAGCCCACACCTGAACCAATCATGGTAAAATCCAACCTCTTTAGGCCTGGTATAGTAAATACGTTCTTCATCCTTAAGATATCGTAACGCTATCTCCTCAAGGATGTGAAATTTCTCTCTTATAATCTCAAAATTTATTCTCCTATACTTGATTAACTGTAGTTGTGTTTGAAAGTTCTCATTAAAATCCCCAACCATAGGGTTCAATGAAGAGTTACACAAGTAGGGAACTTATGTAGACCTAAATAATCTAGACATATATGCCCTAATTATTATGGATGAGACAGATATAGTCTTACCAAGCATGATGGATATATAGCTCCTACATCACTATACTTAATAAAGTTGAAACAAGTAGCCTCACTTCCTGAGCTAGTCCTATCATACCTGTTACTTTTTATAATTTAAAAAGTAAAATAGGAGGGATGTAGTCTTATATGATACCCAAAGGAGTCCCTAACTATTAAAGATGACAGTGATATCATCTCACAAGATGTGATGGATATATAGTTAACCTTTTACAATAGGAGGAAACTTAACCTATTTTGTTATTTTTATTAGAGCTAAAACTACTAGCCCTACTCCTTAAACCAGTCCTATCATACATGTTACTTTTTATAGTATAAAAAGGTAAAAAGGAAGGGATGTAGTCTTACCTTTAAAAAGATGACAAGCCTATCGAGCACTAAAATGTTGAATCTTCATAAGAAAGTAAGATCATAAATAAAGTTAGAGGTGGCTTCTCTCTTAAGAATGCAAGCAGATAGATAAAAGGAAGGGCTAGTTTCTCTCTCAATAACTCTAAAAAAAGATAAAAGGGAACCATGTTCCATATTCTGTGTCTGTTATATAGTCTATGGTCTAGATTTACTTGAATCAAAGATCAATATTGACGATTCATCAATCTATAGGAATGAGGTTCTTTACATTGTAAGGGAAAATTGTATTCTATAAAAATATTCTTTAAGGAATCTTCTAAAAGAGGATTCATGTTAGGTGATCAACCTGTCTCATATAGGCTTAAGTAGTGAACATAAGATGGATGTCTGAAGATTGATGTCTCTCTTATGCCTATTCATAATATGCATGTATGGTTTTATTAACTGGTATCTAAGAAATGATTTTGAATTATTAATATATTATTCTTGAGTTATGAAAAGGTCATCTTAATTAACAAACATCCTTATAAACCTAAGTAGTAAAAGTTTTTTTCTCGATCCAAGATTAGAAAAACTTAGAGGCAAATGATTCACCTATAATAAATGTAAGAAATGAGTTTAATTTATTCATTATGACCTATCAACCTTCTTTAGGCCCACCTAAGAGCCCTAATTATCTAAAAATAATAATTTTAATAAAGTTGGAAAATTCTTGACTTGACTTTCCAATTTTAGTTAATGACTACGGGTAATTTTTTCCTTGCCTATTACCACCATTGGGTTCCTTGCCTTTTGGGAAAGGAAACTACACCAGAGCACATTCTAAGAAGCCATAATTATACCTCTTCCATAATTACATCTTTTTTTCACTCCTTTTGTAAACTCCCGAACTCATCTTTCTAAGTTGCCTCGGACAATTTTGGACTTTATACCCTTACAACCTATACTCACCCCGCAAACTCCAACTTCCACTCTTTCCGCTATTAGTTAACACTCTTAGTCATTCTTCTTTTATAATAAAAAGCACGACTTTGTTTCTAACTCTACTAGCTGGCCTTCTCACACCATTATGTTGAAAGTTACTGATGCTACTATTTTAGCTTAGAATTTTCCTTTTCCTTGTTTAAAATCTTCTTTAAACTCTTCATCTACTACCTTTCCTTTTTTGACCATTCATTCCTTAGTCCCATCCATGCCCTTAGGAATCTCTTAAACTCCCTCCTTGTCCTCCTCATCCTCCTCCTCTCTCTCTTTCTCTCTCCCTATGGTTTCTCTAACTAAGATTGCTACCCTGCCTCTTCAAGGGCTAACTTGGCACTTGTAATTTCTAACCCTTAAAACCAATTTGGTATAAAAACAAACATGGTGTTAGGTTTTAGGCGATGCATCACTAAGTGAGAAGCTAAATTGCTTACCTCCAATCAGATATGGTAATGACCTTGTCTAACCTCCAATCAAGGTCTTAAAGGCTGGGGCTTCAATATTTTCCAACACCTTAATATGTTATTTTCTTGATAAAAGACCTAATTTCTTTTAATTACAAATATAATCACAAGACAATTGGAAGAAAATGGGGTTGGAAAGTTTCCTCATAGTTGATCTATTTATTCTGAATATGATATTTGGAGTTCAACACCTAGAACTCAAAGATTCAAGTGGTTAGTGCCCATCATCACCACTTTCCTTTAGTAATGCTTCTTATTAGAAACTTATTAAGCTTACTAGATACTTTTGTATCAACTTGAGTTGTTAAATCTACTATATTTCTCTTAGCTTACTAGTTACTTTTGTATCAACTTAAGTTGTTAAATCTACTACATTTCTCTTATTTTTTGTTTCGTAACTTAGACTTTGACCTTTGTAATTCTCTTTAAATCCCTTTAATTAATTATTCTTTAATTTTTGGAAAAAATGAAGATGAAAGGATATTAATTTAAACATAAAAAATATTCTTTGAAAAGAGATTAAAAGAAAAATTTGTAACTTCAGCACTTATTTATATATTCTAGGATGAAGTTAAATTTTAAAAAGTTTTATGTAAGTGGATTGTCAAGTATGTATTCGAGATTTTACATAATTTTATTGACACAGTTGATAAAGTTATCAATTTGATCCTTAAATCTTAAGAATTAAGTTTGAATCTCTTAAGATGAAATTGCTAAATTAATTTTAGATTTGGTTGAAGTTATTTTTTCAAAACTCTAGAAAAGAGATATTGGAAATGATGTTAACTAAGTAAGAAGAGGAACAAGTAAAGATTGAAAATTGAGGTCGTGGTAATTTTCTTGGCTAAAAAAGAGGAAGACTTGATATGGTTCATTTTATTTTCAACTCAAATTAAGTGCATGGTTTAAAAGAATATGATAGAGGATGTTGATTTGTATATGTAACTAAAGTATAACTAGAGTTCTAGAATCTTGACAAGTGGCACTTTAAGATTATTATTTAATAAAAATGATTAACTTATATATTAATTTAATTTATTCATCAAATATTTTAATTTTAAGTAAAATTTACAACAAAATTGGTATAATTATGTTGTATGCACATATAAATAAGGTAAAAAATAATTACAATAAATAATTTATTACTTTGAAAAAAATTTTAAACCTAGGACAATATTTTAATACATTTTTAAAATTATTAAAAAAATTTTCCTTTAAAATTTTTTTACAACTTTAATATTATTAAAATCAAATAAAGAAATATCTTTGAAGTTCAAATTAATTATTTTTTGTATTATAAGAAGTCAATCTCTTCCACCATTTATATTGTTTCTTTGATGTAATTAATCTCATAATAGTATTTTTGTTAAATTAAAATTTGATTGATTATATATCACTTTTTATGTTAAGATAAACAATAAATTTCAATAAAAATTTAACTAATTGCAATGTGTCATTTGATACTATATATAAGAATAATATGACCTGATAAATATAAATAAGAATCAAATGAAGATTTTATTTTGTATTCAAATGTTTTATACCTTATTTTATTGAATAAATTTAAGATTTTTAAATAAAAACATTATACACTGCAATTTAGGTTAGACATAGTAGATAATAATATATTATTTTAATAAATATAATATATAACCATAAAAATAAAATTGTAAGGTTACTTACTTTTACATGAAAATAAGTCCAATTAGTACATAGAGAACACATTAATGCTAATGTGAATTCAAATTAATTATGTTTCGGCCCTTCCTCTTAGAAAGATGATCAAAAATTTCCCAATGGTGGAGAAAATAAAGAGCTTGGTTTATTATTAACTTGTGGTGCATTTGAAGAAGAAGATTAACATGATTTCTAGATAAAAAGCAAATGACCAAGTGATGGGTGAGAAGTTTTTTTTTATTTTTATTGTAGTACGTTAGTTGTGAAAGGTTGTAGCAATGATAGTATTATAGGCAAAGCAATATTCATATCAAATAAAAAGCATGGCATATTAGTGTAATCCATGTTTTAGAAAAAGGGGATTTAAAAACACAACATGTTAATAGGTCTTTCCCCTCTCCTTTACTTATTTCGTTATTTCCACTTATTTTTTTAAATATGAACTTATTAAATTTTCTGCAAGTTATATGTAAGATTAACAAAAGTAGGTGTGACAATTAATGATTAGAATGCAAGTTTGTCATGTTCTAGAGACCAAAAGTGAAGAAAAAGACAAAAATCAATTTCCTACTCTGGTTCATTAGTTTTTAAGTAGGTAATCACTCTCTTTAAATTTAAGATTAAACATATTTATTTATTTATTATTTGGGTTAGTCATTGTATTTAATATGCTACATAGAGAAAATTAATTTTCTAAGGATATCTTTTTGATTTATTAAGTTAAATATGTTTTTAGATAAGGGTTTAAAAGTCAATTACATGAATTAGAATATACATAGATGTTAAAGCATTCTATTTACTAAATATGTTAGATATGGATTTTGTCCTCTTTCGTTATCTTTAAGTTTCTTTGGAATGTTACGATACTATATTTGTTATTACTGAAGTTGTTTAATGCTATACTAAAAGACTCTGGTGGTCTAAGAGAAGCTACTACGGATATGAAATGGGATATCAGTTGATGAACCACTCTTTATGTTTCTATGGCTAATATATTAGTAAATGATTAAACAACAAGTTATACAACATATGTGTCATTGGATTCTCTCTCAATGAATTTGATAAATGTATTGGTAAATAATTAACAAATGAGTTATATATGTTTTTTTTACAAAAGCATTTTAAAGTGATTTTTATGATTTACAAATTCTTTTTAAGTGGTTTATATATGTTTTTACTTATTGCTTCTGGAAAATAGAAAAGAACACTCTATAGTATGGTTTTTCTTTCCTTTCAATATGCACTACAAGAAAACTGCCATTTTGAGACAAAAATTACCGACGGAAAATAAAAACATTCCGTTCATAATACATATTACTGACGGAATTTACCGACAGACGAAAGTTTCGTAGATTTGGTCGTAGCTAATACTTACCGACGGTCAAAGCAGATTCTGTCGGTAATTTTATTGATGGTAAATTTGCTACCGTCGATAAATTTAGCATCGAAATTTTATCTTACCGTCGATAACTATACTGACGGTTAGCTCTGTGCTTGACTGTCGATACAATTTAGCGATGATTGTGTTGTTCTATCGGAATATTTACCGATGGTAACAAACTTACGGTCGGTATATTTGCTAAAAGCTTAACTGACGGAAATGAATTTCTGTCTGTAATTCCTTATATCTTAACGACGGAAGTACTCGTGGACTGTCGGTAATTTGTCATGTATTTACCGATGGATATTTCTTTCCGTTGGTAAATGCGTTACTTAATTTTTTGAAAATAGGTAATATATATTGTCATTATATTTAAATTATGGTCAATGCGTAATTTTAATAATTAGAAATTTATAGTATACATTTAATTTGCGGAAATAGAAATTTTGATTAATGATTAAA
>JAOTJB010000008.1:28597431-28614734 GCA_027123815.1 Erythroxylum minutifolium | reverse complement strand
TTGATCAAATCAAGGAGTATAATATGTGCTAGTCTATCCAGATTAGCAGTGTCCTATCTCATTAATCATATGACTAGCGATAATTTAGATACTAACATAATTGCACATGATAGGAATCTTATTATCATGATCTCATCATGATTTCCTTTATTCTATGTTTTGTATCATGGACTTCATTAATTCGATTTAAGAATGACATCAATTCATCAATAAATGAATATCAAATTAATGAAAATTTTGCTTTCGCTTTATTAATCAAAATAAGGTTTATACAAAAGTACTAAAGGCGATTGCCTTTAGAGCACTACTCTAACAATCTCCCACTTGTACTAAAGTCAATAACCTTTGTATCTAATACCATAGGCGAGTACACTATAATCAAATTTCATTTGAGAAATGACTTAGTCAAAGGATCAGTGATGTTTTGATCTGTGGGCACTCTCTCTATCTTCACGTCACCTCTATCAATGATCTACCTGATCAGGTGATATCTATTAAGTACATGCTTGGACCTATGATGAGACCTTGGTTCCTTGGCTTGAGCAATAACCACATTGTTGTCACAATATAATAGTATTGGGTTTACAATGCTCGAAATCACTCCAAGTTTCGTAACAAACTTCTTGATCCAAACAGCTTCTTTTGTTGCTTTCACAGCTGTAATGTACTCTGACTCGATCGTTGAATCTACAGTCATCTCTTGTTTGAAACTCTTCCAACTGACTGCTCAACCATTTAATGTGAAAATTTAACCTAACTAAGATTTGGAGTCATCCTAGTTAGAATGAAAATTGGCATTTTTATGCCCGCTCACTACGAGATCTCCATCTCCATATACCAAGAATACATCCTTAATTCTTCTCAAGTACTTTAGGATATTCTTGACAGCCACCCAGTGACAATCACCAAAATCTGATTGACATCTACTCGTAACACTTACAACATATGATATATCAGGTCTTGTGCATAACATAACATACATGATTGATCCTATTGTCGAATCATACGAGATCAAACTTATGTGAGTCCTCTCATCTTGCATCTTGGGACACATAGATTTTGAGGGTTTCTTCCCATGAGTTATGGGAAGAAACCCTCCCTTGGACTGCTCTATGATAAACTTGTTTAGCACTTATGTATGTATGTAGACTATGAAAGACCTAGCAACCTCCTTGATCTATCTATATCTTTATTCCCAATATATAAGTTGCTTCTCTAAGGTCTTCCATAGAGCAATTTTGAGACAACCAAATTTTGACAGATTGCAAATTTGAGACATCATTTGCTATTAGTAATATTTCATCCACATATAACACAAGGAATATGATAGCACTCGCACAGACCTTTTTGTACACACAAAGTTCATCCGAATTTTGTGAGAAACCAAACTCTTTGATTGTCACATCAAGTCAGATGTTCCAATTTTTGGATGTTTGCTTTAATCCATAAATGGATTTCTAAAGCTTGCATACCTTTTCACTATCTTTAGATATAAAGCCCTCAAGTTGTATCATATACAAATCCTCGACTAGGTTTCCATTCAGGAAAGTCATCTTTACATCCATTTGCCATATCCCATAATCATAATGAGCAACAATGGCTAGGATTATTCTAATGGATTTAAGCATGGCTATAGGGCTAAATGTCTCGTCATAGTCAACTCTTTGTCTTTGACAATAACCTTTAGCAACTAGCCTCGCTTTATAGGTAATCACATTACTATCCATGTCAATTTTCTTCTTAAAAATCCACTTATAACTATGGATTTTGGCCCTTTGGATGGGTCAACCAAAGTCCATACTTGGTTTTCAAACATGGAATCCATTTCGGACTTCATGGCTTGAAGTCATTTTTCATATTATGAACTCTTTAGAGACTCTTCATAGGTTATAGGCTTATCTTCCTTTATAAGCAATACGTCATTATGTTCACTTACGAGAAATCCATATCTCTCTAGAACATTATGTATCCTAGTTGAACTATGAACATTTTGTGCGTCAAAAGGTTCAACTATTATCTCATCTCTATAAACAACAATCTTGGGTTCAGGCAGTTGATTTGCGTCTATTTGAGCATTATGAACTTCAACAAGTTCAACTTTGCTCTCACTATCTTCTCTTAGAAGAAAATCTTTCTCTAAAAAGACAACATGCTTTGAGACTAACACCTTTTGCTCTAAAGCATTGTAGAACTGATATCCAATTGTTTCCTTAGGATATCCTACAAACAGACATTTTTTAGATTTCACTTCAAGCTTTTCTGATTGAATTCGCTTCACGTAAGCTAGAAAACCTAAACTTTCATACGAGAAAGATAAGGTTTTTTATTAGTCCATATCTCATATGGAGTAATGTCAACTGCTTTTGTGGGGACTCTATTTATCACATAAACAGCAGTCTCGAGTGCATAACTCCAAAAGAATTTTGATAGATCTGTTAAACCCATCATTGACCTTACCATGTCTAATAAGGTTCGGTTTCTCCTTTCAGCCACACCATTATATTGCCGTGTGTAAAGTGGATTTCACTGGGATACAATCCCGTTTTCGCTAAGATAACTTAAAAATTCCTCGTTTAAGTATTCACTACCTCGATCTGATCAAAGTTTCTTGATACTTTTCCCGAGTTGTTTCTGTACTTAATGTCTAAATTGTTTAAACATTTCAAATGCTTCAGACTTATATCTCATTAGATACATATACCTATATCGTGAATAATCATCAATAAAGGTAATGAAGTACACAAAACCACCTCTGGCATGAATGGAAATAGGACCACATACATTAGAATATATTAAGTCTAATAACTCATTCGCTCATTCACCCTTTCCTTTAAAAGTTAATTTAATCATCTTGCCTAACAAGCAAGATTCACATGTGTCATATGATTCATAATCAAATGACCCTAAGCTACCACTCCTGTATAGCTTAGACATATGTCTCTCACTTATATGGCCAAGTTGACGATGTCATAAGTAAGATGATTTTAATTTATCTCATTTTTTCTTTTATTGTCATTGATATTTAAAATTGGATTGCACATATCTAATATGTAAATACCATTGCACAATGTCGAAGTACCATACAACATTTCATTCAACTTAATTGAACAACCATTCCTAGAAAAAGTTAAATGAAATCCCGTTTTATTAAGACATGAAATAGATATAATGTTCTTTGTCACAACGGGTAAATAATAACAATTATCAAAAATTAACTCTAGCCTACTAGGAAGATACAAAACATAGGTTTCTACAGCTAATGTAGTAACTCTTGCTCCATTTCCCACATATAGGTCTATCACTCCCTTCTTGAGCAGTCTACTATCCCTGGGACTCCGCATATCAACACATTTGTATAAGCCACATCCGGTATATAATACCTAAATGTTATGATCAGAAATAGTATTAACCTCAATGACAAATAACATACCTGAAGTAGACAGTGGAGCATCTATTGCCTTCTTCTACTTCAGTGACTCCATATAGGCTTTACAGTTACTCTTCCAATGCCCTTCTTTGTTGCAATAGAAGCATATTCCCTTTGGTGTATTTTCCTTTATCTTCTTCTTGGCTACACCTTCCACTGGCTTCTTGGACATCTTCTTCTTCTTTTGGTTCCTCTTGCGAGAACCAGAAGCAGAGTCCACCAGCATCATAATATTAGTGTCCTTCCTGACAATTTGCCCAATTATTTTGAGTCGATTAATTAGCTCATGTATCGAGGTGGATATTTGGTTCATTCGATAGTTAAACATAAACTGTGAATAACTATCGATCAAACCAGTCAAAATTAAGTCTATACTTAATTTATGATCCATTATGAAACCCAAACTGACTAACCTCTTAATGTATCAATTCATCTTCAGAGCATACTGCACTAGATATGATCCCTCAATCATCTTAGAGCGGAAGAGTAACCTCGAGGTCCTAAAACTTTCAGATCGAGCTTGCTCATCAAACAGTTCCTTTAGATGGTAGACTATGGTATGAGCATTTATAGCCTTATGATGCTTTTTCAATTCTAGTGACATAGAGGCCAACATAATACAGCTAGCCAACTCACTATCATCCAGTAGCTTCTTGTAAGCTTTCTGATCCTTATCAGAGGTATCGGCAGTAGGGGGATCGAAAAGTGGCCCAATCTAGGACATATCCTAGTTTCTTATATTTGAGACCAATTCTCAAATTCCATAGCCAATCGAAGAAGTTTGGTCCCGTGAGTTTGTTGGAGTCTAGTAGAGAGTGTAAGTTCACACTAGATGAAGACATCGTGGTGATTCAATAACCTAAAAGAATGAGAGAGAGCATTAGAATGTACATAAATGGATATCGATAAGGAGTTTATCACATGCATTATGAGTCCCAATATTTTATCTGCATCTATAGCACTCACTACGAATCCGAGAAAACATATAGTTTTCCTATTAGATCGATATCCAACATCACTAAGAATAACCTTGGGTTTGCCCAACAAGTCATTTTATGTTAATCGATAGGTATCATTCATAATAATTCCATTCAGTTATGCAACTATCGACGTGTGCCATCAACTGTTGATTTAGCACACTCATTGGGTTATCAACTCTTGATACGTATATATCCCATGTATACTACCTAACTTCGCCTCTATCCATATTGACCTTAGGTTTGCCCAATAAATCAACGCTTTTAGTTAGGACTAATCTATTAATCCAAAAATCTAATTTCTATGGTTTGAACATACTCGTATAGACCGGGCTTGGGTTTGCCCAACAACCCAATACTAAAAGAACTCTGATTCTTGCCATATCAATGGAAGACGTAAGTCCTAATATTTTGGTTGAGGGATTTGTTCTTAGTTCTCATCAATTCTTAGATGGACTTATTTATATCTCATATATATATTTGGATAGTTATTATAACTATATAGCATGATTATTGACACTTTAATTAAATTGAGCTTATGCGCAGAACCACCCTATCATGTCTTTTTAACCAACCTTTAAAATGCATCTAATGCATGTAACACATAAACGAGGTCTAATTTAGGTTGTTACTTGATTATGTATCAAAAGTTCGTGATTCGATTTAACTCTTAAACCGAATCGGGTGCTAGTATTAGTCTTTGCTAATTTAAATTATGAATGTGATTCGATTAGGAGCCTTAAATTTTGATTATTTTGATGTTCAAATTAAAAAATTTAGTTCTAGCTAAATTAAATAATTATGAATTAATTATTTTTCTATTCACACTAAAAATGTAATTGCTCTACTTGAATTAATTCTAAATTAATCCCTAGGGTTCCAAAATTCTTGAATATCAATTAGTCATCTAAAACATCCCTAAGTTATCTTAAATTTATCAAGACAATCTCAACACAAGTCAAAAAAATATGTTGATGACCAAAACTATCAAGATACATAAGTTAACCTACTAGACATTAAAGAGACCGATTCGATGTCCGAAAATTTTCCAGAATCCTAATTTCAAGCACATGCTACTAGCATGAAAATAATATATTTCTTATCTATTAAAATTGTTTCAAGGTCTTATAATCGAAACACATACATATAAGTCATCATACAAGTCAACCCCATCAGGCTTTAAAAAATTGCCCAGTGTTGACTTTGACTTGATCTATTAATTGAATCAAGTTCAAGTAATACTGGAAAAATTCCAGAGTCTTATACACATTCAAAATATGTAATGTATATGCTGCTTTTGAAAATTTCGTAATAATTCTATACATTTTTTTTAATTTTCGTTCACAGAAATGTTTATAAGGTGTTATATTATGTTTTTGCCAAAGGAAAATGCAATTAAATGTCATTTGCTATTTTATTACGGTTTTAGTTTCAGCCTGATGCATGTATGAAGTTCTGGGAAATTCTAGATATCTGATGAACATGCATGCTCGTAAATTCCATAATAATTTTATAAAATTATTTATGAATTTTCTTCATGAACATGCACGTATGATGTTGCCATGTGTATGAGAGGCATGACACCTATTTTTGAAATCGAGAATAAATAATTTATCATTTCAAAAATAGCTATCATGCATCTCATACACGTGGCAACATCATATGTGCATGTTCATGAAGAAAATTCATAAAAAAAATTTATAAAATTATTTTGGAATTTACAAGCATGTATGTTCATCAGATTTTTAGAATTTTCCAGAATTTCATACATGCATCAGACTAAAACTAGAATCGTAATAAAATTGCAAATGAGATTCAATTGCATTTTCCTTTGTTAATCAAAATAAAGTTTGTACAAAAGTGCTAATGGCCATTGTCTTTAGAGCACTACTCTAATAGAAAATGCCTAATTTGATAAGATGTGATAGTCCTTATTATTATAATAAGATAAAAAAGAAATATAAAAGAAAGAAATATTTTAAGAAACATAAAGAAAAATATTATAAGAAAAAGGAAGGATATAAAACTAGAAAACTTATGTTTAGAAGAAATAAAAAGAGAATTGAATGTTAGTGCTACCATTGTAAAGAAAAAGGACACTACGCTAGTGAATGTCTTAGAAGATTTAATAAAATGAAAATAGAAATAGATGATGAAATAAATGAAATTATAGAAAATGAAACTTTTATTGGAATCATTGCCTTTAAAGAATGCTCTTCTGAAGAAAGCATTTTTATAATCATAGATACAGAATACTAAGAAACCTCAAATTTTGAAATAAATGAGTGAAATAGAAGAATCTTCTAATGCTCAAAATGATAAACAAATAATAGATAATATAGTAGAAGCATTTGAAAAACATGGAGACTATAGTAAAGAGGCTCTAATTGATAGAAAAATACTTAAAAAGATTCATAATACAATGTTTTCTGTAAATTCTTACAACAGGTTTAACATGACACTTCTAGAAAAAAAATAAGGTTAAAATCCAAAAAAAAACATATGGTCTACAGGATTAATATTAAAGAAACATTAGTTTAATCTCTAATAAAGTAATGATTCCTATACTATTTAAAAGAGATATTTGTCGAAAACTTGATCATATGTCCAAAGAAATTAGGGACAAAACAGGTTGGGTGCATATCGTATCTATACTACTGATAATTAGATCTATTTTTAGAGAAGTAATAGATGGTCCTATAAATTTAGCAATATTAGATGATCAAATTCACAATAGAAAAGAAGCCTGTATGAGAATTTTGAGAGGCAATATTTGATACCCAAAACTTTTGTTTAATATCTATCCTAAAATGTCTTATAATATACAAGATAAGGATTTTGATAGAACGCTTTCTTTAATCCAAGACTTTAAAAGAAAAGAATTAATTAAAGATGGAAATAGACCGTATTTTATTACATACATGATATCTTATGCCTTGTCAAATACTCATCATACAGAATGTTTCGTAGACAAAGATATTATTAATTTTCCAAAATTATTTTCTGAAGTAGAAAGAATATATCCTCCTTATATAGCAAATATGGAAGACCTTGAAGATGGTTTTTTATTATATTTAAAACAAAAAACTTGCTAACTTTTGAGAATAAATTATCACCTCAATTATGGTTTCAAGTAATAAACGATATGCTAATGCTTTAATAAGAGTTGATAGAAAGATAAGTTCTAATTATAAATTTAAGATAGAATACTTTAAATGTACATGCCTATGTCCCCTGTAATATCTCAATTGATATTGGAGCTAGTGAAAGTTGTATTCATCATAATCTAATACATAATTTGATATGGTTCCAACTAGATGAACCTTATCAGTATATAAATTTTAGTGGTGACATACATCAAATAGATACCACCATAGAAACCACTATTAAGCTAGGAGATGGTAAAATAACTATAAGATTATTATATGAAAAATGAAGGATTCAATGTAGAAATAATATTGGGAACTAGTTTACTCGAACAAGTTCAACCTTATAAAATAACTCAATATGAAATACAACTCTTTTATAACAATAATATAATATATATTCCTAGATAATGACTAGTCCTAGTAGTATTTATATTCCAATTGGAATAAGTTATAAAGATTTTAAAGTTGAATACTTTTTTTCTTGTATAGATAGTAGAGTCAATTCTTGTTTATGTAAATTAAGTTGTTTTTCTTTACAATATCATGAAACCTTATAGAATTAGATATTTCTAATAATAAGATAAATTTATCCAAAGGCATTCATCAACCCAAAATACTATTAGCATCATTTTTAATAAAATGTCCATTCTTTTATTTCTATGATACAGGAGCTGATATTCTTTTAGGAAATAATTTTCTACAATTATTTTATAAGATATTATTTGATACTATTAAACAACAAATATGTTTCAAAGCTCCTTGTGGTCATCAAATAAAACATGCCTATGCTCGATCTACTTCGATTTCCCTTAAATTTTACACAGCCCAGATGGTGTAGGATATAAGGAAAAACCGATCTTTCCAAAAAGAAAACCTTTATTAAAAATAGAAAATAAGTATCAACAGCTAAAAACTATCAAGATCGACTAGAATTAGTAAAACAAAAAATAAAGAATAACTCATTACAATTTTGGGATAAAAACAAAAAAGAAGCAAGTTTAGAAATGATAAATAAACAAAATATTATTATAATTACTGCCATAAGATATAATATGGAAAATCAAGAAGAATTACAAATAAAAACTTAAACTAGAATATCTAAAGATTATTAGGCCTAGTAAATCCTTCCATTCTTCTCCAGCTTTTATGATTAGAAACCATGAAGAACTAATGGTCGTTACGAGAGATTCCTATCCCCCATCAATGGTTTGAGACCTCACAAGTCCATGGGCATTGTTAGGTTGGTAGCAAATTAACTTCCCATTATCTTCTTTCCGTTTCGATATTGCACCACTTCATTAAAACTTGGATTATTATTGAAAAGCAGCTGCTATTGGTCATTTATCAGAAAGGAGGTTGAGTTGGGTTAGTTCCGTTAAATTACATGCGGAGAGCATAATATAGCCACTACACGTTCTTTTCATACTCGTATGTTTCTGCTTAGGAAATAACAAGTCGATGAGCAATAGCAAGATTTGCCCAATTTGTGTTGTGAAGCTACTAACCTTATCGTCAATTCTGACTTTCAGCTATGAAATACTAGTTTGGCTATTTCCTTATCCGTTCCCAAATAAGATGGCCTGCGTTGACAATTGAAATCTGCTTTTTTCTTTCAATAATCTTTTAAAGGCTCTCAAACTCAACACCATTAACAACTAGTATACAACCCCAAGTGATGATCGGTGACAAAGTAGAAATTTTTACACATGTACACTCCTCAAAGTGCTCGTATTAAGATATGGCTACAATTGTTAGACAATTGAGATCATAATTTTGTCCAACTCGAGTAGCACTAGTTCAATAAATGTACTTCAGGCAAGCAGGTGATAATTAATCATGGAAAATGAATTCATCGTCATGATGATTGAACATCGAAGTACTCAAAAAGCAGTGTGCTGTGAGAAGAGAAAGGTAACGCTTTTTAACAGTTCAAGAATGATAATCGTCAGAAGCATTAAAATGCAAATAAAACCATACATATAGATGAAGAATATCATCTTATCTTATTCATTTCTTAGCAAAAAGGCCACCAAATCCACCATTCTTCTTCTTCTGAGGGACAGCCACAGAATTCTTGCGACCACCAGAGGTAGTGCCACCACTCTTCTCTTCCACTTTCTTGAGGATTGGATCTGTCTCGTAGAACTGGTCTTCCTTCTGCAAATTTCCTAGAACCCAATCAAGAAGACCCTTTTCTTCTTTGCTCCCACCTGCCCCTTTTGCTTCTGTTGCTGCATAAACTCTTACAGTAGCAGGAGTAAAGGAAATAAGGAGAGAAGCCATTGTTTCGTGAAGTACAGTTCTCTGCCTTTTTTTTTTGCTTTCCAAATGTTCTTAGGAAAATGGCGTTGGTGTCGAAATAACGATAGTGAAATTATATTTTTCTCTGGCTATCGGAAATGTGGAATTCTAAGCCGTTGGATGTACTTAAGAGGTCTAAGGGAGCGTTTCGAACACGAGTTCTCCACAAGTGGCTTATCTTCAAATTTTCTGTTGCTTTTTTCTTTAACTTTCTAGGAAGAGAGAAAAAAATGTAAGATCAGAAGAGAACTTGGGATATATGGATACAGGTTTGTCACGTGGCAGCTTGACAAAATCTATGCAGTTGATAGGAAATGGGCCTAGCATATGCGCCGACTTGATTGACCAATAATGTTATTGTATGAGTCTCTCGGCACGAGAGGTATGAGAATGGATTAGGTTGAGTTTAGCTTGTATTCTCCGGCTTGAACTTGAGTTCGGCCCGGAAAGGATTAAACTGGCTGGTGGAGCTTATCGGACCTAACTTATTATTATTTTTAAAAAATTTTAAAATGATATGGTTTTTGTCATTGTTTATTGGGCCTTGGGCCTAGTCAGCCTCTATTACCGAGCCTAGTGATAGAAGGTTGTGTTTTGTGTGGGTGCTCTACTAAATTTGGGTCGGCCTACGAGTAGTTAGTACTACTTGTTACTGTATTTGAGTCAGCCTACATTACTAGTTCATTTCAGGCTCAATTTGGCATTAATGTCGTTAATGAAGATAGAAGGTAACTTAATTGAATTGACCTGCTTCATAATCCTCTGGAAGCAAGTAGTCAAGCCTATGACGGCAAATTATCTTTTATAATTAAAGTAATAAAAGATTTTTTTTTTGAAGTATAAGGATAAAATGGGAACAATATTTTGGAAGTAGGCCATAATTAAACTTTAGGCTACATGGTAGTTTTTCAATTGAGTTAGGCCACTGCCTTGAAAGAATTGTTGACACCAGCAGCACAACGCCACACCTTTGTAAGTTTCAATTACTTGAGGAACTGCAAATTTGTATTCTTTTGATAGTTGCCAAGTGGAGCGGAATGGCAAATGCTTATCTGGAGAACGGTTGCAACTGTTGTGGAAATAAGGATGAAACTTGAACGATTGACGTTGGGACAAAAATTTTATGCAATTAAAGACTCAATACTCTACACTCTCTGTATCTCAACCTGGTTGACCAAAAGGAAACTGGGAAAATGACCGAGTTGGTGTCGTTTTCCTTAAGAAAGGGCAAAAGGAAACGTCCACGTACTCACTGTTTACAAAGCACATACACATCCACTACTCCTCTCCATTGAGTCTTGAGTTAATTTCTTGGTCATTCCTATTTAATTGCTGGTTTTTAGAACTTGTCCAGGTTTTGGAGCAAAACCCACATTTTCTAACTGCTGTTAAACCATCTCTAACAACTCTCTAGAAACCTTTAACTTCAAGATTTGCAAGAATGCCAAGAAAAGGCTTTCGGGTTTCTGAGAAACATAATACTAAAAGCAGTTGGTAAAAAGCTTAAGAGCTTGCGTCTGTCGTCCAAGTAACGTGATAGATTAAGTGATAAGACTCAGAAAACGAACAAACTCACTCCAATACCGCCAGAGTGGGTGGCCACATTCTTTTCATGATCGTAAACCAGTTACACATTAAACTGCAAATTTTCACCCCTCTACCTGGCCAATCCTGTTAAGTCCTTACCAGTTTAATTAATTCAATCAGTTTTCAACTATCAAATAATGATTTTCCCTGTCTCTAGCCATACAATTGTCTACAACTTAGGTGATTACGAATGTTACACCATGTCGTCACGGGTCGAGCCATTATAGTTGTCATTGGACCTCAAGGAGTAAGCAATATAATAATCATGCAAATATAAAACTTTTTACCTTCAAAATGAGAAATAGTTATTTATATACAAAATAAGAAGGAACCTTCCTTATATAAAGAAGAAGGCAAGAGTTACTAAACACTATATACTTAGAGATATATCAAACTAAGAATCAATAAAGAATTTTAACAAGAAAATTTTTTAAAAGAATTAGTAAATTTTCATCTTTTCCTCCTATCAAACTAGCGTAAACCTTAATATTTAGGGCAGTGAAAAGACTATGAATACTAGCAAGAATTAACGTGAAAACAGGATGAATAATAAAGTGATTGGTATAGTGATACTTTGTATACATCAAAAGATTAGGAATAAGTAGAGAAGTCTATTGAATATCATTATCTTATATGCGATATTGTAAGCAATATCCTTTATTTTGCATATTGTTATAACAAATCCTGGTAAACAATTGTTTGTTAATTGTCAACAGAAATATACCATATGCTTTACATGGGTAAATCAAAGTTGAATGTTAATTATATATTATTAGCAAAGATATTAAATGGTAAAACTGGGTCTTTGAGTTCATTTAATCATCTGTATCGAGTTTCACCAATTTAAAGTAATTTGTATTGATTTAGAAAAACAACAGCTTTTTTCTTCAGTAATTAGAAGGATTGACTCCACCCCCACGCCATACCGTATATTGCATGTATTGGGGTATTGAGAAGAGCTACTGACGGGTTCAACTTGTCTCATTTTGTTATATATATAGATTTAAGAAAAAAATGATCGCTTAAATCCGCAACGACTTGCAGAGGATTAAAGAATCAGTAACTATTTTGATTATCACAAAACGGGGGGGTGGGGGAGTTGGGAAATAAAAGGAAGCCTAGCCTAATCATTCCTCAGGACAGTTTTCCATTTTAAAATGTTAAAATCCTACTGGTATAGCTAGCCATTCCCTAAAATGGCAAAACAAAGCTGAAAGAGCAAGCTAACTAAGTCAATAACAAATCACCTACCATTGCCATTAGCTAACAATTAAGCACAGGTAAGTTTATTTGGAATTGCACCTACTTTCGCGACTATTGAAAGACTCAATGACATTTGCTTTTTCATTCTTTCACGCACACTGTTTTCATCAGACACTCCTGATCAAGACCAAAAATTTCCTAACAACTTCTCCTACATGCATCCTTTTAATGTCTTCCTATATATACACACTCTCTTCCTATCACCACCAACACTTGTGACAAGATAGTTTCATTCAAACAATTCCTCTCAATGGAAACCATGTCATTGTTCTTTACAATAGCAGGTTTCGCATCAGCTTATCTTCTCTGGTTCTACTTCTTAGCCCGTAAACTTACCGGTCCAAAAGTATGGCCTATCTTAGGTAGCCTACCGAGTGTTTTCATGAACCGGAGACGATTCCATGACTGGATGGTCGATAACCTCCGTGCAACCGGTGGTGTAGCTACATACCAGACGTGTAACTTTGCCATTCCCTTTATTGCTCGCAAGCAGGGGTTCTTTACTGTCACTTGTCACCCGAAGAACATCGAGTATATTCTCAGAACACGCTTCGATAACTATCCTAAAGGACCGGAATGGCAACTAGCATTTCATGATCTTTTAGGCCAAGGGATATTTAATAGTGACGGAGATACATGGCTCATACAACGCAAAACTGCAGCTCTGGAATTTACTACAAGGACTTTAAGGCAAGCGATGGCTCGATGGGTGAATAGGTCAATCAAGAACCGTCTTTGGATCATTTTAGACAAGGCCTCCAAGGACAAGATCTCTGTGGACTTGCAGGATTTGTTGCTTCGCTTGACCTTTGACAACATATGTGGTCTCACATTTGGCAAAGACCCAGAAACACTCTCGCCGGAGTTACCCAGTAACCCTTTCTCTATGGCTTTTGATAGAGCCACTGAAGCTACTCTACAAAGGATTCTTTACCCTCGCTTTGTATGGCAAGTGAAGAAGATTTTTGGCTTTGGAACAGAGAAGAAATTAAAGGAGAGCCTTCAAATCGTCGAAGCTTACATGGACGAAGCAGTAGCAGCACGCAAAGAAGCTCCATCAGATGATTTGTTATCGAGATTTATGAGGAAAAGAGACATTGATGGAAATCCTTTTCCTATCTCCGTTCTTCAACGGATTGCTCTAAACTTTGTCCTCGCAGGTCGTGACACTTCCTCAGTTGCTCTCAGTTGGTTCTTCTGGCTAGTCATGAACCATCCTGAAGTTGAAGCAAATATCATAAACGAACTATCAAAAGTGCTTAAAGAAACTCGAGGCAGTGATCCCCAGAAATGGCTTGACGATCCATTAGTCTTCGATGAAGCTGATAGATTGATCTACCTTAAAGCAGCACTATCAGAAACATTGCGCTTGTATCCATCTGTACCCCAAGATTTCAAGTACGTAGTCTCCGACGATGTTCTACCTGACGGTTCCTTCTTGCCGGCTGGATCAAGCGTCACATATTCTATCTACTCCATTGGAAGGATGAAGAGCCTTTGGGGTGAGGATTGTCTCGAATTCAAGCCTGAGAGGTGGCTATCACCGGAAGGTGACAGATATGAACCACCTAAAGATGGCTATAAATTTGTGGCATTCAATGCTGGACCAAGGACTTGTTTAGGCAAGGACTTGGCATACTTGCAAATGAAGTCTGTGGCCTCTGCTGTGCTGCTTCGTTACAAGCTGTCGCTTGCTCCCGGACATCGAGTGGAGCAGAAGATGTCTCTTACGTTGTTCATGAAAAATGGGCTTCGTGTATTCTTGCAGCCTCGTACTCTTGCATGAACTGAGTATCGCTTTCCCAAACTATTCCTTGCTTTGCTTGGAGAAGTGGCAGTAGTCATTCAGTCACGGAAGATCATCGGGGGTATTGTTTCCTTTGAAGGGTGTCATCACTAATCTGCTTTTCTGCTTTATCTTTGAAATTTCTTGTTTGATTGTTGTTTCCAAATTGGAGTACAGTTTCCTCATCTAGATTTGTCTATATACTTTGGTCACTTTAAAGAGTGATTGTCATGTAATGTCCATATCAATGGATATGGGTTTTCGTATAATCATATGAATAAGAATTATTTTTTTATACTAAATCTTTTCATATTGATTTTTATACGTGCATACAATTTGTTAATTAAAACATGAGCTTACGAGATGATAAGAAAGATGCCACTTGTGAGGAACAAATCCTCTGCTCTATAGCGCCTTGTTATTTATAAATAATAATTTTCATATTGAATTGATGAAAAGTAGGGCATTAGTGACAGCAAAAATCTTCACCTTATAGTGCAAGTAATTCAGTTAAAATTAAAAATGTAGCCTATTACCCAAGAAGAAGTCATCGTGTATTGATGTGGCCAAGGAGAAATCAATCTGAAAAAAAAAAGAGTGGAAAAAGCTTTACAAGGCGACGAAATTGATTCCTTAGTAATGATATAGTTATCATTTTCAGGTAGCCTTTAGAAATACTATACAACATTGGCTTCCTATAATGACGTCCACAACCATGGAATTGGAAAATTTACCTGGCATTTTAAAAGTTTCCCGATCATTAAGCCCAAAAACCTGAAGCGATATCCCAGTTTGGTAAACAAAAGAATGTCATCCATTCCACACTTGTCTTTTGTCTCCTGTTCATTGAACCCTCAGCGTGATCTTGGATGCATATCGTGAGTCCCTTCAACGCATTCTGATTATATACAATAGAAAATATTTTTTGCGACTAAAAATTTTTATCCGCAAAATACTAACATTTGTCGCAAAAACTTTTTAGCGGCCACAAAACTTCGTTGCATGAATGGTCGTCAAATCCTGGTTAGCAAAATTTCATAAAATCGTTGCCTAATATATTTTGCTCCGATCATAGATTTGTCGCAAAAAGATATAGGCAAGGATAAACAAATTGTCGCTAATGATGTATTGCGATGTTTCTTTTTCGTGGCTAAATGTTAATATCTTTGTTAACGTAGGCATATGCAACAATGTTTAGCAACAATTTGTTTTTGGTAAAAAATATATTTAACTACGTTTTGCAAAACATAGGTAAAGGTTATTGACAACGTTTTATAGAACATAGCTACAAAGTTTTGGTGATCATTTTGTAATTGCAACTAAAAAATTTGTGACAAATTTTGATTTTTCACTATACTTTCCTATTAACAATTTATCATTTAATTATAATTATTGGTAACATTTTTAATCCATCTTATTGTTTTTAACATTGTTTGAATTATAATTAAGTAACATTGTTTGAATTATTATTGGTAAAATTGTTTGAATTATAATTTATTATTTGAGCATAAGTTTAATTATAGGTGGTAAAGATTAACAAACTTGAAGATCCCTTAGCACTAGTTGAGGTAGATAGGGGTTGTTGCTGACTGGCTTTATTGGTAGATGAGCTCAATGGTTGTTGTTCGACAGGGTCAAATTAATCTAGTTGTTGTGTGGTCAAATCAATTTCGGTAGCTTCCACCTTCTTTCCTTTGTTTCTACCAGGAGTCATTATATTGAATAGCTATAATTGAAATATCAACATTCCGCACAAACATAAGTCAACCATCAACATTTCGCAGTAATACAAGTTAAACATGAACATTTCGCATAAATATAAGTCAAACATTAATATTTTGCAAAAATCATAACTCAAACATGAACATTTCGCATAAACATAACTCAAACACCAATATTCTGTATAAACATAACTCAAACACAAACATTTTCCATAAACATAAATCAAACACCAATATTCCACATAAACATAACTTAAACACAAACATTTTGCATAAACATAACTCAAACACCAATATTCCGCATAATAGAACAACCTTCTTATCATGTCAATAAGATTAAACCATTTTCACTTAAATAAAACAACCTTCTTATCCTTGATGTAGTGCAACTCTATTATTTTAGAGATGACACCGCAAAAGTCAATAAAATTGCCATCATGACATCCCTTAATAATAACCCTATAATTTTGGCTTCTAAGTTGATTGTCTCGATCTTATATGTGAAATCTAACCCTATTAACAATGCAACCTATATTTTTTTTCCCACACATATGAGGCTCATATGCCAAAAAATATAATGATATTGTGGCCTCTTGCATGTTGTAGTTATGTAACTGTATCATCTGTATGACAAAATGAAATTAGAAGTTAATTTGACATACAAATTGTCATAAGTTCATCATATTCCATCATTATATAACTTACTCAATTCCTAAACCATGATAGGAACTTAAGCTTACGTCTTTCTTCAACATTGACAGTCCCTTTGCTTCGAATAGATTCTTTATGTCTTTTATTTTAAAAAGTAAATAGAGATCAAGAAATGAGATTCAATCACAAAATTTAAATATGAAAATTTGAATCAAAAGTAATATACATACTCCATATATATATTGAATTCCTCGCAATTGTTCAAAATATACCAATGGATAATTTCGAATTCATCTTTAGTTAACTCCACATATTTTTTGACACCAGTTGGCCTTACTTTTTGGGAAAAAATTCACAAGCCACCATCTTGATCAAAATCAGAGTTATGTTATAGTCTATTGTATCTTGTCTCAACATAAGTATATCGATCAAAATGTCAAG
>JAOTJB010000008.1:28555122-28573146 GCA_027123815.1 Erythroxylum minutifolium | reverse complement strand
CCTTCATACCAAATTCAAAACATCTTCTTAATAGTTCATTAATTATACTTCAATTATACCTTAATTATACTCCAATTCCTCATTAATTCCATCCATATAACAACTCATAAACTATTGTTTTTCATGCACTTAAAAATAGAAAATGATTGTATCCATTTATTCATCAGTATCCCATCACTCATTAAACACCATTATCATAATTAATCCATCCCTAAACAATCATCATAATCTTTCTATTAAAACCTGCCATTAAGAATAACATTTTACTTACTTATTTAGCTTCCAATCCCAGCTCAATTCATCAAGTCTACCTAGCTCTCCATGGATGCAAGATCATCACAAATTCAAGGTAGAAATACATATCAAGTTATATATGTAAATGCACAAATAACTCCATTCATTTTTATTTTGTTGTGACTGAGTGCTTACTTACTGTTCTATATCTGTTGTGGATACCAAACTCATTTCATTTACTGTCTCATATACATGGTGGATACCGGGCTCATTAATAACTGAGCCTATGGCTCTTTGTGCACATTTTCTGAGATTTAAGCTCTTTTTCACACTAGTCACTCCGGTCACAACTCCTTTATCTGATCATGCATAACAATGTAATGGAATGCATCAATTCACATAATATGCTATCAATAACTTTCATTCAATGTGCTCAGTCATTTATCACATTCATCAGATCTGAGTCTGGCATTCAACATTCAATTAGGTACACATTTTTCATATTCATATACAATTAGAAAGTATTTCTAATATAATCCCAAATATCAAACTTCTCGGACCATCAATGTTTGGAATTATCGCAATCACATAAGTAACAATTCAATAATTGAACTTTAAATGGAAACAAATCAATCATAATGAGAAAACATCTAGGTTAACTTATTATACTCTAGATAAGCAATTGCCTTGATGACCTAACAATGTTTGGATGTTGACGATTAATTTTTTCTTCTTTAGTCATGCAATGCACACGTATTTTACACATTAAGATGTTGATCAATCATATAAATATTCAATTATGCACATATATATATGTCATGTTCAATGCATGCTTAGTTGACTTTCTCGGGTATGTATCTTTATTCATAAATCTTAACCATTCATACATCATAGCTTGGATATAACTAGTTTGCAATTAGGTTTATACTTTAAGTAAACTTGATTATTCTAAATTCGTCAATCATACATTCACCAATCCTTTTCTAGCATTATATATTCACACAATTTCCCAAATCTCATTTATTCATTTCTAATACATTACTCATATCCTTTGTATCACATTTGTATTCATAAGAACACCTTTATTCCTTAAACAACTCATAATTTATAGATTTAGATACATTGATATCAAAACAATCCATTCCTTAAGTTATAACATCAATTAACAACATAAACTTATCAAACCTTTAACCAATTATTCAAGCGACTATCTAAGTTCATTTCAAGCCTCAATCAAGTCCAAATGCACCAAAGTAAAGTGGCTTATCCTTAGTTAAATCAATAATCGTACAAAACAGAAAATTTCGTGTCCAAAATATTGCCCACAATCGTGGAGGACCTTCCCATAATCGTGGGATGAGTGAACTAAGTGTTTACTCTCCATTTTCCTTTAATTTCTCTAGATTTTTAACACCTTCATACCAAATTCAAAACATCTTCTTAATAGTTCATTAATTATACTTCAATTATACCTTAATTATACTCCAATTTCTCATCAATTCCATTCATATAATAACTCATAAACTATTGCTTTTCATGCACTTAAGAGCAGAACATGATTGTATCATTCATCAGTATCCTAGCACTCATTAAACACCATTATCATATTCAATCCATCCCTAAACAATCATCATAATCTTTCTATTAAAACATACCATTAAGAACAACACTTTACTTACTTATTTAGTTTCCAATCCTAGCTCAATTCATCAAGTCTACCTAGCTCTCCATAGATGCAAGATCATCACAAATTCAAGGTGGAAATAGGTTGGGTTTTCAGCAACAAGATGAAAACAATAAAAATATTAGAGTGGCAAAGTGCTTTGGGCAAAACTCAAAGTTGTGAGGGTAGGCCGTGAGTGTCAAAAATGAGAGAAGAAAGAAGATGATAGCATATAGCAAAAACAAAAGAGAAGATGGTTATGCCAAGTATATATCGTGTGAGGTAGGTGTATGGTGAGTGTTGTGACACTTGTCAAGTAAAGACACATACTACATTTCTTCAACTTAAGCTACCAAATGTCACTTAAATACCTAGTCCATTTATCCCTCAATTTCTAAGTCATTTTTCATTTAGTCTCTGAGCCATTTGTCACTCAATCTCTAAGTCATTTGTCACTCAATTCTACTACCATGTGTTAACTTATCTTGTCACTTGAAATTTTTCCTAATCTAAATGTACATATTAATTTATCAATCTCCCAATTGTAACAAATAATTCCAATTTACTAATTATAATCTATCAAACCAAAATTCAAGACATAAACAACACACAGTCATATCCTAACCACTTTCAACCTTTCATAACCCAGAATATGCCAATTGAGTGCACATACAATCATGCAATGTGTAAGAAATCATAATTCATGTATGTATGTTAATGATATGCATTTCATGAATGCTAAAATGATATGACTCCTATACAATAATCTAAGGCTCTAACCTTTAGTATAGAAAATGGGTTATTCCTTAAAGAGTTATATACTAACTACCCACACTATCAGATTCCTAAGTAATTTTTGATTCAATGCTTTTATTAATGGTTACTGTCAATGGATAGGAGCCCAATAGATACAGCTAGTGGAGGAGCTTTAGTAAATAAAACACCAGAAGTGGCTAGACGATTAATTTCAAACATGGCCAAAAATTGTCAATAATTTGAGACAAGAATGGATGGAGCTGTTAAGTGTGTGAATGAGAAAAGTAATACTAATATTTAGGATCAAAATTTTGGATTTAATTGCTATAGTTTGTCAAATGATTATAGGTCAATTGTAATCGACACAAGTGTGAGAAATATGCTTATTTTTTGTGCATCCTACAGATATATGTCCTACATTGCAACAGGACTCCTTTCAAGTAGCTAACACAATAAGAAAATTTCTTGGTCAACCTTAACGAAAATATTTATTCTAATCATTATGAAAATCAAGGAGGGATCATCTAAACTTTAGCTATGAAAATCATTGAGGGTGACAAAGATAATAATATCCTAATGTCAATAGACTTCCTCAAATGCATGCTTAATCTAAATCTTCAAATTAAAGTATATTTTTGGATGAAATTGTTAAGGAACTTGCCACTAATACTCAATAATTTCAACAAAAAATAAAAGCAACCCTTCAAAACTTAGGAAATTAGGTCATTTAATTAGTCACCTCTATAAGTAAATTGGAAGCCCAAGCATCGAGAAAATTATCTTTAAAATGGTGGTGAATTCTAAGAAGAATGTGAGTAAAAAAGTATAATAACATTAAGAAGTGGGAAGGAAATTCTATCTGTATCTCCTTTACCAATGGAAGTAGAAAGTGTGACGAAGGAGAGAAGAAAGATCAATCTCTAGCTCAATATTCAAAAAAGGTAAAAGGTTATTTTTCTTTGCCTATACCATATAATGCATGTGTAACTCATTTCTATTACAGGCTGAATAAATTAAAAGAAGAGGGATATGAGAGTAAAATCTTAAAGACCTTCAGAAAGGTGGAAATCAATATACCACCTTTAGAAGCCGTTAAATGAATACACAAATAAAAAAAAGATGAAGGATAAAGGGAGGATAATTTTGTATGAGAAGGTATAGTTGTAATATCGGTTGTAAAAAATAGAAACTTACCAAAAAAATGCAAAGATCGAGGTATATTACACTTCCTTGTGTCATTGATGATAAGAAAATTAAGCGTGCCATGCTAGACCTATATGCATCTATCAAGTCAAGTTGTACTCAATTTACCAAGCTTTAAATATGAATTCTTTACAAGAAACTAATGTGATTACTTAGCTAGCTGAATGGTCTTATGTTCATCCTATTCATGTTATATAGAATATTTTAATTTATGTTAATGGTTTAGTATTTTTAGTAGAATTTTACATCTTAAAAATGGATGGAGATAATGTAAAACATTTAATTTTAATTTTTTTAGAAAGGCTCTTCATGAAGATGACTAAAACAAAAATGATGTTGATAAGGATATTCCTTCTATTAAGTTTGATATAGAGATAATGAAATATGATATTTTCGAAATAATGAAATACCCTAACAATTTTCACTCTATTTATCATATAGATATTATGGATTCAATTGTATAGGATGTTTTTGAAGAAGAAAGCGATGGTAATGAATTGAAGTTTAATGCTAAATTGGAAGTGAATGAGTGAGTTTACGAAACTTATGAAGTCATAGAATCATTATCAATGATGCTAATTGATTCATAAATTTTAAATAATGAAACTAGTATAACTCACAAGAAAGTGTTTATTCTATTTTGTACGTTTCGAAGACAAAATTAAAAGTCTTACGTTATCACCTAAAATATGTCTATTATTATGAAGGATAGCTACTACCTAAAATTGTCTTATACAGTTTGAATAAAGGATAAGAAGCAAGATGCCAAAAGATAGTGACAACTTTATTTAAAAAGTATGTCGTGCATCATCGAGTGATCACTACATATCACCCACAAAAGAATGGATAGGAAGAAGTATGAAATAGAGAAGTGAAATCTATTTTGGAAAAGATGGTAAATCTGACAAGAAAGGATTGGAATTTACATTTAGACGATGTTTTAGGCATACTGTACATCTTACAAAACACTGATAGGAATGTCTCCTTACTGACTGTTTTTTAGTAAAACCTGACATTTACTTATGGAGATTGAACACAAAGCCTATTAGGGTGCAACGTTATAACAAGAATTTGACAAAAGTTTGGGAGGCAAGGAAATTTCAATTTCAAGAGTTAGAGGAATTAAGGTTGGACACTTACGAGAACTCAAAAATTTATAAAAAGAAAACCAAATTATTCCATAATAATATGATCTTAGGGAAGCAATATGAGGTGGGAAAGAAAGTGTTATTTTATAATTCTCGATTAAAGCTCATACTAGGTAAATTATGTTCTTGGTGACTTGGTCCTTTTATTCTCACTAATGTATTTTCCTATAGTGCACTGGAAATAAACATTTTAGAAGCTTAAAAAATCTTCAAGGTGAACAGAAATAAATTGAAACCTTTTTATAAGGATATGATAATTTTAAGTATGGTGGATATTGATTTTGCACTTCTCCATGACGTAGAAGATTGAGAAGAAAAATCTCCATCAAGTATAACAATTTTAAATAATTATGCTCTTTAGGAGGCAACCCAAACATAGTGATTTTTATTAGTTCCATTTTAGTTATTTATAGGTTTAATTTATTTGTTTTTATTTAGTGTTTTACTGATGTAAAGGAAAAATCATGTCTTAAATTCCAAATATTAAAATTCATAAGGCAAGATAATGCCTTATATAATTCATCTTTTAAGATAAAAGACCTAAAATTCTAGACTACTAAAATTCATAAGGCGTGATTACGCCTTATATAACTCAGGTTAAGATCGCAGTCATCTTAAGTTCTAGAATACCAAATTCATAAGTAGAGATTACACCTTATATGATTCAACTTGGTGGAATATAATCTTTTAAATTTTATAATACTAAAATACTGAAGGCAAGATCATGCCTTATAGATGTCAATGAACTATTTTAGCAGTCTAAAATTCTATATTGCTAAAATTCATCAGTGAATCCAAATGACAAAAATTATTTCAAGATTGTATTAACCACAAGTACTAATCAAAGCGTGTTCAAATGATCAAAGGATCAGATTGATTGGGAAAAAAGAGATAATTTCGTTATGTGTCACCTAACAGTCCTATATCCACCTACATTGTAGTACATTATGTTCCAATGCTTACAACTTAGGGAAGTTTTCTAATATTTCACTTATCTTATGTGATTAATTTTGTTGAATGTGAGCATCTTGTTCATATATTGGGGATAATGTATGATTTATGTATAGGAAAGCGAGAGTATATACTATAATAAAATTTGTGATTTAAGCTTGAACTCATGAATATTATGGTTCATACGTTGATTATTCATCGTGACAACAAAAATTCATCTTATTGTCGTTTAGAAACAACCCTAAATTAGGATACATTTGTGGTTTGAGTTATAATGCATGAAAAAGACGAGCATGATTAGTGTTTTTCATTAAATCACTTAAAGTATCTCATTGGTTTTGTTGAATGAAAATTTGTAAGACTTGATGCATTTTTTACACTCTTGTGAGAGTTTCAGTTTAAGAGCAATTCATTACATTTGTGCTCGTATACTTTTCTTTGTAGTGTGTGTTATCAAACATGACTTGTTTATGCTAGAACTTGCTTTGCAATACATTTTGAGACCACATTATTGGTGAATTTATGCTTGGAGATGATAGGATCATTTAAGATAACCATTTCTTATGTAGAAAAAATTACCTTAACTTTTAAACCTAGAGAATAGCCTTTCTTTTCTTGAATATTAACCTTATTACAAGCTAATTTTGATCTTCTTTTTGCATAAGATTTTGACTATTTCTATAAAAAGAAAATCAGTTGTTTCAAGTTGCATTGTTTTGATTTTTTAGGGGAGAAGTATAAAAAAAAAGAAATTTCCTATTTGACGTACTTGTAAAAAAGTTAAAAAATAAAAAATAAAAAATGATTAGGTGATTAAAAGGATGCTATTTGAATCAAGTGAACTTTGGGCCTAATTTGAGTTAAAAATTGTGTAGATAAGTTTGTATGATCTATTCAATTTGCTTAACCTAAAAGATTCTTCTTGCTATACCTTTACATAAGCTATGTTACAACCTTTATCTAGTCCCTTTAATTTATGCATTAAATTCATTTTTTGTTAAGTGGTGGAGATAGGATTCATGAGCAAGCTTATGGAAATAACTTTGCTATGCTTTGATTTGAGAGCTTAATGAACTTTAAACACTTTGAGTGTATGAAGTGAAATTCCTGAGAGCGTGTCAAGTCTTATTTTATTTGATTTTAATGGAATTAATGAAAACTATGTTTTCATTTTTGCTACTTTATCTTAAACCTTTAATATGTTTTAGTTTTCGAGATATTTTTGGATGACATGAAAGAAAATAAGAGGTTGTTATAAGAATGATTGATGTATTAAATTGATGTATACTTGAGAATAAGTATGAGTCTAGTGTGGGAGAATTTGATAAGATGTGATTTGGTTATGTTAATTAGACTTATCTCTTTTGTATTAAATTAATTTTTTGTGATTTAATGGTGAAATTAATATTTATTTATTTGAAGAGAAGATATACGGAGATTTGATCAAATTGGAGTATTATTTGTCAAAATCATAAATTTTGAAAAAAGATGACAGATTGTTGCACTTAATAAGGTGAGATCATGCCTAAAGCTCAATTCACTCCATAAGTTTTCATTCAATTAGGAGATTTATTTCCAGCCTTATTATATAGGGATTTGGATCTCTTTAGAAGGTAATCTCTGGAATATTGAAAGAAGTTAGTTTTTGGGTAGGAAAAGGAGAGGGAAATGTTACATACACCTTCTCCATAATTATCATTTTATTTTATTTTCGTTTTGTTTTCTCTTCATGTTTAATGTTTTCTTCTATTTTGAGTTGGAACTAAAGCCACGTGTGGCTAAGTCTAAATTTCTGATTCAAGGTTATTCAAAATGTTAGTTGTAACCTTGTGAGGTTTTGCTCTAAACCTAGAATTTTTATTTCAATTCAAGTATTTCTTATTTAGTGTTCGTATATTTTATGAATAGTTAATATTGATTGATTTGACGAATTAATTTGGTGCTAATTATTCTATTGTTATTTATAAATTTAGTGATTTGTGAATAACATGAATGACTTGTATAAGTAGCAGATAGGTTATTTATGAATTTGCATATTTAACTTATGAGAAATAAGAAATCTAAACTACATAGTTGTAGTTATCTTGATTATTTAATTTAGGATGTAGTCTTTTTTATTAAGCTTATTGTTGTCATTTAATTGATATGGAATGTTATTATACCTAATCAATTTATAGTAAGTTTGGTTTGAATATTAGGTTAGAACCAATTAATTTAGGAAAATCTGAGGCTTATAATGGTCATCCTAATAGGTTTCGAGCTAACAGTTTGAAGTGTGAAAATTTATTTTTTAGACCAATTATCAAAGTTATAATTGGATGAGAAATTTTCTTTGAATTTGAGTTAAGTACCATTGAATTTCTCACTTTAATACTTAGTTGGATTATTATGATTTCTTCTTAAATTTAGTTTATAACCACATCAATTATAAGCCCACATCAACCACATCCCCGGGGCATCGCCATTTTGTTTTATTAATTGAAATTAAGAACTAGTTTTTAGTTCATTAAGATTTGACTTGGTTCCACGACGAGTATAAGAAGTTAGTGAATCAAAATTACTTTTGAGGGCTTTGATAACTCGTTCATTAATATGGTATTAAATATGACTCAAATTGAGCCTAACTTTATGAAGTTTCTACAATCTTTAATCGCAACTCCTCATCATGAAAAGGGTAAGGATCCCCTAGTGGATGTGGTTCGCCATCGTTGATGGTCTATTAAGATTGGAGATTATGTGATTAAGTGTGATAGTGTGAGATCTTAGATCTTAGGTGGAATTTGCTTGCCAAATGATGAAAAGCATCTTATTGATGCATAGTGGGACAAAATTTGTCGTAATTTAAAGATTTGTACGGCCTAGTTCTAGATAACACCTTAAAGTGTCTAATTTTCTTCTTTATTAAACTCAAATATATTCCTCTTTTTATATACATTAAACTCTACGTTTGTCCACAATAGATGTGCAGACCTAGAGATTCTGGGGCTTATTCGTTTGTTGAATTAGGATAAAAAAATATGCTGGGCAAAGTGATGTTGAAATTGTTGATTATAGGGATAAGGATGAACAATAATATGAAGAAATCAAAACTCTGTAAGATTTGATTAATAATCTTTATACTAATATCAAGAGTCAGAAGGAGGAGAACAATTAACTAGATGAGGCCATTTCATCATCAAGATGCCTACTTTACAAGGAAGGACTTTAAGTTGGATGCTTGTCATACTTTCCTTGAAAGCAAGTCTTTCAAAGCCCTAAAATATGTTTTGTTGCACAATCCTTCATTAGGGGGTTTTGGGCTTGCAAAGATTCAATTACATGTAAACATAAAGACTTACCAATCAACTTATTATTGATCACTTATATTTTAAAACCTTATAGTGATGATTCTAAGCTTAAAGTGTGGACATATGAATTTCAGACATATTGGAGGAAAATAAATTAGGAGGTAGAGATAGGAGTGTGGTGGAAAGTGGTGATATATAAATATTAATATGTGTTGCAATTAAATGAAGAGGCCATTTTTACTTAGATATGATTTTTTTTAATGTTCCAACTTTGTTCAAATAATATAAACATGCTTTTAAATTTTTATTGAAAGCTACAACTAGAAGTTTCTACAACTCATACATTTTTTTACACAATTCTATCATTATGATTTGAATTTTTAAAAGGATTTTTAAGTGTAAAGTGTTAAGTCTGTCTTTTTTTGAGGAGTTTAGTTTTTCATTTTGTAAGATGTTTAGCTTATTGTTTTATAAGGTGTTTAGCCTATTATTTTACAAGGCTTTTAGCCTATCATTTTTTAGGAGTTTAGCATGTCATTATGAATATGACATGTTGTTAAGAGTCTATAATTTTGAAAAGCATTTAGCCTATTGTTTTTCTTTTACAAATATTCTTTACTTTACTTCATATACTTTATGTTAGGTCCCACATTCAACATATTGACTGTTGTTTATGGTTTGATTCCTTTCATATTTGAAGGGAACCATACGAATACCTCATGTTATTCTTTAAAATTTTTACCATTTTGGTGTGTTTTTGATCTATGTCTACTTTTATTTGCAATAATTTATTACAATTTGCATCCCTAACTTGAACTTCTCAAATCTCTTCGATTATTGTTACGCCACTTTAATTCTTCGTAAACTTGGGGTCCATTTCTTCAATACTTACATATGATAGAGTGGATTTTTCTTTTTAGTAAACCCATTTAATATTTTTTGGATGTTTGGTGATCATCCAAGACTTCCCTTATACCTTTCTCTATTGGAAACTTGATAAGTAGTGTGTGCGTTCATGTGATGGCCCCTTTTTACATAAAATAAAGGTCTATTAAAAATAGTGTCATGTGTAGCTAATTTACATATAATATGAAATTGTATCATCGTAATGATCTATTTGGGATAATCCCTAATTATAATAAAAGATATATTTTCATTTTATGTAAGACATGATCTCCTCTAAAAATAGTCAAAAGAAAGATATCGGGTGAAACTGTTGCAGTTCAAGTCCATTGCTTTGAAGGTCTTGTAGAAAAGAATGTTGATGAAGTTTTTGTTTCCATTTAAAATTTATTTTACTTCAAAGTTATTAATCATTGCTTTGACGACTATTGTGTGTTCCTAGGGATTATATTGGTTTAAATATGCCTCTTTATTGAATATTTTTGTCTCCCTGGTACTATCTTTTTATGTTAATGTCTATTATGGCATTAAATTAGTTGTATTGGACTTACCTCCTCAACTAAGATCTACTACATCTACTATCTTTGTCAAAAATTATATTAATGACCTTTGTAGTCTTTTGTTTCCCCTTCTCTATTTTGGAGTCTAGACTAGTTGTCTAAATGATATAGTTCTTTGAGGTCAAACATCTATGTCCCTTCTAATAAATCATTCCAAATGTCCTTGTTACAAGAGTTTTTCAATAATATGTTTAAAGTTCTTATAATCTTTGATAATATGACCATAGTCTTTATAGAATTCATAGTAATTGGTCGAAGAGGGTTCGCCAAATCTTGTTTCCCTTACAAAGGTAAAAATGTGATTTATAGATGCATTTAACATATACAACTTCACCTAGGTTTGAATTGTTTAACATATACAATTTCACTTATGTTCTTCCTCTAAATTACCTTATCTCTTTAAGTGTTTAGCAACTTTTTTTTGTCTAGTAGTTTTGCTACATCGTTTTATTTTAGCATATAATACGTACTATTCTCTATGTTTGCAGTGTTATGTTTTAGAAACTTATTTGATTGTTATATAAATAATTCAACCTCTTTTAGATCAATTTACTTTCTTACCCTTTCTTAAACTTCTTTGAAGGTATGATATTTGTTTGTTTGTAAATAATTGAAGAAGGTTGATATTTATTCAATCCTTTGTCAAAATCATAGCCATAATGTAGGTGTTAAGACTAGCTATTTGTGTAACTTACAAGCTTAATTGCCTTATGTAGTCTTGAAGAGCCTCACTTAATTTTTGCATTACCTCAAATAATATTGCCAAGTCATAAGATTTACATTAGTATCTAGTAAAGTGAGTGTTAAACTAGTTCTTTAGTTACTTAAAGTTTGCTATTGAGCTCGTAGGGAGCATTTATTATCAATTTATTTATGAACATATTAACATAGAAGAAAAGGCATGAAACTCATTGCACCCATTACCCCATATTGGTCTATCATTTCTTTGCATCCTACAATGTGATCGCATAGATCTATCATACCATTGTAAGGTTAAACTATTGGTAGCTTGAATTTCGATTACAAGGGCTCAAGCAATATGCCCCTAGTGAAAGGGGTTGTCAAAATCAACATGCATTGGCTTTTAGTCTTGTAAACGATACTATTTAAATCAAACCCCTGGCACGATAGACTGAAAAACTAAATCTTGTAAACGATCAAGACACTCGATTCTATGCAATAAATATCCATCCAAGCACGGAGATGCCTTCCTAAACTTTGTGATCTTTTGTTCCCATCCATTTAGGGTTGTTCACAGGCATGTGTGGAAGCGGCTCAGGAGCCAACATATCGATACATCTACCAAATGGATCAAACACGTTTGGGTAGAATTTCTTAGCAATACAATTTGCATTGATTTTGATTCGGGGCAACTCCAAGAAGAAACGTTTGTATAAGCACCCTTCACCAGAAGCGAGGCCGTGCAAGTAAGCACTCTTGAGAATTATTTTAGTTTTTCGTCAATTGTCCCGGCACACAGATTGTAGAATAGGTTTCCAAAGAAACCATTGGCTTAATCCCCTTAATTGTATACACGTTAATTAAAAAATAAATTATTGTATAAACACATGAAATTATTTGTTTCGATTACGGTATTTTAATTCTATTTCATTAAATTTTATCTATATATTAATATAAGTTTTTAATGAATAAGATTGCAACATTTAACTGGACAGACAATTTGTTTCCATTAAGCAGGATATGCAACATAAATTGCTCCATTTTGCATCGAAATCCGGGGATAAGCAACTGGACAAAATAGCATGTGCTACGTGTCGTACATGTTTCAGAGAAACAAAACATGAAAAACGATAATAATGGCAGCAGTTGAAGCATTGGATTCTCCTCGAGAGAAGAGAAGGGAACTAACTAGGACTGGGAGATAAAAGAAGTAACAATAATTTGGATGGCTAATGGCTTCCTGAATCCTGATCCGGACCGCTTAAACAGGATCCCTCCACTTGTGGGGGGCGCACGATCATTTCTTATCTAGGAATTCCAATACTGAATTACATTGCTCTCCGAAATTAAATGTAGTTTTGAAACTGAGTTCAGATACCAAGTGCCAAATCCCTCATCCTTGCTTGTTATGTGTTCTGTTGTCACTTTCTAGTTGAAGTTATTTTAAGCAAACTTCCCTTTCCACACTCGCATAGGAATAGGATTCAGAATTTACGCTTCTAGACAACACACACACATTCTCGTCTCGGGAAATTATCGCGTTAAATTCATTGGGTAAATACATATACAATTCCATGAAGGCCAAGGTGCCGTCCACCACACTCTTTGCTTTTATTAATTTATGCTTCTATGTCCCCAACTCTACGTCAGCAAGCTTCCTTCACGTTCTGCTTCTTTTTCCTCTTTCCTCTTTCCATCATCAGCTATCATTTTCTCCACAGGTCTTTGTTTCCATCCCTCTCACACGTCGATTCACTGATGACCTGAGTAACGATAGCTTCAGCTTCATCTATCCAGCTGCCAAAATCCCATCCATGGCAAGCATAGGAGCATTGTTCAACAACTTCCTTGCTATTCTCATCCTCTTTCTTCACCTTGGTTGCTTTATTTTCTCGGATAGAGGACACCAATCAACCAGGAAATGCAAAGCTAAGTCTAGTCCTCTCTCTCCAAAGTCTTCTCAATCTCGCACTAAAACTCCCAAACTCAGTGCTTCGCCTTGGGCTTATCTCAAAAATGTTTTCTCTGCCAAAATATCTAAGGCGAACATTCAGACTCACCCGACAACACCTAATTTAACCTCTGCAAGATCGTCGCAGAAATCTTTGGTTTCTATGGTCCCGCCAGAAACCGATTTATCTGATCCTCCGAGGAATAACCCATCTGATTCATGCCAAGAACCTGATATCTCCGTCGATGCTCAGTTTTTCCCTTTACGAAATGATATTTTCCCCTGCACAGCCTGCGGTGAGATTTTCCAAAAACATCAGCTTCTCGAGCAACACCAAGCGATCAAACATGCTGTGTCAGAGCTTTTAGATGGAGATGCAGGAAAAAACATAGTCCATATCATATTTAAGACGGGTTGGTCTTGTAAGGAGAAGAGCCCCAAAATCCATAGGATCCTGAAGATCCATAACAATCCTAAGATACTGTCGAGATTTGAGGAGTACAGAGAGTTGGTGAAAGCAAAAGCTGCCAGAAACGGTGCATTTGGGAGAAGGGACGAGAGGTGCATAGCTGACGGTAACGAGCTCCTGAGATTTTACTGTTCGACGTTTACGTGTGACTTGGGATTGAACGGAAATTCTAGCATCTGCAACCAGCAATACTGCAGTGTCTGTGGGATAATCAAGTCAGGTTTCTCTCCAAAACTTGATGGAATTTCGACACTTTCCACTAGTTGGAGAGCACACCTGTCGATCCCCGAGGAGATTGAAGAAGAATTCAAGTTTATGAATGTGAAGAGAGCTATAATGGTATGTCGGGTCGTGGCAGGTCGGGTCGGGTCTGAGTTGGAGGAGGATATCAACAAGGAGGATGGTGGGTTCGATTCTGTAGCGGGGAGAGGAGGCAGCGGGGTCCATTCCAGGCTGGACGACGAGGAACTTTTGGTATTCAATCCTAGGGGTGTACTTCCCTGTTTTGTAATTGTGTATACCGTGTGAGTGAGTGAGTGTGATTATTATTGTTTAAGAAATTGCAATCTTTCGTAGCGGTGTTGGTGGCAGAGATGGTCTTCAGGTTATGGTTTTTATTTGTCCTCTGACCAGAAGTGGTCACCACTCGTGAGTGTGTTCAACTTCAAAGTCTCATGTTTTATATCTTATTAAGATTTTGGGTTTGTAGCCACCAAGGCCAGTGTTAGGATAGTTGGTTAAAACAGACGCAAGGATACGTGATGTAAATCACTTCTCATACTATAGAGATGGCTTGTGTATTGGATTCTGTGTTTTTTAGGAACTTAAATCAGTTTTCTAATCCTTTCTCTTGACCATATGAATGTCTGCTTAGCTTCGCTTGGGTTATTTGCAATGTTTTCGTTCATGTGAAGCACTCAGACTTCTTGGATCACATGTATTTTACTATATCTATTCGAGTTGAGTTTCCGTGAAAAATGTTCTTCTGACATTTTATCTTCTTGTTTACTCTTTCTTTACTTTCCCTATCAGAGTTAACTTATCAACACGAGGCAGCTTCATACATTGAATTCATGAATAATACCCAGACAAGATAAAAATTCGTAAGTGCTTACCAAAGAACACAAGAAGAAGCATATGGCCTAGTATGTTTGTTTTCTCAAGGAAATAAAAAAGGGTTTCTTAGGCCAGGAGGAGTTTACAATTACATTTATACTTCTATATACACCAAGCAAGACATAATTTATATGCCAGACATACGGCTTTCAACTATGAAATAACTAGTAGTGCATATTTTCATTTAACCCCCAACTGCAGAACTATTGTAAACTCATGGTCACCTAATCACGCTTTTCATCTGCTACTTTTCTCAGTCATCTGGTGTTTCATCATTTAAAGAGGTACAAAGTGCATGAAAATGTCCCACCTCCCCTTCTCTTTAGCTCCAGAAATTACGGGTTCCGTCATTTTACGCGGGAGGACATAAAGCTAAAGAGAGGAGTTCTAAGTTATAACCAATGAGCCAATTAAGTGGGGTCGCTATGATCACGGTAGCAGTTATTAATAGCTTAACAATTAATAACTATGAATAGCTTAACAATTAATAACTGCCACCGTGATCATAGTGACCCCATTTAATTGACAATTTCAGCATTTAGCTTAACAATTAATAACTGCGACCGTGATCATAGTGACCCCATTTAATTGACAATTTCAGCATTTAAGCCATGACTGGGTCAAGAATGCACCACGTGAAAGGTTTAACGATTGGGCCAAGCCCAAACCTTTCGGGAGAAAACTTGTTAGTTGACGGTATTTATTTATTCAATAAAATATTTTTATGTCTCTTATATTTAATAATAAAATAAAATTATTATAATATTTAATTTGCAATTCAAATTATGGTGTAACTATAATAATGAGATTTAAAATACAGTTACGTATTATTACTAAAATATTTTGAGTCATGGTTCGATCAAGATGGAAAACAATAAAACTAATACAAGATATATCTTTTTCTTTATTTTTTTAACTGATTTTATGAGCTAAAGTATACTTAAACAAATATATAGGTACTTATTAGATAATAGTTTCTCCTAATTTACATAATAATATGGATCTTGAATGAAATGTTATTTTCATATTTGGGGATATTCTTATTATGATGATTTTATAATTGATCTTTATACTTTGAGATTATTAAATTATCTCATATTAGAACTACTATGTCGTAATGCTACTTATGATCTATTATATTTATAATCGATAATACTTAGATATAATATGAACTATATGTCAGTAATTGAGTAAGAAAACAGATGATTTGTCATTTAAATAATCAAGAAGAATGTTATATTATTCTTGATTATTAATGTTATATTATTCTTGATTATTAGTGGTTTGAGAATTTTCTAGACATTTGGCAAGTTGTTTTAAAATATTAATTATAAATAAATTACTATTATGTAAGAAGGAACATAATTGAATTTTAATATAATAAATAATAATTCAATACTATAAGTTCAAATGAAATATTAGAAGATGAAATAAGTATATAATATAACTACGAATAGATAAGTTAAATAAAATAACTTTAAAATTTTTAATATTTAGGTAGTTATGATATATTGCTAGACCTTAATCTTGGTTTATAACTATAAATTAAAAATTAAAAAATTAAATATAAATTAAAAGTAATTTTAATTTATCTAACTCTAATTATGAACTGTGTCAGTCAATGAATAAAACATGAAAAGGGTGTGAATTTTGTGTGTTTGCTTTTTATCCTATTTGATAACTAACGTATTAATTGCACATTATAATGAATGGTTATAGTGTAGCACCCCACTCTCGTAAGACATATACTCGACATCTTGAGTGATATCCGAGTATGTACCCCGCGAGGGTGGTACGCTAGAATAGTCAGTCAATCAAATTCAATACAGAAATTTCTTTTTTTTAAATAGTGCAAGCATATTGCAAAAAATCAATAAATAAATCGAGCCCACTTTTTTTAAAAAACATTTTCAAACACAATATCACAACCATTACATTACGAAATCATTTGCATACAAATTGTAAAATACTTGTGAATACATATTTTGATACAAAAATTAAGGAAATACTAATACAGATGCGAACTGATCCCGGCCTCTTTCTCTTACTTGAATGCAGTGGCTATACTCTAATTTGTCTAACTAAAGTGACTCTTCTGAGCCTGAAAAATATTGCAAAATTTGGGTAAATTTTGCAAACTCAATGAGTGATGGCTCACTCGATCACATAACACATAAAATTTATATAATCACATAATTCACATCATTTCATTAAAAAAAACATTTATCACCGCATATCACTTGGTCATTCATTTAACATTTCACATTCAATCGATATCATATTCAGAATACATTTTAGTCAGTCAAACACACGTATTATATGTATATGCAGTGCTTATAAGACTCACTTTCTTTTATTATTGTTGCGACCGAGTGCCTTTTTATTGGCCCATATCTCTTGTGGATACCGAGCTGTATCAGATAACGTCCCATATCCTTTATTAGATACCAGGGACATTCACAACTAAGCCTGAGGCTCTTATCACAGTTTGAGCTTTAAGCTCTTTTTCACATTATGAGCTTTAAGCTCTTTTTTGGTGGCTACTCCGATCACAACAGCCTTTATATTTCATGCATTAATGTAATGAAATGCGTCACATATATTCAGTCAATTAAAAGTACTCAAAATCTCACAATCATATTAGCCTTCACAAGTCATCGGACCTTAGTTCGACATTCAACATTTATGTTGAGAATACACATATTTCATTCATATACACATTCATATTTTTCTTCAGAACTTAGTCCGGCATTCAACATTTATGTTGAGAATACACATATTTCATCAAATTCACATACAAGGAGCACTTCAATGTTCTCACATTTATCAAACTCCTCGGACTATTAATGTCTGAAATTATCTCAATCATATTCACATCAGTAATAATTCAATGCAGAAATTGAAAACAGAACAAACAATGAAATGAGACCATTTAGGTCGACTCACAGTATGCTCCAGCTTAGCATTTGCTTCCAAGATCTGAAAACTTTTGGATGTGGACATTTTATCCTGCACATCAATATTTTGCAATACACACGTTGCACACACATTAATAATTGCACAATCTTAAGTATTCATTTATGCACAAATGTGTATATGGAC
>JAOTJB010000008.1:28454753-28481314 GCA_027123815.1 Erythroxylum minutifolium | reverse complement strand
TGTGAAATGTCCACTTTATCCCTCCTTTAAGCCTTATAACCTTATATGCTTAAGTGACTTACCAAGAATGCCCTTTTATGCATTCTTACAACTTTAATTCCACTAAACCATATAATAAAATCCTACTAATATTGACATAACAATTAATTCCAAAATTAACCCATCAAAACCTCATAATTCAAGTAAATCATGCTTATTCATCAAGAAAAATTCGGGGGCCAACATCATATGCTTCTGGGTTGACAAAACCATGAATACTTTATGTTGCTTCATCAGTGGAAGGGAAAAGTGGATTGAATGGGAATAGGACCTTTTAGGGGTTAAAATGACGATTATTATTCAGAAGTTTTATTTGTAATGTTCTTTGTGAATTGGATATAAACATATCTTGTAGTAAGTCAATTACTACATTTAACTAGTGCTAGAGAAAGTAGATGAATGCGCTACTTTGATGTTTGTTCTATAAATGTTGATGATAAATATTGAGATATGTCCATAATGAACTAGATGTTGTGATAATTCATCCATTATATACCATTTTTGACTTCTTTGATTGTGGTTTAAAATAAAAAATTACAGATTCCTCACTTGCTTACTATTAAGCTAGAAAGAGAAATTGAGGAGGGGGATAAATAAGAGGTTGTCAAGAAAGCTCGACAGGCAATGGAAGAAAAATATAGTCGTCAGACCACCTCCATCTTTGAAAAAGCTGTAAGAGGAAGAAGCTCTCCACGTGAGCAAAGACTTGCTTTTTTGTATCTGGCAAATGATATTCTGGACAATAGTCGCCGAAAAGGTTCAAAATTTGTTGGGAAAGTTTGGAAGGTTCTTCCAAATGCACTTCGTGATGTCACCGATATGTTTGTAAAGCCAACTAAAGCCCTCATTCTTAAAGAAGCAGAGAGTAATGTGCTTTGATCGTATTATTCAAAATCCAAAGAGTAGCATTTCTTATTTCTTGATAGGTTCATGAGACTAAAGAGTAATTGCCCTATGTAAACTGGTCTTTGTATTTATTATTTTGTCTATAGAATTGTTAAGGCTGTAATTAAAATCTCGTATATGATGAATATTCTTTTTGTTGATATACTTTAATGGTATTTTACTTTTTTTATACAATGCTTCAAATTATCAATTATTTTTTATAATAAATTAACAATAAAAATCTAAATATTATATATAATAATAATTAAAAATGCCACAAATAATTGTCATTAACATGGTATAATATTTTGCAAAACATATATTAAAAATTTGACTATATTTTACAAAATATAGTTAAAAAATATTTAGCTACGTTTTCAAAAGATGTAGTTAAAACATTTTAGCTACGTTTCTGAAATGTAGCTAAAAACTTTTGGTTATGTTTCTGAAAATGTAGCTAATAAATTTTGGTTATGAAATATAAGCATAGTGAAAAAGTATTGGCGACGATTTCCTAAAACATTGTCAATAATTTTTCGCTACGAAAATAAAGCATAGGGAAAAATTATTAGCGACGATCAGAGAAAAACGTCGCCTATAGTTTTCGGCTATGGATATTCGACAACGTTTTTGGTGACGAAAATAAATCGTTGCTAATTATTATTAACGACAATTTTGAGACTTTTAGTAACGAATTTTTTAGTAGCTAAATGTGTTTTGTGTTGTAGTATAGGATGAAAGAGGTGACAATTCAACAAACATCTTAGACAAATTTTGCCCAACCTTAACAAGAAGTTTGCAAAGCTATACATAAATTTCGGGCAATCCATAGTACACTTGATCTCCATCTTGGGCTAAGAGAATAGCAATTATTCAGCAAGTATGATAGTTATCAAAATTACTCCTCCAATCAACACATTATTTGAACAAAGAACACAGTAAAATGTTTCAGTCAACTTGATCTATTGACACTATGGGTATAACAACCCATTGCTAGGATAGCTGCAATCAACTTATAACTGCCCCAAATAGATATATCTATGTTATTTGGTGTTGGGTCAAAATTAATCAACTGTAAACTCTCACATAAGTGCTCATTGTTAACAATTAGTGAAGTTTTTCATTGTGCTGTATTGCATTATTACGTTCCCGTTTGTCTCCATGTCCCTAGATAATATTATCCAGAAGATATTCGATAAAAAGAACCTCATTTTCAGATTTGATTGTCGTGATTAGTGTGCTTTGCATAACCTAAGCCCTACTTTGATGTGTACGTATATTCATAGGGTATCTCTTTAAGTCAGTACCGAACTGATAAGTTTTTCAATTAAGGGGTGTAGTTAGTACAGTACAGTAACGGATGGGATATTAGAAGAAGAAGAAGACACGGGAGTTGCCAAGAATGTCCATATCTTCCACGTGAAAACCTGTCATCTTCTGCATGGCCAAATTCATCACCCATAATATTCATCACATGTGGTCTGATATTCATCACATACATGGTTTGTGTTTAATATGCAGCAGTTTAGTATTGACTCTGGAAATTTTTTCTAAATTCCCATGTTACTACGAAAATACTAATATTCAACTGAAATCCATATGCGCAGGCATCCATTTCTGCCAAGTATACGTATTATCTCAGTTTGGGAGTATAGACTATAATGGTTGAGACTTGTGCCGAATTAGATAATTGTTGTTGAAGTTGTAATTGGACAAAAGGCACTTCATGTGTTGCCACATGCCATAAAACCTTTTATCTTTCTCAAGTTAACATTGAACCAAAATTTCCAGTCAACTATATTCATGCCCTTTGCTTATTTTCTACCAAATCGGTACAAGCAAGGCATGTGATCGGGCCGAAAGTTTAACAGCATTACCTAGTTGAAAGCAATCGTTTACGTACAACTTTTTATTCTCTCATCTTGCTTGTATCATCACTACATATATTAATATTACTCCCTTTTAGCGAAAATCAAGAAACAAAGAGAAATTTCATGATACCACACGCCAATCAAGAAGAAATTTCTTCCTCTACGACATACATAACAATGCAAGCACGTGGGGGGTTTTTTCTTTTTTGGTAGTTTCTTTTTAAAATATTGAATCTCACATAATTCTGTTGTTATGTGAAAATGCTAACATTATGGACAGTCAAAGAAAAGGCGAGTAATTACATGTTACCACGTAGTAGTGATGTAGCGAAGAAAGGGGAAAGCACTCAGCAATAACAAGCAGTGGAAAGCACACGACGCGCTGCCAAAACAATGGCAAGTGTCGCCACTTGCGCACATTCCCAGTCGATTCCCAGTTTCGTCACGTGCATCCTTTGCTTCCAATCACCGACGTCCCACTGCCAAAATCACATCCTACTTTTCCCTTCATCAATACCCAAAAAAGGAAATTGACAATTTTTTCTTTTTTGTGGGGAAGGTAGGAAGGTATTATTGGTTAAGACGGTAGAACAAAAGTAAACAAAACAAAACAAAACAAAAATTTTTAAAAAAGAAAATAGCTTAAAATTGGTGCTAGGAGTCTCTGTTTTATGTTTGCGATGAGATGATACTGGGTCTAATTTAAAGTGCAGGTGGGTGTATACAGAATGAATTTAAACATCTTCTTGAGCAGTAGTATCAGGTGAGGTGAGTGGGAAGCAGGTGTCCTCGCCACCGGTGTTCCAGAGAAAGTGAGCGTAATTAGCTGCATAATAGGAATTGGAAGGATCATTGGCTATAGCTTCCAAGAAGGTCTCCTCTGCTGCCCACAAGTCTTTCCTAATCCTCCAAAGAAAGGTTGCGTATTTGTTGTATGCCTCTGCGTCTCGTGCCTCTACTCCTATTGCTCGCTTAAAGTACTCTTCCGCCCTGTTCAATCGCAGTATTAAGAAATTCCCTTATCAGACATTGCACCGTTAACTTGGGAAAATATCACTCTGTAACACAATCTACTTTTCAAACGTTTAAGCTAACTCTGGTAAGCAGTTAGGACACCAAGAAATTGATGAATGAAAGCCAGGAAATGATTTTTTACCTATCATAGTCCTGTGCAACGAGGCAGAGGAACTGGGCATAATTGGAGAGTAGCAGAGCATTATCAGGCTCTTGGGACAATCCCGTTTGATATAATAGCTCTGTCCTCAAATATTCTTCATAATCATCTGGTTCGATCTTGGCTGTAATGGGTGAAACTAATCTCTGTATAGTTTCATGATCCAGATATTCGTCTCTCCTCCAAGCCTGCATATGGGAAGCTTCTTCAAGAACTGAATTCCAGACACTTAACTCTTCTTCTTCACTCACTTCCCCTGACACCGATTCTACTTCCCTTGCCGTTCCTAAGGATGACAAATGAGAAGCACCATCAGGGACTATCGTCCGAAATTGATCCGACCGATCAAACCACCCGTCGCCATCTGTGCCACCGGCCACTGGCCTAACCTTGCCACCACCGCCATTATAACCGCCAACGGAAGCCGATTTACCACTCGAAGACGACATTGAGAACGTCTTGATTGTGGAAGAATCGAAGTTTTGACTCTTCTGGTCCTGAAATTCAACAATGGATGCCGTCTCTCTTAAAGACCCATATGGAGGAGGTGCAATAGCAGCGTTACTCCCCATAGAATACACAGTGAAGTTGGCAAGGAGAATCATCACATACACCATAAGAGTGGGCGTATGCGAGAAAACTTGTTGAAACAACCACACAAAAGAGGCGTGAATCTCCTTGTGTACTCGAACAAGAATTCCCTGCAAATCCTCAGTGAATAATGACTCCCTCATTTGCAAAGTAAAGCTCTGAAGCTCTCTGATTATAAACACCATAGAAGAAAACGCCCTTTTGACAGAGCAATAAGCAGATTCTCCTGCTTCGAAAAACCCATCCTGCCATTGCATTTTTCTCTTGATGATTCGAAGAGAAAGCGGGAGATCAACGCTATTGGCCTTCCGTTCAATACTTGCCGAAATAATAATATCATCTGGCTCTTCGATCCACGGAGGCGGCGGCGGGAATTGGCTCAAAGGTTCTCCACCAAGTGTACTGCTGCTGCTGCTACTACTATTACTATCTCTGGAATCTTCAGAATCTAAAGGGCTGCCGGTGTCTTGATCAGAAAGGTCGAATCTGAGCGCCAACTCTTGGATTTTCTTGGAGAACTCTTCGTCGGAGAAGGCATCTAAGCTTGCACTGCACGCTCGTCTAACAATAGGCCGAGCTGTCGGCTCAACAGAGTATGTCCGGTGTAGCAGAGAGGACCCGTCTAGTCTATGTAAATAGGGCAGAGTTCCATCAGAACGGCACCGTCGTTTTGAAGATAGCAGGGCTCGAGAGCAAATTGGAGAATGATGTATAATCGGCTGCGACCACTGAAAACAGGACGATGTAGCTGCTACTTTCACTCCCATTTTCTCTTCTCTTTTCCAAGAAAAAATGAAAGACAAGCTTGTCAAAAGCTCTAAAGGAGCTGCAGCTTAGCTAAGCACAACATTAGAAAGAGATTATTCCAAATTCCTCAGATCGGATCAAAAACTTTTCGCCTTTCTTCCTTTTGCCTGAAAGTTATCAAAACTATATTAGTCGACAAAACCAAAGAGTCATTCAAATCTGAGAACAGTAAATCCTCGACTCATAGAACTGCTAAATCACAACTTCCCGCGTAAAACGGATCTCAAGAAACCAAACACTAAAACACACAATGACCCGCAGACATTACTTACTCGAATCAGTGTATTTCTGGGCTAAACGCCGGTGAAGATTCCTGCAGCAGTCCAGAATTAAAGCGAAGTACGAATCGTAGCTTCACTCGTATTGAAAGAGAGAAGGGAGAGTCCTGATTCTATATATATATATATATATACAAGCAGCAGTAGTTGTTGCTCTGTACAATGTAAAGACTAGAAACTAGATAGTGACTAGACGCTAGAGACTAGAGAGGCCGTCCAACGAATAAATTACTAGAAAAACTTAAGAGAGAAAATAAGAGTTTATACCCAAGTAACTTCCAGCTGGTGAAAACAAAAACGCAGCGTACGTAAACGGAGTAGTTACGGGAAGAGCGGGTAGCCGGTGACTTTACGAGGCCGGTTTATGGGGTTTAAATTGGACCCGGGTCAGATGCCTCTTTGAGAGGCACGGGAAGTTGAGTTTTGACTCCAGTGCGATCTGGATCCAATCTGGCCGTTATTAATGTGCCGCGTGTTCGTTCCGTCCACATCATACTTAAGTCACACGTGTCGGTTATTTGCTCTCTTTTCAACTTCTACCTAAAAATCTGTCTAAACTTGTAAATATCTGCCGAAAAAGAAACTAGTTACAAACTCTTGAAATGTCAAAACCAAACTTTGCATCATGTTTCCGTATTGATTGAACACGTGAGAGCAACTTGTGTTGGAGAATGAAACTTAGTTTACGATGGATGTGTAAGTAGAATAAGAAATAAATGAAAGTATTGACTTATAATGCTAAAAGTTATATAATTTGTGAGATGATACAAAGAGTAAGAAACCAAGTATTGTGAAATGGTGCACGTAATAGTAAACCAAAGTAAATGTTGATACGTAAACAGGAAACCGTACTTTATAAAGGACAATTAACGAGTGACCGAAAGGAAACGTACAAAGGATGTTATGTTATTAAATTTCCACTTGGATGGTATGTATGTTTGAGAGGCATTACGGTCATTTATCACATGAAAAGGACATCTGCCATTGTATTGATTTTGCATATAAAAAGCAATAATAGCTTCAATATTCAATAATAGATTGAGGTCATTTATTTACAATATCCTTGCCTTTTGATATTTTCAAACGAATGGAAATAAGAAAATAAATATCTAGTCTAGTTGGTGCTTAAGAGGCGGACATTTACGGTCCAAAATGTGAAAGAGGTAAAAGCTGGATTCCAGCTTGGTGGATGGTACGTCAGGGAAAGGAAATGGAGATGAGAGAGCAGAGTCTAGTGGTGACGGTGACGTCTTCACCAATGGCCTGTAATCGCTAATTGAAGATCTTTTTAACTTACGCGTCCAAAATCATGTTTTAGTGCGCGGCTTTCAGTGCCTTCGCTTTCTTATTTCTATGTCCCTTTGTCCGTGTCCTCCAAGTTGATCATTAACTATAGTTTTGCAATTTGATGGCTTGAATTTTTACAGTTGTACCAGCCTTTTTTTTTTTAACTTTATCTGGGATTTAAAATGAACCGAAACAAAGTATAACTTCAATTGATAAATAACGAGGATGGGATTTCAAACATTTCATTATCAGTAACGCAAAGATAAGAGCTATTAGACCCCGTGGGAGTAGCAAATAGCAATTTTTTTTTTCTCCAAGAAGCAGCCACAATAATTCCTTTTTCACCCTACTATCTCCGGTGTGTGAAGCTCCCAATTTCAGCCCCAATCTGAAGGAAAGCGAAAGACAAAATTCAAATTGACTAACAACTTGTCAGGGATTGGACATTCCCAAGTAAAATTGGGAGGGATGCCTTGCATGGCCTTCTTTCAAGTTTAAATGTTGGTTTTATGGATGGAGATGGCAAGGCCTTGTGGTCTCAAACGAGCCTTGGACAGTTTGGCTTCATCTTTTGCTTCCTCTTTGATATCAAAACTCTTGCCCATGAAAGAAAGATTGCCAACAGTTAAGTTTAAGAATTTTCTTTTCATAACTATCAGATGCACCCTCTCTCAGAAGGATGAGGAAAGCTATGACCATTTGTTCTTCCAATGTGAGTTTGTTGATCCTAGGTGGAATTGAAGATGATTTTGCATAAATGGTACATGGTGAATGTGCCCAGTAGTTGGAACTCTCTTAAAGCTTGGTGTGGCCACTTTGCACATCCCGAATTCCTGCCATAGGCCATAGCACCCTCTTTTATTATAAAAGACTATATGGGATGAGATGACAGGAATCCTCAAATATTTCGGAGCAGGAACTTAACTAAGGAACAGTTCCACAACAATATATGCCTGCAAATCAGAAGTTATATTAGCTTGCACAAGCTCGACTTCCAAATCTAAATTACCGGTGTAGAATGTGGAATACCTTTCTAAACCTAGTTTCTCACCAATTAGCCGGTAAACAATTGGAAGATGGGTGAACTCTCACTATTTAACATCCAGAAGGCGTTGACCTGGCATAATTAACTTGAAGACTCTCGCTGGTAAGGAAATTGAAATTGACATTGAGCCGACTGATACTAGTAATCAGATCAAGGAGCGGGTTGAAGAAGTTCACCTGCACTCCAAAGGCTAAACCATGCTGAGAAGCAGCTCGTAGATAATAAGACAGCTTGTGACTACAATTTTGAGGTGGTTCGATCGGTACTCCACCTTGTACTTGCCCTGAGATGTGGTGGTTTAAATAGTCTTGTAATAGCCAAGTCTTAACAAGTTTGTAATGCTCTACTTAGCTTATTTCTAACTCTTTGCAGCTTGTATATAACTCTGGATTGCCTTTAAGGCCTAATTCATTATATTTTCTCTAAAAAAATAATCTTTCCCATTCTTTGCATTCGCTTTTTCAGGATGATGAATAGGACCGTTGGGAACTAGAACTAACAACCAATAATATCAGTAAAAGTTGTTTTGTGAAGGATACCACATTCTAGAGTTTTTTGTTTAGTTATTTAAGATTTGTCATTTAGTTGCATTGATAGCAAAATCATCTACGATATATTGCTAACATTAAGGTGTTTGAAGGTGTTGTTTTATCTAAATGTGACAGAATAATTAAGTGATATAATCTATAATATATTATCAATACCGGAGTGCTTTAGGGTGTTGTTTCTATCTAAATATGTAAGTTTGTCTTATTCAATTATTAAATCGAAGTACATGTGACATCTAAATTTTTATTTGATTTTAATTTTATATTGTAAATCAAGTTGCAGTATATTTTTATTTAAACTATCTTCTTTATCGCTACTCTTTATTAACATTTTTAACAAATGCTAATTTAAGATAAAACTGATATAGTGCTTTATGTGATCTATTAGTTTAACCGTATTTTTTATTATCTTGAGAGAATTAAATTTCTGATATTATACTGTATCAAATTTTAAATATAATACAAAATAAGTATTTTTATTTTCAATGATAATATAGATATTCAATCTTTTAAATTTCTGAAATTTAAAATAATAATGAAGATTTTAAAATTGCCAAATTGTTTCATCCACGTACAGCCACAGCCCTATTTATACGCATTTCATACTTGAAACGTTATTACTAGTTATCATAGTTACGCCAACTCACTAAATGTAGTCCGACAAAACGACCATCCAACAAGTTTCAGATAATTTCAGGTACACTTAACCAACCACCTCTGTGCACTAAATCATCCAGAAACATGCAGCCATGATGCAAAAAGTGGACGCGGTCTGAAGAGATTGGAATCGCATGATCCATCAAGGAATAATGTAGACCACTTCACGAATTATTGTACAAGCCTAAGCAACTTAGAAAGTAGACAAGCAAGAGTTTGCAAAGAGAAAGAGCCAACTTGGATGCTTATGGGAGAAAAGGGTCGAGGGGAAGAGAGTTGAAACTGGGAAGCATCATGTACTAGGAACGTGACAATGTTACCGACGTCTCTTTTTGATGAGGTGTTGTGGGTTAGAGACTTTGAACTTGCCACACAAATTGCTTACCTAACCACTACTCGTCCACTGCTGTAAAAAGGATTGTCAGCCAGCACCTCTTATACTTGTATGGTTTGGTTACTTGCTGCATTTGCATACCCCCAACAGACCCTGTGGTCCTCTGCTTTTCTAGAAGAATTGATCGCAGACACAAAAGAGCAACTTTTCTTCTACTTGTATGTATATGTTCACATTATTGCTCATAGGAGTGGGGTTTAATCTTCTAAATACCAAAGCCTAACAAAACCATATTTATAGTAATAATATTCTATAAAAATAAGTAAATATACTGAAGGTAATTTCTAGCTAAGTCACCTAAATTATATGTAATCCTGTTGATTGTCTAGTGATTTTATCTTGAAGGTTGAAGGAGAATAGAATTTTATGCTTTTTAACATTATTGGGGGAAAAGAGCACGTTCAAAACACCCGGTTACTGTGTTGGATATATGCACGCGGGAATAGCTTGAACATGGACTCTCATTGGTCTAGCGCAGACAACCAAAAGATGATCACACCACATTCTGGTCTCTGGCTACATCAGAATAGCAGGAAATGAGTACATATGGGATAGACATGCCCGCCGCAGAAAAGTTGAAAAAACCAGTCAGTTATTTGACAAAATTTAAACATCTGCTCGTCCTTTTTTGGCAAAGGCACCTTCCTATTGTAGATTTATAGTACACTTTTTGCATGAAATGGAACAAGTATGGTCGTACTTTTAACCACCAAGTCTCTGCATGTACAATTGTACAAATAATAATGAGAATTTGTATGACGATACAAGTTGTGTTCCTTCTTTTTCCTTGTTTTGGATTGACAGATTTCCTGCACTAGTATATGACGTTTAATTAATAAAATGATTACTCCATAGTTTATTTTATGATCCCAAATTGGTGTAACAGACAACTCTGTTTGATACTAGAAAAATTAAACACCAATGTAAATAAAGGTTGCTAACGTATGTAAAGACTTGAAGGTGGTCACAATTTGGCGTATGGACTAACAACCGTCGGGTAACCTTTCAGGAACAGCCGTGTTTTGTGACATAAAATTGGTGGGCCAAAAACTCCTTTTGTTATCATCGAAAATAATTATCTTGATTTGGCCATCTCCATACACTTTCCTCCTCCACAAATAGTGGTGATCAAGTAAAATCTCCCATTACACAGTCTAAAAGGGATTAGCTCCACAACCACCAATTATCTCCAAGATAAGATTGATCTTCATTTTGAATTAATCCTCATCCGCTAATTTCCTCATCTTCTTGTAGCCATTTAATATATAAGCTGACGATATTTGCTACTTCATCAACTTATAGTGCCACGTTTTGCACATGCATGCTGCACCATAAACCACTACTGATCCTTGGAGTAATCGAGAGTGCGATAGTACTCATGCTTCATCATGTTGCATAAGGCCATTTTTACCTAAACATTTATCGCAAAACAAATCAAATAATGTATAGCAATATCAAGATTTAATGTGTTTATGAAATATTATGGGTTTGAGTTACTCTCTTATAGGAATTAGGTCCTCGTATGTGAAACCTTCTCCAGAAATACTAAATATACTTCCCGAACTGGATTGAACAATAACTTGAATACAGAAAGATAGGCAACCATGCAAGCTTTTAAACAGTTCTTCTAGTAGGAACCTCACTCCCTTCTTATTTTGTTCAACGAATCCCATCATATTCAATTTAATAAGGAAAGACGACTTCTTTCCATACTGGTATGATTAACCTCACGATCTCTTCTTAGCTTCTTTTCCTATTAAACTTCAATATATGACGGAAAGGGACATGCAATTAGGGTGGAATATTATTTTCTAATGCTATTATTGCATGATTTGAGAAGTCATTGATCTTTAAAACAATTATTGTTTGGTTTTGAAATCTTTAAAGGAAGAACAGAAAAAGAAAGAAAGAAAGAAAAATCCCATGTTTACTTGCTTACAGTTCTGACTAGAAAACAAGAAAAGAGTTGTTGGTTTGTAAGAGAGGAAATAGCCAACAAAAGGAAAAGGTTGAGGGAGAAGGCCACCTTTTCATATGGGGGCAGGCGAACGCTATAGATAGGAGATTGGACAGGGACATGTAGACGCCAATGTCACGCCAATCTCCTTATCTCCTCATCTACAAATTCTCCTGTATAAATATATATATCTCTTCCCGTCTCCACCCAATATAAAAGCCTTTGATAGGTCCATATCCCTCTCTCAAATCATCATTTGTTTCATCTGCACTCTAATTTACTAAAATGTCTTCCCCACCCCACTCGCTATATCTTATAGGAATGATAGTTTAACTTATAATGGATAAATAAACTTGTAACTTTTCATATAAGACACATGGAATTGCATATAGCTCTGTTACTCCTTGGGCTTTTGGTAGTGCGTATGAGGATGCATGATTGTGCGGTAGAACATTTCAGCGGTGGGAAGGAGTCGAAATGACTAAGGATAGTTCAGCCATTGGGCAGAACAGAAGAAAATATCCAAGTCGGTGGTCCACTTTCAATATGAAAGTAAGTGAGTGGTTGTTTCCTTGAACTGTGCTCTCTCTGTAAATCTTTGGGCCCACAGTCGATTGTCTTCTAACCAAAGGAAAGTAGGAAAGCACCGAGTTCGAGCAGTAGACGCCCAAGCACGTCCATACAAAATCAAGTTGTTGATAAGTGTTGAAATTTACTGATGTAGATGCTCTGAAATACAGCTACCATATACGTAAGTGTCACTTATAAACCAAACTTTGTCTTAAGACAAACATAAACACGGTTGTTTGAATGAAGAAGAAAGTTTTTAATTTGCAGGTTTCTTTGGAAATGGAATCAGATCTAACCTAATTTCTTCTAATTAACCAAAAAGTTACAATTTTGACTCACAAAAACAGCTTTTTTGTAAATGTAAAATAAAAATTACTTACAATTGATATCCCTCCCTTCACCCTCACTAAATAGGAACTTTGTACATTAAGGTTGTTGTTATCTTTGAAACGTGAATTTAAAAGTTTTTATTTGAACCAAACTCACTACTTCAATAAAATTTATTAATTTTTTATTCTAATATTTTTACTAAAGTATAAATCAAGCCCTAATATTTTGGGAGTATATAAAAAATTTAATATTTTTCAAATTAATTAAATTAAACTCGAACTAACATAACCTTTGATTATGCCAAGGTTTTCCAAATTAGATGGTGATACATAATTTTTATTTTTTTATATTCACTTTACAAGATTAACCAAAAACCTTTATCACCATTGACTATTCTCATCCCTAATTTCCACGTTTTTGTCACTGTGCATCTAACGTCTTATACACTCCAATGTCTTTTCCATCAACCATCCTCATCTTCGTTGCATTGGTACGACCGATCCCTAATGTTTGTGTGGCCCACCGTTGACCAACATTTCCAATTCGGTGAGTTAATCTTCTTCATCTTGATTTTTTAGAATCTTAAGCTCTTTTATACTTCTACAGTTATTGGTACTTCTCCTTTATTTTACCGTTCTATAAGATTCAATTTTGATATACACCTTGTATCATGCTAAATTCACTTATTTAGATATTTAGAACTCTTTGTTTTAAGAGATAACCATTACATGCCACACATGTTCTTCATAAACTGTATATTACATTGTTGCTATCAAGATGTTTAAGATCGATGACTTCCATTCTTTGTATTACAACCAATTAATTAGAAGAAAAGATGTGATTACTAGTTAGATATTGTCTAATTCTCTAATGAGAACTTTCAATCAATTTTAGAGTTAGTTTTTCCTTTTTCTTTTCTTTTTTTCTCATATTTTTGGTAAAGTGTTAAGGTTCATAGTTGAAACCCTAGTCTTACTTTCCCTAGATGATTGACTTTTGATTTGGATATTCATATTTGTTGAATTAAGGGAGATTTCAATTGATATGTTGATGATAACAAAACATAAGTACTACTAATAAATTTATTATTTTGATAAGAAACAACATAAGAACAAGATATAGTCAAAACCCAAGAAGATAGTTCATAAAGATGATAAAGAAAAGTTGAAGCTTGCAACCATTGAAGTGAAAATCAAGTAGAAAAAATGATCAAGACATATCAAAGTCATTTTATATTTTGTAATATTAATTGTGATCCCATTTAATCACTTTGATAATCTTAAAGGCTCACCATGCATAAATATTTCATCTTACTTCATTACAAAAGCCTTTTATTCACCATGGGTTATAAAAGCTTTTGTTTTAGAAGAAAAGCCTTTTGATATTTCAAATACTCCTTAGAAGACAATTTAGAAAGTTGTTTTTAATTAAGATTACGTTAAACAAAACAAGTTTGAGCATTTGAAGTTGTAAAAATAATATTTTTAGGGGACTGATCGACTAATTTAGGTTAGTGATTGACTAATATAAGTGAAATGTGTAATATGTGAGTTTATGGACACATTAGTCGACCAATATGGTGATATGGCTGATCAATGTCCTTTTAAAGGATACATTGGTCGACTAATATGGTTAAGTGGTCAACCACTATGAAATGGCTAGCAAATGTTTATGTGCTAATGCACATTAATACACTAATATGATTTAGTGATCAACTAATATACATTAAACTTGTAACAAGGTTGTTTCTTGACATATTAAAAGACCAATATAATGATATGGTCAACCAATGTTCCGTTAAGGCATGCATCGGTCAACCAATATGCCCTAGTGGTCAATCAATGTCTTATCGATGAGTGAATCTATGCATTCATTGTACTACATTGATTGACCAATGCTCTATAACTAGTTATTGTAATGACTAGTTTTTTACTCTAGCAACTAATAGGGGTCAAAACCTTGCAAATTCATATTTTTTCATTAATTGTAGCATTATGAAGTATTTGGGTGTCTTTTATGCACATTTTTAGTGTTTATTAAGCATTTGAGCATTTATTATCTCATATTTGAGTGAGTGAGTTTCTTTAGAATTATCAAGTGGTAAAGCTAGATATTTTGGGTTGAAAACTTTTGTTCAAGTTTGTATATTTTACTTAGGGGTATCCAAAGTGGCATTGAGGTTCCTCTTCACAGTTAAAGAAGATTGTAAATGGGTTTCTCGTTACTAAGAAAATATTGTACAAAAGTTATTCTTCGCATTAAAAGAAGAGTTATAGTGAAATTTCAAGAAGAGTCTTGGGAGTGGACATAGGCAAGTTTGTTTTCTAAACTATTATAAATGAGTTAATGTTTCTCTTTCCTTACCTTTTCTACATTATTATTTAAATATTTCATTGAAATTCATTATTTTATGTCATATTTTCATATTTTATAAATTATATTCATTAATATACTAAGTTAGTAATACTTATTTAGAATTTATCAACACCCAATTCACCCCCGCCCCCCCCAAAGATTCCCTTTTTATGTGGAAAAGTCCCGCCCAGGGTATTATTTCGAGACGTTCAGTATATGAGCCTCTTCAAACAAGACTTATTGCTATTGATTCAATGATCCCTATAGGACGTGGTTAGCGAGAATTAATTATTGGGGACAGACAGACTGGTAAAATTGCCGTAAAACTTTGGCTTGTCAACACAAAAGTACTTAACGTTTTTTTTTTAAGATTAGGTTCGGAATTCTTGGAAGAATTATTTCATTCTTTTTTTTGTTCTATCTATATCAATCATTAGAATAGGCGGTAGAACTTATTAGATATCAGAAAGATTTTTTTTTCAAGTTTGAATTTGTTCATTTGGAAACTGGGCTCTTCTACTTCATTTTTATTTTTATTTATTCTTTTTCTTTTTATTTATTAACGAAGTCATAGGCACGTAGGTTCAGAGCCAGACCGACTACTCCAAGAGCGCTCATCCATAAACCAGTTACTGTTACAAATAACACATTCATATTGACAACAATGCATTAAAGAACATTCAAAGAACATTCAAACATCATATTGACAACAATGCATCTCATTCCATTCCACTCTATTCCATTATAAACCCTCCTCCTAAATGATGGAATAATATTACATTTCATTCCATTCCATTAATAAACCCTAACCAAACATAGCCTAAAGAAGCATTCATTAATCCTTCATTTATAATAGGCATCATGTATATAATCATCGTAACTTATTTCACTACCTTACAAGAACATTCAACACCTTTAATATTCAAAGAGGGATTCCTTGTTATTTATACACACATAGAAATTCAATTAGTATATTTATGTGTCTTAAGTATGTCATTTTATAGTAAATATGGACATGTTGATAGATTTTGCTTTCTCAAACAAAAATTGACAAGTAAACTCATGAAACTATTGGTTAAGAAAAAAAAAGACTAATAATCAAGGACCCATGTTTATTTCGTACCTAAAACAAAGTGATGACTTGTTATATAGAAAAGGAATAAAAGGTACAAATAATTAAGGCATGTTTTTCAATTGTATACAAAGTGTTTAATAGAAAGATTCTTATTATTTATACATGTTGGTTTTTTATGTAACCTCTTTGCCTCAAATAAAGTCTTAAAGATTCTATTGTAAGATGTAGATAAATTAACCCTTAAAGAATAAACACCAAAACTTTTCAAAAGAGCCAACTATTGAACTAAGTGATGGAGATGAAAAGGATGAGATGCTTCTAACAGATTATAAATTCAAAAAGAATCATCACATATCGTAGGTAATATTCAAATCATATCTTGCATTTATTTGTAAATTTGATTTTAACTCCATTGTGAAGAATGTTTGATTTTCACTATAAATAAGGGATTGAACAATCTTTAAAGTATAGTGTGGATCTTAGTACTAGGGATATTAATGTCCCAGTCTGTGGCTCGACCCGACCCAACTTTATAATTTTAATAAAAAATAAAAAATGTCATCATTTTTTACTCTTTAGTCAGTGTACGGATCGGGTCGAGCCTACTGGGGCCAAACTCGGTCAACCCAAGCCGAGCAAGCCGGGCTAAAATTGACATTCTTAGTACCTAGACTTAGAGATTATATACAAAATAGAGATATGAAGTTAAAATTTGTTGATACATTACACCAATTGATAATAGTTTAAATAAGGACATATTTTGCACAATTAGAAGAGAATTAGGTGTTAGTGAAAATTTTATATGATAAGGATCCCCTTATGTGTTTTAAAATCATTCTTGATTGGATATATGTTTTAATTAGTTTTAAGGTTATTTTCTAACTTTTTAGAACGTATTGAATAACCTATATCAGAGTGTGGTCAACTAATATCCTTAAAATTTTGCTTTTTTTGTCTTTCCAAAGAGTTTGTATCAAGATTGGTTGTTAGTATGGTTAACTACACATAAACACTGGTTGAACAATGAAGTCATCCAATCTTCACATTTTAAGGGCTTCCACTTCATCATTTCTTTTATTTTCCATCTTGTATGTTTATTTCTCCCAAAACCTATACAACTCACACTTTTCATTGAAATTGCCATCCATATTTCATAATAATCTCATTAGATTACATCAAATTAAAAATTTTCATTCTTAGATTCAAATTTGGGGATCTCCAAAATTTTTCATAATTTAGAGTTATCTTTTCAAAGTGATTCTTCCACAATCAAATTCAAAAATGAGTCAAGGATTTCATTTCATCTATAATGATAAAACTTTGATTGTGTTCAAATTTGACATTTTGGGCAGTTTGTCATATCTTTTTTATTTTTAAAATTATTGTGACCATCAAAATTATATATTCGTATGAAATTTATAGTTTGATAATGCAATTATGCTTGTTTAATTTCTTATAATTCCAACTTATAAATTTTTTAAAAATTTTCCCTAGTTGCTTTAATTGAATTTTCAACTTAGGTACAATATCGAAATTGGGGACATTTCAAAATTACATACAATTAGGAATGTTCTATCAAAATTTAATCTTTAAAATCAATTATTTTGACACTTTAAACGCTCATTAACACTCTTTCTTCGACAACTTTATCAATCTTAAATAAATTTATTTTGATCTTTTAACTAAGTTGTCTTGATACTTGACACTTTACATTTTACATCTTTAGATAATTGATTTCTTTTTTATGATTCCAAAAATGGAGAGAAAGGTTGTTGATATTAGCTTTAAGGTAAGTGATGACATTCAAGGGGAGTGATTTTTATATTCGTCATACTTTATGAGTGATTTTTGTATTTTTCATACCTTTTGTGATGTTTTATAGTTGAGGAAATATACGCTATGTTTAAGTTAATTTATCCACATGTGTGGATGTTTGTTGTACATTTGATATTAAATATCACTTTTGTTCATTTTTTAAAAAAATGTCACTTTTGTTCTCGATATTGAATTATGTTTTATACATGAATTAAGGGGCAACCAATCAGTATCTTGATATGGACAATTGTTTATGTGCTTAATTTTATTGTTGCTTTTTAATATTACAAATATTTTGTCATTATAAAAAATGGAGATTGTTACACCAATGGATTACTTAAATTTTAGTTCTTTATAGCATAGGTCCTTCAAGCAATAATTTCATTGGCACTATAATAATTCTTCTCACTCTCCAAACTCTTTCTTTTCTTTTCTTTTTTCTTTTTTAATTCCTTTGGAAAAATAATTTTCGACTTTCTTTACTCCTTTGAGCAAATTTGGAGAAAATATAAAATTGCAATAATGAAGCACTTTAGAAGAAACATATTTTCCAATCACTATGTACCAATAATAATAGGCATATCTGACACTTTTCTCTAAAATTCGTTAGTACAACCCAAGTTTTAAGCTATCAAGTAAATGTAAATCCTTCGAGGTTTAAAAGTAAAGAAATTTTTTCAAGAAAAATAGGGTAAAGGCTACCAATGTAGCTATAATCAATTAGGGAACGACTAAGTCTCAAAAGTGGTTATTCTTAAGAGATTAAATACGGTAGATAATAATCAAAGAAAATATAATGTTTTAATCTAAGTTCCTTTATCATTTTAATGCATCTAGTTTAAAACTATGGTCTGAACATGAATATAAAAGCAAGTTCTAGAATTATCTAACTATGCATGATACACATACATAATGAATAACAGATCATAAACTAATGATATATTTCTCTTAAGCTCAAAAGCTCATAAATTGGTCTCATATGTGTAAATAATATGCAATTTTTTATTCAGGTTAACTCTTTCAATTACTACTAAAAAATATATAGCTTACAAAAGCAAGCCTATTCTAACTTTCATCCCTTTATATATTAATACAATTTAATAACCAATAATAACCTATAATGTTTTAGACATATTTTAACTACATCAGGATGTTAGTTAATAAGAATAAATAATAAAGATTATAATACTTAAGAAATTTGAACAAAATTCTTTGAAATTTCCATTAACCCCTTCCACACTTAAAAGTATATATTGTTCCCTAATCTACACAATAAAAGCATATAAAAATACAATATGAATGAAAAAATAAAGTGGGAAAGTAATATCTTTGTACTTTCCAAGTTATGTATAAAAGCCTCTTAATTTTTTAATGAGGTCTTGGTAGTTTGAAATCTTACCTTTGAGCTATGAATAAATCTAATCATGAGGTCTTCTAATCTTGGTTTCTTTTCTTAAGGTAGGTGTTGCTGAAATCCTGGTGGAGGGTTGGTCTTTGGTTACCCTTGATATCTAAAAAGAAAAAGGCAATTCCTCCATCCTGGATTGTATGTGTTATAGTAGGGATTATTATGGGGTCTAAGAGTATTCCCGATATAATCCATATGCTCAGGCTTTATCATTGCTAATCGTGCTTGACATTCTTGACCTAGATGTCCTAGCTTGCATACCTGACACTATATAGGGAATGCTCCTCTAAACCCCATAATAATTACCATCGCCTATAATGCTTGGCATTCTTGAACTGGATGTCCTATCTTATATACCTGACATTGCATTCCTTAGAACAATTTGCAAATTCATTATAAACCCATCTATTTTATTGCTTAGAGCTTCGACTGGCTTACCAACATTGTAATCAGATCTATATCATTTACTCCTACTGGCTTACTAAGTTTTGCTCGAGAAGAAAACACTAGAAGTTGTTCATTACCATATCTTTGATGAGTTCATGGGCTACTTCTGTTGTCTTATTGTTTAGTGTTCCCTTAGCAGTTGCATCAATCATTTGCTGAGTTGTTTAGTTGAGCCTACTATAGAAGGTTTAAATTTTCCCCTGATGGTAAACCATGATGTGGGCACCTACTTAACATCTCCTTAAATCTCTCCTATATATCATATAGAGTTTTTAAATTAATCTAAGCATAGGAAGAATCAATTTGGAAGTCTTAGCTAGTAGGAAGTACTTCAAAATAAACCTCTCTGTCATTTGGTTCCATGTGGTGATGGATCCCCCAGATAGAGAATTTAGCTATTACTTCTCTCAATTCCTTAATGAGAATGGAAATAACCTTAGTTAGATTGGGCCATTAGTGGCACCATTGACCTTAAATGTGTCACAAATTTCTAGAAAATTTTCTATATGCTCATTAGGATCCTCATCTCAAATTTTGTTGAACTAGAAATACTACTTCACTATCTGAATAATGTTCGATTTAATCTAAAAATTGTTGGTGGTGATAGTAGGTTGAACAATGCTGGACTCCATCCCTGTCAAGTACAACGTAGCATAGTCAAACATTTTCCTCAGATGGTTTGCCATGATTTTTGATCCTTTAATCATAATGTGACATTCCAAGCCCCTCTATCTATCAATCTAACTCTAACTTTCTAAGTAAGGTTCTTCAAAGATTTGTTTAAGCAGTCATCTCAATCTTTGGATTTTTGTGAACTAAGTACGATGAATTTCCTTGGGTCATAAACTAACCCAAATACCTGTAAAAGTGAGAAAACCAAAAAGTTGACATAAATAATTTAACAAGTTAAAGAAAAAAAGTAAAAAAAAAAGAGAAATAATGGCTACATTAACAAAAATTGTGTGTTCCTAATATTTTAGGCCTAGACAATGATGTCAAAAAAAATTAATATGGATTGATGTTTACCTTATAAATCTCATAGGCAAGTGAACTTATCGAACTATAGTATAGTGTTAGTGAATATCGAGTTTTGATCCCACAGGGACTAAAAGTACTATTAAACGGAAAAGCTTTCAATGTTGCCCAATATCCTTTTCATTTCTAAATATTTTTTGAATACACGTTTTTGATAGAGAAGTAAGTTTTTTAAACCTCTCTACTATTATCTAATTGCAAAATTATGATGATAATTTAATTAAAACTAAACTAAAATTTAACAAAGATAATAAACTAGAGCATAGATGACATTAAGATTAATCAATATCAAATAACTAGTACCAAAGTGATAAACCCCCGTAAGAAAAATTCAATTATTGAGCATTGGACTATGGAAATTCCTATTTGATGTTAATATCTTTCTCAAGACTATTAACAAGTAATCTTTTATTGATTAATTGAAATATCTTTCTAGTTAAAACCTTTAACATTGCATTGCTCAATTCATGAATTTCACTATTACGTTTGGACCATAATCTAAAAGATTTATATCAATCTATCTCTAGTTTTGCATGCAACGCCTTTCAATTATGGTAGATCTATTAATACAAAATAAAATCTTAGCCTTAATCATATGAAATCATTTATTGAACTAATATTTTAGGCATATCAATTAAACACATAATTGAATTGCAATGAATATACAATCAAATTGTATTAAATAAAGAATTAAATCACAAGATCTATCCCAAATTAGGGTTCATCCTACCTAGGCACTAAACAAATTTACTTCATAATTATAGAAAATAAAACCAACATCAAAAGTTTAGAAGAATAATAAAAAAATATATAATCCGTCATATATCCCCTTTTCTCTAATATAATCCCCTTGAAACCTTGAGGGAAAGTTGTTCTCTATTGGATCTCTAAAGTAATCTTCATGTTTCCACCATCTTAGGTTTAGAATTGCGTTTAAAACTTGAAATTTACCTTCTAACAATGACTTAACATCCCCTCCTATGATGAACTTTCATAATTTGCCTTTTATAGTGTAAAACTAGGGTTTTCAGTGAGGATACAATTAGTAAAATGACAATGTATATGATTGTGTACCTAAAAACTCTATAAAATTATGTTCCTAGAAGCTTACACAGGTAGTGGAAATGATCATGTGTGTGGCTTACATGAGCCTGTCCCTCTTCACACACACAAAATAACATCATTGAATTTGTACAAGCTTACAAAGACTTACATGGTTCCTTGCACGGTCATGTATGTGATCTATATAGATGTTTACTTCATTACACAGACGTGTCCCTCTAAAATAGCTCTAATCCCTCCATTTCTTATCTTGATTTCACTCAAATTCTTCTCCTTTTAATCCATGAAAGCAATTAAGACCTGAAAACACTCTAGAAACAAAATAAGTATGAAAAATAATAAAATCTTTAAAATAATCAAGCAAAAAATAATAAATATGGGAATGAAAACATAATCTATTAGGCGTTCATCACACTTGAATTTATCATTGATATAATCATAAATTTATATATTATGATATATCATTTCTTGTGTTTTTTAAATTGTAATCCTTTTGTTTAGTTGTTCATCCCCCACGTGGTTGGGAAATGAATTTATTATGAAATTGACTATATTTTATTGTTTATATTCATTTTTCATTATCAAATTGATTAGTATGACTATACTTATGCTTTCTATTATTTTTCATTATTTAAAGGAATGTATTGGACATTGTCTAAGATCCAATTCATCAATTACAATTATGTAAAATAAAGTTGTTTCATTTGCTTGGTTTACAAAATACCCTAAGTATAAGATGTAGTTATAAAATAACCTACTTAATGCATGAATTATAAACAAACAACAATTTTTAGAATACAAAATAAACATATTCGTTTAGTTAGTTTATAAAATAAACCAAATTATAAAATGTACTTATGGAATAACCTACTAGGTGCATTATTTCATCAATTTCCATAATATTAAATAACCTTGTTCATTCTCTTAGTTTACAAAATCAACCAATTACAATAATAAATATGTTCATCTATAAGTCATTCAAATGTAGAGTTTGTTAACTTAATGGCCAATAGTCCTAAATTATACTCTCCTGGTAGTAGTTGTAGCTTACAATTGTTTTAAAGTGATACTAAATTTACCCTAAAATCTAAGACCTCTTAGTTTAAAAGACAATTCGAAAGATCTAGGATCAACATATATATATAATTTCTTTTAGTTGTATTTGTAGAACTAGTAACCAGAGAATGTAACACTTATTAATGAATATGCTAATGAGTCTAATATTAATGATGACTATAGGTATCTAAATGCTTGTTAAACTCACATTTATGCTTTATCGATTAAGTACATATTCCTAATTAGAATGTTGCTTTCAATACAAGTTTGCTAAATGTAATTTTTATTAAAAGATTAGTATATTTCATATAATCATGGTTTTACAAGAGAAAGAAATATGTTCTTACCTATGATACTTCTCTAAATATTGACTTTCAGTTAAAGTTATTGAGACCTACAAAATAATATACATAACATTAACATTAGAAATTAGATAAGAAAAAGATAGCAAAATTGGTAGTTACTTACATTGATAGGTTGTTGATTGGGTTTTGATACATTATACAGTCTACTATTATATCTAAAAGTAATAAATTTCCTGCATTTTTATATTTGACCCTTCTACAATATTTTACTTGCATTTAGTAATTTCTTTAGATCATTCTTCTCTCTCCTTACTTGTTTTTACCTTCCTTACATCACCCTCTTAGCTGGTGGATGTATTTTCTTGTAAGCATTTTCTAGCTACAAGATCACTCCCCTTATATATTGTAAGATTTGATCATACACTCTTAAAGAAATACTGTTCTTATAGTTGTCAAACAAATGCCTCTAGCTTTTTATTAGATTGATTAACCCATGCTTTGTAGGCTTTCAAGAATTTGTCCTTGGCTCAAAAGCAATTGCCTAAAGATCCTAATAATCCCCACTCTTGGATAAAGAAAATTTTGATCTTTGTAGATATTTGGAGGCCATTGAAGAATTTAGAGAACAATTGAAACAAAAGTTTAGAATCTTATGGATGCAACAAGTAGATAGAAACATTAAATATTTTTTTAAAGTTATTCAAGGAAGGAGAAAAAAACAAGATTGTTAATGCAAAAATGAGGATGGTATGGACATAAATGACCAGGAGGAGATGAAAAGAATGGCCAAAAGTCACTTTCAAGCAATAAATGGTATTTCTACTCACACTGCAAGTCTTCCTAGCAATCTGGTTAATGAAATGGATGGTTCCATCAATCAGATTCAAGAAGTTGATCTAATCAAAGAAGTCATATGTGAGGAGTTAAAAGAGGTCTTCTTTTCTTTTCATCCTGATAAGTCTCTTGGACCAGATGGATTTAATGTTAGATTATTTTAAGAGAAATGGAACCTTTTTCAAGCACCAGTAGTTAAAGCATTTATGGAATTCTTTAAAAATGGTAGATTACTCACTGAAGTTAATAAACCTTTTCTTACACCGATGTCTAAAGCTCCTAATCTAAAGAAACTAAATGATTATAGAACTATTGCCTGTTGCAATGTGTTATACAAGATAATCTCTATGATACTTGCTAACAAATTGGAGATTACTTTACCTAGTATTATTAATCCTAGTCAAGATGCTTTTGTTCTAGTTAGAAGTATCGGTGCAACATAATGCTTGCTCATGAATTGTTCAAAGACTAAAACCATAAAGAACATGTTAGAAGTTGGGCTATCAAAATTGTCTTCACCAAAACATATGATACTGTGGAATGTGGTTTCATCATCAATTCTCTCCATTCTTTTGTTTATCCTACCAAGTTCATTAGTTAGATTCATGCTTGCATATCAACAGTATCTTTCTCTATTTTAATAAATATGGAACTTACTCAAATATACTAAGTAGTTAGGGAATAAGGCATAAAGATCTACTATCTCTATATCTTTTCACTATTGATATGGAAGCTCTTCAAATAATGGCACAGATGTGTGTTGATGAAAGCACATATTTTAGATATCGTTATCATCGTAGAGAGCTCAATATCACTTAGCTTTCTTTTACTGATGATCTACTCATGTTATGTGATAATGATAATTCTTCAATTGAGATAATCTTATCTTCATTATAGAGATTCTAAGAGGTATCTGGGATGAAATTTAATCCTAAAAAAAGTTCTGCTTATTTGTTTAAGCTAAACACTAAATACTCCTCAAGGGTGATCACTGATGCTAGACTTTCGATTCATCAGTTACTTCTTACTTATTTGGGAGCTCCTATCTGCACAAGGAAGCTTAAGGAAACTGAATATCTAGTTGGAGTAATAGATTTTTATCTTATGGAACTAGGCCATTACTTCCCATTTCAATTTGCAGTAACCTACACACCTATTGGTTGTCATACTTAGCTATTCCTAAAAGAGTTCTGAAGAAGATTGACAGAAGTATAAGAGACTTCATGTGGCATAGACAGAATCCAACTGGTAAAAAAGCTTCCAAAGTCAAACGAAGTGTCATTTGTCTTCCCAAAGAAAATAGTGGATTAGGGATCAACTCTACTATCAGAACAAACAAATTATTGTTAGCTAAAAGTCTATGGAGAATATGTTATAATAATGAGTACCTTTAGGTGAAATGGGTGCATATGTTTCATGTCAAACAAAGAAGCATTTAGTCTATTTCTCATAGGAGTACTCAATCCTACACTTTTAAAAAACTTGTGTGTACCAAATTAGTTATGCATCCTCATGTCAAGCATTACATTAGAGATGGGAATAGTATTAAATTCTAGTTTGACAATTAGCATTCACTTAGGCCTTTAAGCTACACTCAATACTTTACTATTCTTAAAGGCCTAATCCTTGAAAATTCCAAGATACATAAACTTATTCAAGATGAAAAGTGGTATTTGTCATTTCACACAGGTAGGGAATCAGTTCAATTACAGATTGCATACCAGATTATTTATCAAATCAGATGCTAAAGGATGAAGTTAGATGGGGAGTTACATAGATCACATAAGTTTAATGCTCTTTCATGCAAACAGATACTATTTGGTCCACTTACTAGGTTTCCTCTTTACAAGCTGATATGGTGTTTAGAAATAGTCTAGGTTCATTCGTTCATTCTCTGGTTAGTTGTTACACAAAATATAGGAACTAAGGATAGTACAAAATTCCAGATCCCTGATAAGACATGCCCTCTATGTACCAGTGAGGATGAGACAATCAATCACATCTTTAAGTGTTGTCATACAAGTCAAATATGGAGAAAATTTCTTAATTTGTTTGATTTACAAGACAATATCCTCGTCTGGATGGAATGTTTATATAGGATAATGGTTCTGAAATGGAAAAGTAAGGAAGATTGCAAGGTATTTAAAGTTAGTTTTGCTATGCTTGATGCATTTCATATGGAGGATGAGGAACAATAAGGTATTTAGGAAATTCCAACAGTACAACAAATCCACCTGAATGGAGTTTTATCGTAAGTTTAGAATGAAGATTTTGATAGCTACTTGTCTACAACTCATCTTTACTTGATTCTTGATACTAATCAAATTGTAGATAGTGTACGAAAGGAATTATCTGAATATGTATTTTGTTGTTATGTTTAAACTCCAACTGTAGGAGATGGATTTCATTTCTCATTGCAATTTCCTCCTTTTAAACGAATATATTACTTACTTTCCAAAAAAAATTCTCTTCCTATTCTGACCATATACTATTCATCCCTTTTATTGAACCTACATTCTCCATCACCATTCCATGCAGTCCTCTACTATATTGCCTCCTTATCCTTTGTTAGACTTCTTGAAAAATGTAAGTTGGACATTTGATTTCCATAAGGACAAGAAGGAGTAGCCTAGTTGGTTAACTCCTCACTTAAAGACTAAAGGAGGTCTTGAGTTCGAGTCACCACACAGCCGGGGGTCTATAAGGAAACAGTCTCTATATCTCTTAGGAGATATG
>JAOTJB010000008.1:28416452-28430819 GCA_027123815.1 Erythroxylum minutifolium | reverse complement strand
GAGATATGGGCATGACTGCGTACATCTTACCCTCCTCATACCCTGCTCAAGCGGGAAATGTGAGTATCGTTGACTTTCGTTGACTTTAAATAGCATGTCTCTTCATGATCATTGTCCTTATAGTTTCTAACATACTAAACATTAGTTTATCTCTTGCTAATAGGATCCATTCGTTGAATGTCTTAATCAGATAATTATAAAAAATTGGAAATTTTGACTTAAATTATTGGTTTGACCTAGCCTAAGAATTTGAATTAAATTATTGTTATGACCTAAATCAAAAATGTTATGGATATTCAAGCAATGTAAAAACACATGTATAATTGTTTTTTTTTAATTTCTTCAGTTGCTCAATAAATCTTCAATATATATAAACTATGCATATGCTCATGATTACCTCCTTTACCAATCCAGTGTCCATACCAATTGTTATAAATATGTTTGGCACATATTCTATGACATACATTTGGTAGTGCGGCCTCAGTAACTATTATTAATCCCTAGATACATAAGTTAATAAACAAAAGTCAAATAATACAAGGCAATAATATATTGTATAATAAATAAACAAAAGTTTATATTAAAGTACCTTTTACATATCCTATATCCCTATGTTCTAAATCTAAATCAGCTAATAAAAGTGACATGAACTAACTCTGTGAATCAGTACTTTATACTTCCATAATTGCCGATACTATAAGATACATGCCTTTATTTCCATCCCTTCTAACTACCTTGATTAGTTGCACTTGGAATTTAGTCTTTAAGAAACGTTTATCCATCATAAATATGGACCTTAGGTATCTTCATCATCCTGTCATAGTTACAAAAGAAATATATAACCTCTTAAATTTAATAACAAGGTTTCTTGATTCTTTAATAATGCCAGTTTCACTACTAAACTAGGATTGTTAAGTTTCAACTTATGGATATAAACTTAAGATTTGAGTATTCATAAGTATATCCTAATAATTTCTCCTTCCTTCACTTTTATCTTCGTAGCCTTACATATGGTTAAATTCACAAATATATTCTTTTCCTTACATTCTTCATCTTGATTTTGAAATATTGTCCTTACTATTACATGTTATATACGATTCCCTTTTGTATCCTTCAATGTATCTTACTCTAATGCACTTAGACACCTTTTCCTAACTAACATTAATCCCTATTTCTGTTGGATAATTTCAACGTCATCTTTAAATTCTTTTACATCATCAAATTCTATACCCAATGTCCTTTATGATGTAACACCAAATATTTCATTTTTAATACTTGTATTAGGTATTCTAATTGCCTCCCCAAGATCCTCTCTACTATGGTACTATCATTTATCAAAGCAACTTCTATAGCCACTAAAGTCAATCTCCATTGGTTAGTGGCCATTTGGAATTGATACGTCCAATGTATCATGTCCTTTTTTAATTTCATTATCATCTTCAACTTTATCATACATAGTGTTTCCATCAGGGCCTATATCCCTATGATTTTTATTAGTACTCTCTTTTTCAATAGTATATAATTAACTTCATCATGAACAACATCCCTATTAAGGCCCACATCCTCATCATTTCTTATTATAACCAAAACTTATGGATTTATAATAAGAACATCAAGCTTATGTGTAACAAACACCTCAATTGTCCTATGTATTTTCAAAAGATCAATTAACCTAATTAAACTTTTATTAGATTTAATAAATCTTAAAGACTCATTGAATCTAAAATCTAGAACTCTAAAATAACCCCTATACATTTATTGGTATCCAAGTCTCATTCCTATCTTATTAATTTGTTTATAATTGAAAAACTTAAGGTCAACTTTTATCAATATAATTTAATGACCTCTTTCATTACTTAACTCAAGATCTTGTTTAAAGCATCACTATAACATAACTTCAACCTTTCATATTGAGTCATTTTAACCATGAAAATGGTAAGTAAATAAGAATATACAAATTTAGGAATATATACATATAAAAAAATAAATGAGACTATGAGTACTTGAGTGAAACATATGTAAATTTAGTATCAATTTTAAGAATTTAGCAGAGAAGACCAGTAGAATTTACACATAAAATATAGTTTGGTGCCTACAAATTCTGGAAAATATAAACATTTAAAACATATTTTACCAAAAAGTGTGTGTGTGTGTGTGAATTGAATAAAAAGTGTCATTGTGATCTGATGTTTATACATAAATGAAGGGATGAATATCCTCACCATCATAACTTTGAGTTAATTCTCTTGCTTTTTTTATGCCAAGTTAAGTATAAAGAGGCAAAAACTTAAGACTAGCAAAAACACTGAATCTGAACTTGTAAAAGTTGTATTTGTTACTTAGAACCTTATGAGCTTGAAAAGAGAAAGATAGAAATTGCCAAAGACCAATGCAACATCCACCAGTCTAATAAATCCATAAAATGTAATAATATATTCAATTCATTTTGTTGATGATTATAAACCCTCCACTTATTGGAATAATAAATTCAATTAATTTTTCATTAACCTTTAATCAAACAAATATGAAGCCTAATACTTCTACAAGTTAATAACATTAAAGAATTTATTAATTAAGGCCTTTATCTTGACTCAAAGTATAATACTTCTCAATTTGTTAAAAGCTTAATGTGGAATAACCTATTTATAATATGAATGTTCAATTTGCAAGTGTATCTAACTACTTTGACTTCTTAAATTGATAGGTTTGACTAATAATTTGCAAGTGTATAAGCAAGCTTTAGTTTCAACTGATCCAATTGTGTATTTAATGTTATAAAAATATGATTACAACGAGCACATTCAAAAGGAAGAATTTGCAAATGATTACTGAGATAATGATAAATTGTGAACCAAGTCTAAGGTCGTTTCATGTCAGATACATTTTCAACTATATAAGTTTTCAATTTAAACTACCAACAAAATTGAAGAGTGTATGTAGATGTAATAGGGTTGTCGAAGTCCCCAAAATAATTTTAATTCTCCAAACTTCTTATACTAGTCGTGGAACTATGTTGAATCCTTAGAGAACTAAACACTAGTTTCTTAATTTCAAGTAATAAAATTAAAAAGGGGGTTTTGTTTAAGTATCCAATTAACTAAAATTAATAAGAAATCAAATTAAATCAACTTAATATAAAAGTGAGAAAGACAAGATTATCGAACTTCAATTTAAGGGAAATATCTCATTTAATTATAACATTGATCATTAGTTTAAAGAGAACATTTTCACAATTCAACCAGTTAGTCTAAAACATATCAAGATAGCTGTAATAAGTCTCAAATTTTCCTAAATTAATTGGTTCAAACCCAGCAAAACTTATTGTCTATTGACTGGGTGTGATAGTTTTCCATATCAAATAAATGATAGCAATAAACTTAGTGAAAAAGACTAAGCCTAAATTAAATAATTGAGATAGCCAGAATTATTCAACTTAGTTTTCTAGTTTATCATAAGTTAAATATGGAAATTCATAAATAACATATTTGCTACTTGTACCAATCCTTCATAACAATTACAGATCATTGAATTCCTGGATAGTGATACAATAATCAATATTAAATTAAATTTTCATATTAATTCAATATTAATCATTTATGAAATATGAGAATTCAAAACAAGAAATATTTGAATTAAAACTTGAATAAAGGTTTGGAACACAAAACCTCACAACGTTACAACTAGAATATCAAATCTCCTTGAATCAGATCGTTTGAGTTTAGCCGTACATGACTTTCGCTCCAATAACAAAAATATAAGAAAGACAAAGAATTAAGAAAAATGTAAGAAGAGAGAGAACTTTTTTAGTTGTAAGTAACATCCCTTTTATAGGAATTTTTTGATATAATTCTAATTTAATTCTAACTTGTAAAGATGTTTATCTAAAACAAATTCAAATTCCTACATGATAGGGATAAAAGGAAGTTTCCTAGTTAAACTCCAACTCTTCAAGTGATCAGCCTTATCCATCTCAGCAATCTCTTCACTTCATCCAAAATTTGTGATTGTCATCAATAGAGTTCCAATTTAATGCAATCTCTACTTTTCATCTCCTAAAACAAACCAAACATTAATTCTAATATTTAAGCACCAAACTAAGTTCAAAACAAAGAAGATAATATCAAATAATATAGTAAGATAACTGATATGTAGCATTTATACATACTTTTCTTAGGATAATTGATAGGAATAATATAGTAAGATAACTGATATATGGCATTTGTACATACTTTTCTTAGGATAATTGATAGGTGCGCATTAGGATATGTTTTTATAGGTAATTGGCATGTTTTCTTGCATAATTGTTGTTTATTATTTTAGTTTAGGATTCATTTTATATGTTTTCATTAAGTTTGATTTCCATTATTGTTCTTGTGTGTTTGATACTAATTGAGAGTAAGAATTGACTCTTTTTGTGTAGGAAAGAAGAGGGAGCAACTTGAAGAGAAGACAAAGAGAGTGCATCTGTGCCAAAGTCCCACGTTTGTAGGAATCACGCAAATTCACATGGACGAGGGAATCATAGAAGAAATGAGGAGTGCATTTGTATGTAATTCCCATGCTTGTGGGAATCATGAAAATTCCCACAGACTTAGGAATTATAATCTAAGGCAATCTGTGAGGCTTCATTAAACCTAGGATTTTTGGACTATAAAAACATCATTAAGCCTCCATTTTCAAGGGAGATGACACCTACCTGTAGAAACACCGTCCTTAAGTGAAGAACATATGTTTGAAGCATTGAGGAAGGATTGAAGACAAGGGTCATCATCAAGATTGTGCAAAATAATCAACACTAAAATTCTAGATTTTGGCAAGGAAGAGAAGGAGTCTTTCTATTCAATTTTCTATCATTTTAACCTCTTCTATTCTTTGTAAAAATGATATATTTTCTTGTTGATGATGTTATGGATACCGTGTTAGGCTGATTTCATTTTAGGGATTGCTTTTGAATTATTTTTGTCAAAACTCCTATTTTATTAAATTGAATACAATTGTCTTTGTTGATTGTCGTTCTTAATTGTCATCTTGCAACAAATTGAGAGAGTAAGTGAGATGAAATTCATGTAGGATTGTACAACGAGAGTTGGCAACCTATACACTAACAATTATCATGTTAATTGAATAGTTAGAAGAGAGATCTCGATTATTCAATTGATCACCTATAGGATAGTTTAATAACTAGTTGAATCGGTAGAACCATTGAGTAGGTTGAGAGATCGTTCAATCAATTCTCGTTAATTTAATTAGGGATAAAATAGTTACACCTTGAAAGAGGGTAATTGGTACATTCGGAAATATAGGGTGAGATACAGTTCAATCAATAAAATAGGAGGGAGATAAAATAAGGAAAAAGTAATCTCTAGCATTTAGATTCTTGAATTCAGATTTTCTGCAATTGCAGTATTGTCCATTGTTACATTAGTCTTTTATTTTAATTTAATTTTCCAGATTATTTGCATTTGACAATTTAGTTCCTTAAACAAAGTTGGGTTTAAGTTAAACGATGTCTAGACATCAATCCCTGTGGGATCGATAACCGCTCTTTTTACTACAAGTCACGACCAATTCACTTGCAGTTTTTGAGCGTAAAACAAATAGATAGATTTTACCATCAACAGTGACTAATTCGGTGGAGAGCAAGAATGGGGGCTACAGAAACTTCCTTGCAAGAGCTTAATACATAAGTTGCCAGGTGTCTTAATTTTGAAAGGGCACATGTCACCAATGCATGTATCCCATTTGTCCATCATATAAGCTACCAAATGTCACAATTTTATTAGGCTATTCGTCACTCACCAATGCTGCTAAATTTCATTCAATTATACTGTCATTTTTCCCTTATTTACTTATGTCAAATGTCACTCAGTGTATAGTCTTATAGTCTTAGTCATCCAAATTTTCATGTACCAACTTGTCTTGCCACTTGACAATTTCTTAATCCAAATGTCCATTTTATTACATCAAATTTTCTAATGGTAACAATTAATTCCAACTCACTAAATATGATCCATTAATAAAATTTCAAGATCAGGCCAAAATTCAAAATATATACAATTCACGATCATATCACAATATCTAATACATATACTTTTATGAATATGTAACATTTCGACTAGGGTATAATTTGGGCTTTACAATTCTCTTCCCCTTAAAAGAATTTCGTCCTCGAAATTCATACCTGATGAGAACAACTGAGGGTCCTAAGTTTTCATGGTCAATTCTGGCTCCCAAGTTGCTTCCTCGAGTTTATGGTGTTGCTAAAGTACTTTAACCAGAGGTATTTGCTTATTTCTAAGTTGTCAGACTTCTCTGGCTAAAATAGACACAAGCTCTTCTTCATAAGTCAAATCCGATTGTGCTTGAATTTCTTACACAAGAATCTTATGTGTATCATCAGACTGATATTTTCTCAACATGGAAATATGAAACACATCATGCAACTTGGCCAATTCTTCAGAAAGAGATAATTGATAAGCTATTGGTCCGACTCTCTTAAGAATCTCATAAGGACCAATATATCATGGGCTGAGCTTACCTTCCTTCCCAAACTGAAGTATGTGTTTTCATGGAGATACTTTCAGGAATACCTTATCACCTACCTGATACTCAATATCTTTTCTTTTTAAATCAGCATAGGACTTATGCCTATTACTGGCAGCTTTCAATCTTTGATGGATAACTTGAACTTTCTCTTCAGTATCTTTCACAATATCAGGCCTGATCATCTTGTTTTCACTTAGGGCCTGTTTGGTTGGACGTTAATTAATGGAACGGAACATAATGGAAGGGAACGGAACGGAACGGTTTATAATGAAATGGAATGTAATATAGTGAAAAGTTGTTTGGGAGGGATGGAAGGGTTCATAATGTAATGTAGTGAAACATTGTTTGGAAGATTGATGGAATGGAATGGAATGTATAATAAATGACTATTATATCCCTGATATTAAAATGGTTGTTGCAATAGGTTTAATGCTATGATTTTTAAACTAAAATCATGTCCAACTAAAAAATAACTCACAACCGTAACAAATAATCTTTTATATATTTTCTATTTTAAAGTAACAAAAATTTTAATAAAAGTTTTATTGTTTTATTATTACTAATAATATAAAAATATTATTAATTATATACAATTTATTATTGATAATATAAAAATATTATTATTAGGTTAAGGAGAAATAATATAAAATATTATTAATTATATTCAACTTTTGTAGACCGTAATAAATGAGTATGAAAAAAAGAGAGTTAAGTTTAGAAGAAATAATTGGTATTAAAAAAATTTTGGACGGTATATCAGGTAGTATATGTTTATTAACTTATGTTCTATCCAAACTTTTCAAATCGGAAGTTTTTTATTTTTACTGTTTAGTATGAAATGGAACGTAACATTAAATCCTCTGCTTTTATCACATTCTGTTCTATTCTATTATAAAACTCCCAACCAAACGATATAAGTATCGTACGATTCATCCCATTCTATTATTACCTCTCCAACTAAACAAAACCCAAGCCCACCGATAAAGGCCTACAAAGGAAATCGACCACCAAGCCAGTCTAGCGGAATCCTGGGAATGGACTAATTCCCGAGTCTTTAAAGTGTGCTTTTTCTTAAATTTACTTGGGAATTCAAACTTTCATGGTGGAAAGACGGAAATCTGTCGTTTTACCTTCTCTAATTTGCCTCAATCTTTAACAACAGACGCACACTGTATTTTGGTCCTAGAGTAGCTTGCTTATTCTTAATAAATAAAAGAACACCCTAGCTAACTAAAATAGTTTCATTGTCTAAAATGTTGTCTTCAAAAAATGATAACATAGAGGATATTTGTTTAGATTAGTGATTCAGTATTAAGTCTCGGGCATTATTTACTTGCCTCATTTACTGGCTGCGCACAAGTCTGTTCTTCTATTATTTTGTTTTTAAAACTAATTTCATGCAACCTCCCAGACAGTTTAACTGAAGCAAGCTGCACTAACTACATACCGCGTACTTTTTTTTTTTTAATGAAGACATTACAATGGTTTTCATTAAGGTGGAACTGTACAAAGTGTCTTTCCTATACTTGAGTAAATTTATTTTCAATAGAACTATAAAGAAATTTTTAAAAATATTAAGGGACGCCGGATTCACGAAAATTTGTAACCTTTGAGATTAAGAAAATTTACTTCCACTAACTCAACTTTTTAGCTCGGCCAAAAGAGAAAAGAGTTTTCTTTTCTTTTTTCTAATACAAAGAAAATATAAGCATAAATTTAAACACTTATTAGAAGGTAGTTTTCAAGGTGACTAATAAAAATTCAACATAATCCATGTTTGGTGTACCTTCTATTTCGGTGCAATTCTAATTGTCTAATTTTTGTAAGCTCTATTTATTAGATAAATAGATTTTTATAGAACAAATTTAGAGTTGAGTAACGAAACAAATTATCTTATGCCTTTTCACTGGTTTGCATTTATGAACAATGATGAAACGAAAGTCAAATCTAATCTAACTAAGATATACAAACATTTAATGTAGCATACCTAAGAATAATATGTTACATATAAAAGTTAGACATAATTATGATCTTGTGAGTATATTGGGTAAAAACCCACCGCCGTCCCCGTTGCTCGTTCTTCAATGACCAACACTAGCGAAACATTCTTTGGGGTGGTGATGGTCATGGATGATCCTCTGACGGTTGAACCAGAGATCGACTTGAAACCTATTGGAAGAGCTCAGGGGATTTATGCTTCCGCTTCTCTCATGGACGTTAGCTTGTTAATGACCCTCAACTTTGCTTTCACTAAAGGAACCTATAACGGCAGCAATCTATGTGTGTTGGGTCGTAACAACGTGTTTTCAGGCATCGCGAAACTATCTATTGTCGATGGAAGTGGGGTTTTCCGATTTGCCTGTGGCTATGCTCAAGCTAAAACATACCAGTTCGACTCGAGGACTGGTGATGTTGTTATGGAGTATGATGCTTTGTTTCCCATGTAAGATAATTTTGCCCTTAGGGGCAATTTTGTAATTTTTCCATATGATGGGCAGTTATTAATTATAATTTTGGTTTTTCAATAAATTATCAGTTATATTACGTAATTTGATCCAGATAAAGGTAACACAGTGACCTAATAAATGATCTAAATTAATAGGTCGAAGTCTGGGTGAAAAATGGGTCCCTTTGAGTGTGGACCTAGTCCATATCATCCTTGTGATGGGCAAGCCCGATATGGAAGTTATATAAATAAGTTATGGTCTCCTGCAGTTGCTCAGATCATTCACGAGCATTTAGAACTTTGACCTGTTAAGAGGGCTCGTATTTTGAGAAAACTGCATAAAGGCCTAGACCATATGCTGGTGAACATTTTCTATAAAGGTCCTGAGGAGATTTGAGCTCGTTTGACAGCCGAATTTTTTACTGTTGCTTAGCCTCTTAAACCTCGTAAGAGATAAGTGCTAATCTCTTTTAGTGTGTCCAGAACTTGTTTACTCTTCCTCATTAGTTTCTCTAAATTTTGATATCTTTAAACTTGAACCATTATCATATACCTTCCAAAAAGTTGTTGTCTCATATACCTTTTAAAAAGTTGTTGTCTAACATTTTAGCTTCTAAATAATTGTAATAAGACCTAATCAAACAAATGTAGAGAAAGTTGCACTCAACTTCAAAAATTTTCCTTTAATTTATTGCACAAAAGACAATGAACTAGAGATAAAAAATGATATAATTTATATTAAACATGCTATAAAAGTGATAAATTACAGCTAATTTAACCCCCTGAAATTATTTAAGGTATAGCCTTATTAAATTCTCTCAACTCAGTGCTTGTCCTCAAGCAATTGATAACAGGAAATCCTAATTAAGTTGACACTCATAACTAGAATTAATTCCACTATCATATGTGTACAATGATATTTAGCCTATGTCACTAGCCTTTAAACACTTATATGTCCCCATTGGAGAAGTTATTGCCTATTTAGGATTTACTAAAATGATACTCACAAGCATCAACTTACACAAATTAGTTTGCTTCATATTTAATAAAACAAGATATGCATATTCAAGCCTTCAATTGAATTACAAAAACTTAAATACATTATACTTCTTAAACAAATTACCATACAAACAAGATAATGTAAAAACTTTTCTACCCTCTTGATCAAGTAGAAATACTTCAATTTGACAATTTATTCATAAGGTATCATTCCTTCACACAAGTATTTGATATTTGAGTAAGATACACTCATTATATTCTTATGTAATTAAACTTATCATATGCTTGAAAATAATATAAGCTCCATTACTCAAATAAATATATATAAAAAAATCAAAATGACTTTAAACCAGATTGTAATCAAGCCAATGAGATAAATATGCTAATAAAGGAAGGAGATTAGGAGAAACTAAAATATTCATAATCAATAAAGTATAAGTAAGTAAATCAAAAGAAGTACCAATATATTGCTCTATTAACTCTTTATATTTTTACAATAATCCCTTTTCCTTTATTCTTTTTAAATATAAAACATCATGCCAATCGCTTTTCTACACTTTTTCTTTCCTTTATTTATTTATATTTATTTTCTATTTTTTGCTTTTCAAAGTGGCATGTCCCTTTTTCATTACCACTTCATACACATTGCTTGACCCTCCCACTTTTATTTCTTTGCATACTATAACCTAATAACCATATTCAATCATAATGAAAAGCTTCACCCATCACAAATTAAGGAGCATTGTTTTTCTTTTAATCTTAAGGTTCTTTAGGAAAGAGTTACAAAGAAAAAGACCAAATTTTCTTATGAGACTCAAAAACTCTCACTAATGGATTATTGTAAAAAAGGGTAGGCAAGTTAGCTTAATCCAAATCTCAAATGTCTTTATCATTTTATCTCTTTCATATACCTTATATATAATATCAAAAAGATGAAATACAGGTTCTACAAATTCAAAATCAAATGAGATATTCACATTTGAAACAAAGAATTTTGATTGAAGGTCTAATGCTTATGGAATTAGTTAAGTCAAATCAAAGTATTATCAGTTAATAAATTTAGATTCCTACCATTCACAAAGTGAAGTTTGACTACAATCATTTAACTATATTTTGCATTTAACCTTTAGCAGTCAATCTTAATTAAGAATTAATCAAAAAATTAATCTGTAAACCTAAAGTAACTAACAAATTTATAACATAAAATAAAAAGAAAAAGAAAGTTAAAATTTTAATATACACTATGTAACATCCCATTATCCCATGTTAAGGGTTAGGACCCTAGAATACAGTACATGAGAGATTAATGAGAAGTTAGAAAGTGCATTTTATGCTCATGCATAATATAGCATACACACACATGTGAATGTTAATTTTTGCACAATAAAATGATTATACATGCGTTCATTGACATTTTCTAGGTATAATTGATTTATGAATGTGAATTTTGATCTGAATTGTGGTTTTTATGTATTGAAAAATTGAATTGTTGTGTATAGGTATTGATTTTGAAATTTTGGTGAAATTTAGAAAATTTCTAAAATTTTGGGTATTTTTAGACTAGGAAAAATGCCAGGTGACAAGATAATTGATAAATGATAGTAGAATTAAATGTCAAATGGCAGTGTAAATTTTTATGAATGCCAATTAGATTTAATGACATATGTCATCGAAATTTGGAGAAAATTGGGCTAAAAATTGGAGTTGATTGCACTAGTTAATGAAAGAACCTAATTCCAACCAATAGAAATTTGACAAGTTGCAAGTGAGTCTTTAACTCATGACTCCCTAATGTTTGAAAGTCGCATTTAATTGTTTTAACTTCATTCTTGCTTTTCTTCTTCTTCTCTACGAAACTCTTCTTCTCATCTTCCTTATTCTTCTTCACTTTCACAATTTTTGATTCACCCACCATCATCAAAGTAGAAGCTCACTTTCACCTCCATTTGTTACCATGATCTTGTACTCTCTTTCATTCCTCACAAAATAACCCAACCTCCCACCTTGGAATGGTGATGTATGTGGGTTGTCAACAAAGCTAGGGTTGGTGTGCTCTTGAAGGATTTGGAGCTAAATTAAGTAAGTTACATGTTAATCTTCATGGGTTAGTGTAAATGGGACATTATGATGAATAATTTGAGGTTTTGTTTTGAATATGAAATTCTTTTGGTGTTATCATAGGTATTTGATTTATAAAGAGGTTTTTATCAAAATGAATTTAGTGAGCTAATATTATTCATGAATTAATGATGTTAGTAGATGAAGAGGTAATGGATTTATGTTTTACTTCGGTGTTATAATAAATGGTAATTGATGAGTTCATGCCATGTGTTCTTAATTTAGGCTTATGAAAGTGATGAATTATAGTTTAATTGTCAGTGATAGATAGAGAAATTGAAGGTATAAGAAAGGTATTAGAGTCACACTCTTGAAATGAAAAGAAGTAAGATGATAGTTTGGAGATAAAGTAGAGATGAAAATGATGATGAAGTGTGCTGAAATTAGATGGAGTATTTTTACCGCACAGACATTAGTATTTTGGCCATATATTGATATGTAGTTATCCAAATAAGATGATTTTTAATTCAGATTAAACCAGAGACATATGGCTACAATTTTCATGAAGGAATTGAATTTTAATTTGTCTTTATAGGTCTTGTAATTTGGCTTGAAGTTAAGTTCTAGCATAGGCTGCAGCACTACCCTTGACAAAAATCGTGTCCTATTTTTAACAAATAAAATGTATTGATGTAGGTATAATCAAATAAAGTTGTCTTCCTAAAAGATGTAGTTTATTCGCTTAGCTTTCTATTGGTATAAATTTTGTAATATTTAGATATCGGAATTAAGAGATATGAGTTTTATAATTTGGAGTGTACTAATCCTTCAATCATGTGAGTGCATCAAAATTTCAAACGTGCACAGTCTGTGGTATTTTGAGCATAACTCATGGAATAATGAACCAAATTGAATTGTTTTTGTTTTTTTGAAACTTAAGACATATAGGAACATTTTTTAGAAGAATGTTTTGCCTAAATACCTCATTTTCTAAGTCATAATTGTCATACAAAACTGATCCGAAAATAGAGTTGGAAAAACTGGAAAATGGGAATGCCTATCGAAGGCAGAAAGTTTCTACCAACAAATCCCACGATCGTGGGAATTGGTTAAACATCAAATATGCTTCTTTTATGTGTGGATTGAAGTAGCAATTGGTTAGGTACTTTCATGTGTTGCAATGAGGCTTGAATAAAGCTTGAATTGAGTCTAAAATGATGCTTGAACAAGAGATAAAATGAACGTCATGTTTAGGGTGACGATTAAGGATAGAACTTACGAAGAAATTGTGATACATTAAGTGTACAGATCTGGAATTTTGAGATGTTATGAGAATGAAAGTGAACTTATGATGGCTAAAGTGATTCAATTAAGATGAATGATGAGTACTAAGACTGAGCTAGACATATACAAATGAAAATGTTTAAATGATTGAGACACATGATTAAGGTTATGCATACTCGGGATTGTCATTGAACATGCATAATAAATGATACATTTATAAATGTGCTTATTCATTTGAATATGCAAAGTAGTAATGGTAAATGTATATGTTTGCATATTATAGAAGAGCACATTGAGCAACCATTTCTAGACGTTGTCAGGACTTCAAGACAATAAGCTAATGGGAGCAAACTTTGAATAACCTAAGATGGTCTCACTATGATTGTTTGTTTATTAGATCATGTATTGAATTGTTATGTGATGTTTATGTACTAAATTCTAGACATTAAATGTCCAAGGCGTTTGATGCATAAATAAAATATTGGAAGTGAAACCTGAATGTGAATGTAATTGACTACTTGTTTCTCAACTTAAATGTTGAATGTCGGACTAAAAGTCCGATGACAAATGTGAATGAGAAAGAATGTGAATTTGACTGCATGAGCATAATGATTGAATACGCATGGTGCAGTTCATTACATGAATGCATGAATGATAAAGGTAGTTGTGACCAGAGTCACCAGTGAAAAAGAGCTTAAAGCTCACATTATGATAAGAGCCAATGGCTCACTATGTAAAATGAGCCCTGTATCTCCAATGGATAAGGGACAGTATAAATGAGCCCAGTATCCACAATGAATACAAGATAGTGAAAAAGACACTCGGTCACAACAACAAAATAAATGAAAGTGAGTCTCATGAACATGGCACATAAATATAAATTATATGATTTGAATGATTGAAATTGAAATGTGGAATCAAATTGATTGAAAAATGTGAAAGTTTATGATCAAAGTTTGTTATGATGCTACATGTTGATAAATGTGAATTATGTGAATGTATGAATTGTTGTGATATGTGTGATATGGGTGAGC
>JAOTJB010000008.1:28403382-28415612 GCA_027123815.1 Erythroxylum minutifolium | reverse complement strand
CTCCAACTATGGTCATTTCTCTTCTTCTTTCCTCTCACACACCACCGAAACACTCTTCCTTGCACCTCCCTAAGTTTTTTTATGTTCATGTCTGATTGTTGCACTAATAATTCGTGCTTCACCCTCCCTAAAGTTAAGTAGAGAATCAGAATATAGTTGCCTTGTCCTAGATGAAATCTTTCAAGTTTCCACCTTGAATATGTGATGATTCTGCATGTTTGGAGTACTGATTTAGAGTGACTTTTGACCTTGGATTTGAACTAAATAAGTAAGTAAATGATTAGTGTTTATAGCATGTTATGATAGAGAATTTATGATGATTGAATTAGGAAATATTGTATAAGATGATAATCTGGAAGTGTGCTGGAATACTATGAACTGGAAAACTTTCACTAAACATGTCTCAGTTTTCTAATTATAACTTGATCTGTGTATTTCTAAATGAGTTAATTCTTAATTCAGATTAAACTAGAAACATATGTCTACAACTTTCCTGAAGAAATTTAATGTTAATTCTATCTCTAAGAATTTCAAATTTTGGCTGGAAGTAGAGTTATGAGTTCTGTTACAGTTTTAAAAAAACAGTCTGAATTGTTTTAGGTATAATTTTCAGTATACTGAATCAAATTGTACAATTTTGGTGTTATTAGAAACTGGAAACACAGTGGCACAAATTGTCTAGAAGAAAGTGTTACTGAAATACAACATTTTCTTGGTCATAATGATCATGCAAAGTTATCCCAAAAGGGGGTGTTAGGATGAAAATGCTGAGGTGTGTTGGAATTTGATAACTGAAATGTTTTTACTGAACATACTTCGGTATTTTGGCTATATTCTGATCTTTAGATTTAAAAATGAAATGATTCTTAATTTAAATTGAACTAGAGACATTTGGCTACAAATGTTAAGAAGAAATGGAATTTGAATTCTGTCCTTAAGGGTCTTGAAATTGAGCTTGAAAGTAATTCTTGGCCTAGGCAGTAGCACTACCAGGGGCATAAATCAGGTCCTGTTTTTATTTGATAAACTATATTGATATGGGCTGAGTTAGACTGAAGCATCTTCATCAAATTTGTAAATATTTCTCTTAGATTTAAATTAGTATAAAGTTTGTAATTTTTAGATACTGGAATTGAGTGATTTGAGCTGTACAACTTGAATGCATGACCATGCATTAGCCAAAATTTCAAATGTGCATAGTCTGTGATATTTTGTGCTTAACTCATTGAATAATGAACCAAATTGAATGATCTTGATATCAATACAAACTTAGGACATAGGAGAGAATAATTTGTTAGAAGGAAGTGTTACCAAATTCCTTCATTTTCCTGATGATATTAATTATGCAAGTTGACCTTAGATCATTTGGGTAGAAAATCTGAAGTGGTCAATTAGATTATGAAATTGGTTTTACATTGTTTTATTTTGGTCCAAAATATAAGTACAAATGATATTAATGAGAGCTTTGATATCTAATCGATTAGATGATGTGAATTACAATAAGATACCCAGAATTGTCATTGAACATGCATTGTGCATATTTTATATAAGTACATGTGCATAAAGGAATACTTATACATTTGTGCAAAAATGTGATATATTGTTAATGTGTCGTGTATGGTATAGAGGAGCACATCGGACGCTAGTCAGACATTGCCAGACCATCTAGGCAATAGCTTCTTGGAGCATACTGTGAGTCAACCTAGATGAATTTCCTAGGATTGATTTGATTTGATTTGATAAGCTTCCAATTATTGATCTATTGTGATTTGTTTATGAATTTCGGACTTAAAGTCTGATGAGTTAATATTTGGGAATGTGTTGGAAGTGTTCTGATTGCTATAAAATTCTGAATGATAATTGTATTCTGTGATTTGTTTATGAATTCCGAACTTAAAGTCTGAGGAGTTAATATTTGGGAATGTATTGGAAGTGTTCCGATTGCAGTGAGATTCTGAACGATAATTGTATTCTGTGATTTGTTCATGAATTCCGAACTTAAAGTCCGAGGAGTTAATATTTGGGAATGTATTGGAAGTGTCCTGATTGCTGTGGGATTTTAAATGATATTTGTATCATATGTGACTATTGTACATGGCATATTCTGTATTTGATTCATTTCATAAATGCATGCTCAAATAAAAGGACCGGAGTAGCCAGTATGAAAGCACTTGCACGTAGAGCTTTACTCTGTGATTTATGTTTCTACATGTAGAGCTATGCTCCGTGATTCCGTTCTGACTGAGCCCAAAGGGCTAGTATCTATATATGTATGTGATAGGCACTCGATCACAACAATATTAACAAATCTGGAGTCTCATACACATCTGTATTTGTATATATATGATCTGATTTGCAATGATTAAATGACGTGCCATAACAGTGTGAGCCATAACAGTGTGAGCCATAACAGTGTGAGTATTTGGAATATACATGTTCTGTATGAATAATTGCGAAATATGTGATTTGTGTATGTAAATCCGGTGAAATCATCAATGATGGTTCACTCATTAAGTTCGTAAAACTCATAAAAATTACAATGTGATTTTTTCAGGTACGAGACAGGAGACTTGGTGTTTATTCTGGATTAGAAGAACATTTTGGACTAAGTTATGACTCAGAGGTTTATCAGCTGACTTCAGAGAGTTATAGCTTTTATTTTATATTTTTTGTTAAAACTTGTATATGGTTTTGTAAATATTTGTCTAATGGAATAGTGTAAACTTTTTGAATGAATGCAATGAATGGTTTTAAAATTTACTAACTTTTAAATAATAATAGTTGATGTCATATGTAAGTTGGATTTGTTTTTGCTCTAACATACCATTATCATAGGTTATGTACCCAAATGTTAGGGTATGTACCCTATGGTAGTGGGATGTTGCATTTCTAACCAGTCTAAACAATTGCCTGAGTGTGAGCACTATGGTAAAAAGTATGGTGGTGAATGTTGGAGGGAAACTGGAGCTTGTCTCCGTTGTGGCTCGTTAGACCATATGATCAGAGATTGTGTTGAAATGTTAAAATCACAATCTGGAGTTAGAGGAGGAACAGTGACTGAGGCATCAGTACAGCAGAGTAGAGTTGGCAGATTTACACAGAGAGGCGAAGTTAGAGGCAGAACTTAGTCAGTAAAGCCCAGTGTCAGGACTGAGGTGCGAAGTAACCAGCCGTAATCTCAAGCCAGGGTCTACGCCATCACCAGACAGGAGGAGCAGAACTCCCTGGATGTGGTAGCAGATGTGTTGAATTTTTTTCAATTTGAAGCATATGCATTGGTAGTTCTAGGATCTACACACTCATTCATCACTTCGCATTTGGCATTTAGATTGCATTGCGAGAGAGAGATACTAAAATGTGGGTTAGAGGTGTGTACCCTAGTGGGTAGCACAACAGTGATCGGTGAGGTACGTAAAAGGTGCATAGTTCAGATTGATTAGGCAGAGCTAGAAGCTGATCTGATTGTATTGCAATTAAAGGAAATTGATGTAATTCTTGGCATAGATTGGCTTACAGTTCATTGGGCTGTAATAAATTGCTATACCAAGGAAGTAGTTCTTGAATCTCCCAACCAACCAAGAGTTATGTTTCGAGGAGTTAGTCAAGCAGTGCTAGCCCTACTAATTTCATTTATGAGTGTGCTGAAACTGATCCGAGGTAGATGTGAGGCTTATCTGGCCCACGTAATTGACACTCAGAATGAACAAACCATTCAGAATATTCCATTTGTTAGGGATTTCCTAGATGTGTTTCCTGCAGAATTACTTGGTTTACCCCCAGAAAGGGAGGCGAAGTTTACTATGGACATTATTCCAGGTACCACTCCTATATCAACACCGCCATATAGGATGGCACCTGTAGAACTGAAAGAGTTGAAAGCCCAGTTATAAGCGTTGTTAGATAAGGGTTGCATCAAGCCTAATATGTCACCTTATGGAGCTCTGGTATTGTTTGTAAAGAAGAAGGATGGAACTCTGAGATTGTGTATTGATTACCGACAGTTGAATCAGGTCATAGTTAAAAATAAATACCCATTGTCGATGATATTAATTATGCAAGTTTTACCAAATTCCTTCACTTTCCTAAAGATATTAATTATGCAAGTTGACCCAAAATCATGTGGGCAGAAAATTTGAAGTAGTCAATTAGGTTATGAAATTGATTTTGCATTGTTTTATTTTGGTCCAAAATATAAGTACAAATGATATTAATGAGGGCCATGATATCTGATCGATTAGATGATATGAATTGTAGTAAGATACTCGAAATTGTCATTGAACATGCATTGTGCATATTTTATATAAGTACATATGCATAAAGGAATACTTATAAATTTGTGAAAAAATGTGATATATTGTTATTATGTCGTGTATGGTATAAAGGAGCACATCAGACGCCAGTCGGACATTACCGGATCATCCAGGCAATAACTTCTTGAAGCGTACTGTGAGTCAACCTAGATGAATTTCCTATGATTGATTTGATTTGATTTGTTAATTTTCCAATTATTGAACTATTGCGATTTGGTTATGAATTCCGGACTTAAAGTCTGAGGAGTTAATATTTGGTAATGTATTGGAAGTGTTCTGATTGCTGTGAGATTCTAAATGATAATTGTATTATGTGATTTGTTTATAAATTCCAGACTTAAAGTCTGAGGAGTTAATATTTGGGAATGTATTGGAATTATTCTAATTGCAGTGAGATTCTGAATGATAATCGTATTCTGTGATTTTTTAATAAATTCCGAACTTAAAGTCCGAGGAGTTAATATTTGGGAATATATTGGAAATGTTCTGATTGCTACGAGATTTTGAATGATATTAGTTTCATATGTGACTTTTGTACATGACATATTATGTATTTGATGCATTTTATAAATGCATGCTCAAATAAAGGCGTTGTGACTGGAGTAGCCAGTATGAAAGCACTTGGACGTAGAGCTTTGCTTCGTGATTTCGATTTCTACACGTAGAGCTAAGCTCTGTGATTCTGTTCTGACTGAGCCCAAAGGGCTAGTATCTGTATATATATGTAATAGACACTCAGTCACAACAATATTAACGAATCTGGAGTCTCATATGCATCTATATTTGTTTATATATGATCTACTTTGCAATGATTAAATGATGTGCCATGACAGTATGAGTATTTGGAATATACATGTTCTGTATGAATAATTGCAAAATATGTGATTTGTGTATGTGAATCCGGTGAAATCATTAATGATGGTTCACTCATTGAGTTCACAAAACTCTTAAAAATTACAACGTGATTTTTTCAGGTATGAGACAAGAGATTTAGTGTTTATTCTAGATTATAAGAACGTTTCGGACTAAGTTATGGCTCAGAGGTCTGTCAGCTGACGTCAGAGAGTTATAGCTTTTATTTTATAGTTTTTGTTAGAACTTGTATGAGGCTTGTAAATATTTGTCTAATGGAAAGAGTGTAAACTTTGTGAATGACTGCAATGAATGGTTTTAAAATTTGCTAACTTTTAAATGATGCTAGTTGATGCTATGTGTAAGTTAGATTTGTTTTTGCTCTAACATACTATTATCATAGGTTATGTACCCGAATGTTAGGGTATGTAACCTATGGTAGTAGGATGTTGCATTTTTAACCAGTATGAACAGCTGCCTGAGTGTGAGCACTGTGGTAAAAAGCATGGCGATGAATGTTGGAGGGAAACTGGAGCTTGTCTCTGTTGTAGCTCGTTAGACCATATGATCAGAGATTGTCTTGAAATGTTCTGATCACAGTCTGGAGTTAGCGGAGGAATAGTGACTGAAGCATTAGTACAACAGAGTAGAGCTAGCAGATTTAGACATAGAGGCAAAGGTAGAGGCAGAGCTCAGTAAGCAGGGCTTAGTGTTAGGATTGAGGTGTGGAGTAACTAACCACAATCTCAAGTCAGGGTCTACACCATCACCAGACAGGAGGCGCAGAACTCGCTGGATGTGGTAGCAGGTATGTTGAATGTTTTTCATTCGGAAGCATATGAATTGGTAGATCAAGGATCTACACGTTCATTCATCACACCGCATTCGGCATCTAGATTGCATTATGAGAGAGAGATACTAAAATGTGGGTTAGAGGTAATACAGTAGTACGTAACACAGCAGTGATCGGTGAGGTATGTAAAAGGTGCATAGTTTGGATTAATCAGGCAGAGCTAAAAGTTGATCTGATTGTATTGTAGTTAAAGGAAATTGATGTAATTCTTAGCATGGATTGGCTTACAATTCATTGAGCTGTAATGAATTGCTACACCAAGGAAGTAGTTCTTGAATCTCCCAACCAGCTGAGAGTGGTGTTTCGAGGAGTTAGTCAGGTAGTGCCAGCCCGACTAATTTCATTTATGAGTGTGCTGAAACTGATCCGAGGTGGATGTGAGGCTTATCTGGCCCACGTAATTGACACTCGGAATGAACAAACCATTCAGGATATTTCAGTTATTAGGAATTTCCTGGATGTCTTTCCTGTAGAATTCCTTGGTTTATCCCCAAAAAGGGAGACGAAGTTTACTATAGACATTATTACTGGTACCATTCCTATATCAACACCCCCATATAGGATGGCACCTGTAGAATTGAAGGAGTTGAAAGCCCAGTTACAAGAGTTGTTAGATAAAGGTTTCATCAGGCCTAATGTGTCACTTTGGGGAGCTTCGGTATTGTTTGTAAAGAAGAAGGATGGAACTCTAAGATTGTGTATGGATTACCGACAGTTGAATTGGATCACAGTTAAAAATAAATACCTATTGCCGAGGATTGATGAGTTATTTGATCAGTTACAGGGAGCTCAGGTGTTTAAAAAGTTAGACTTGAGGTCGAGTTACTACCAGTTGAAAAGAGCTGAGGCTGATATTCCCAAGAGTGCATTTAGAACCAGATATGGGCGCTTTGAGTTTTTAGTAATGCCGTTTGGTTTAACTAATTCTTCGGCAGCTTTTATGGCTTTGATGAATAAGGTATTTCAACCTTGTTTAGATCGCTTTGTAATTGTCTTTATTGATGACATTTTGGTGTACTTGAAGTGTAGAAAAGATCATACTACACATCTGAGATTGGTTCTCCAGATAATAAGGGGGAAGTAGTTATATGCCAAGTTCAGTAACTGCGAATTTTGGCTTGATCAAGTAGTATTTTTGGGTCACATAGTGTCTAGATAGGGCATTCAGGTTGCCCAAAGGAAAGTCGAAGGAGTGATGAAGTGGGAGGCTCCAAGGAATGTGTCTGAGATTCAGAGTTTCCTTAGATTAGCTGGATATTATAAAAAGTTTATCGAGGGGTTTTCACTGATCTCAACCCCTTTGACAAAACTTCTGATAAAGAATGTGCCATTTAGATGGAATGATGGATGTCAGAGGAGTTTCGAGGAGCTTAAGTATTGGTTAACTACAGTACTGGTGTTAGCTATTCCATCTAGCTCTCGAGGTTATGTTGTGTACAGTGATGCTTCACACCAGGGTTTAGGATGTGTACTGATGCAGCATGTAAAGTAATAGCATATGCATTGAAACAGTTGAGATCTCATGAATTTAATTATCCAGTCTATGATTTGGAACTTGCTGCAGTAGTGTTTGACTTAAAAATTTGGAGACATTATCTGAATGGAGAAACTTTTTAGGTGTTCACTGATCATAAAAGTTTGAAATATCTGTTAAGCCAGAAAGAGTTGAATATGAGACAGAGAAGATGGATTGAATTGTTTAAAGATTATGATTGTACCATTGAGTATCATACTGGCAAAGCTAAAGTGGTAACTGATGCATTATGTCGGAAGTCTAACAGTAGTGTGGCTCAAGTACAGTTATCGAGGTTACCGAGCCTAGTTCAGTTGAGAGCATTGAATGTTTAATTAAATATGGAGCAAAATGATACATTGATAGCCACATTAAAGTTGAGACTTGTGTTGCTTGAAAGAATTAAAGAGGCTCAGAGTAGAGATCCAGACTTAATAAAGATAATTGAGAAGTTGAAAGTGAAGATGGATTCTGAATTTGAAGTTAGAGATGATACATTGTGGTTAGGGCCAAGATTATATGTGTCTGATGCTGATAATTTGAGAAAAGAGATTTTTGAGGAAGCCCATGTAGCAGCTTATGCTATGCATCCTGGTACTACCAAGATGTATAACTCGCTAAAACAACATTACTGGTGGCCAGGAATGAAAAAGCAAGTAGCAGAGTTCATTTCTAAGTGTATAACTTGCCAGCAGGTTAAGGCTGAGCATCAGGATCATATTGGAAAATTACATTCATTACCTATTCTAGAGTGAAAATGGGAATGTATCACGATGGATTTTGTTGTGGGTTTGCCTAGGACTCTAAGGCAACATGATGTCATTTGGGTCATTGTTGATCGACTGACCAAATCAGCTCATTTCTTACCAGTGAGGGAGAATTATTCATTAGATCAGTTGGCTCGTCGATATGTAAATGAAGTTGTGAGATTGCATGGAGTTCCAGTGTCCATTGTGTCAGACAGGGATCCTTGATTTATCTCGAGATTTTAGGGTAGCCTACAAGTAACTTTGAGTGCAAAGCCAAATTTCAGTACTGCTTTCAAATTGTCAAAATTTAGAGTTCAAAAAGAAATGTTTTGCAAAAGAGGCCTCACAGTATTTCTATCAAGAGATATATTAGATCTAGGACATCCCAATTTGATTAAATTTACTTGTAGGTATGTTTAGGATGACTCGTAACTATAACTTTAAATAGAATTTGATCATTAACCTATAATAAAGATTTTAGAAGGAAAAAAATGAGTATAAGGACAAATGAAGTTTCTTACCGTGTGAGTTTGGAGTTTAGGATTAATACAAAAGGATATTGCGTTGGCACTCTTCGATTGCGATGCTTGCTATCACTTTTAGGCCAAATTAAGTCGATCCAATTGGGAAAGATATTGAATCTAGTAAAACCTATGTCCCTTATACAAATGAGGAAGTCTAAAACCGTATCAAACCTTTTGAAGGTGATCTTCTCAATTTGGGTCTACTAATTAGACCTTTTGGAGTTCTGAATGTTGACATCTTCATTTTAAGCTTTAGCAGGATCGTCCATAATTACCCGGGGTATCCACCACTGACTGCAGTGACTAATCCCTCGCGACATTTTTAATCTTAATATTTGCAAGAAAATTTAATTTACACAAAAACATTTAATAGTGTTTGAAAAGAATTTTAATATTATTAAAATTATCCTAAATAAGATTCAAATTGATGGAACCCAAACCAAATCCCTAGTTTCATGAATTTGTTAAATGTGAAACAGCATCATGGTCTAGAATGTGATGTAAATAGTGGTGGACCTCATACTTAAAAAAAATAAACAATGTAAATATTATTTAATAAAAAATTAACGAGAATTTAAGATTTTATCAATTTAAAGTTTATTTGAGAGTTTTGATAATGTTTGAATTTTTTTAAATACTGTTAAACTTTAGATTTAAGTAAAATAGTGTAAATGATAAGGTTGAAAAATATATATTGTGCTTTTATTTTACTTAAAATTGTGTCAGTAGACCTTGATGAATTATAATTGTATTAGTAGTTTTTTTCCCCTCCGAACAAACATTCTATGGTCTTTTTTGTGCAATTTTTACCTTGGTTAGCGTTGAATCAAGTTCTTATTAAACTAAGATAAAGTAAAATAACACGAAAAATATTAATCAAGCAAGTAGGATGACATATATAATATAAGTTTATATGCACCATTTGGTGGCATAAATGGTACAATTATGTCATAAATAAAACAGCAAAATTATAAACAATCCAATGAAATATTGACGCTTCATTTACACTGTGGATTAACCAACGACGTTTTCATCACCCATAATTAAATAGTATTGCTTGATACGTTGAGTAATATGGTTTTAGGCAAATTAAATGTTTAGATTTTTCTCTATAATTGTTGGGATTGTACAACTATAAATATAATCTTAGATCCCTAGTTAGAACTCCCCTAATTATAGCTGTAGGATAATTATGAATGTAGATTAATTGTTGAGATTTCTTCCCTTATTGTATATTATAACTAGTACATTTTTAAGAAAGTAAAGTTGAGCAAAATTATATGACTTTTGATTCTATACAGGTTATTGAGCTCACTGAGTCCTCACAAAAATTTATTTCTATTATCAATGGTAACAAAGCCACAATTATTAGGGAAGAGTCTTTAACTTTCAATATTACTCTAAATTTGGATTCTGTTTTGTTTGTTCCATCCTTGGATTATAACCTCTTGTTTGTTTCTTAAATAAAAATAGCCTTTTCTTGCGTTGTAATCTTTTGGTCTAACTTTTGCCTCTTTAAAGGCATCCAAACAAAGTAGATGATTGGTTGTGGTATTAAGAGAGGGAAGTTGTATTGGTTTTGTTATCCTCCAACTAAACATATGTTCATCACAATGGATGTAGACTTTTATGAAGATACAATTTATTTCTCTGAGTTTGAGCTTCAAGGGGAGTACCAACAGGAAATTAAGACTCTTGATTATGAACTTTGGGGGGAGTGCAAATCTGATTGTCATTTTTTAAATGGTAACAATGTCAGTAAGGGTGCTAATAATCAGTCAAAATGTGAAGAGGAGCAAGAAAGGGCTATTAAACAAGAGGATGTTTAACAAGAAGGTACTACTGAAGAGGAGGATGTTAGTCCTTCAAGTGTAGAAGTTGAGACTCTCACTAATATACCACACTAATCGTTTATTGAGGATGTTCCTATTCTTAACCCTGAGCCACCTAGAAAACAACTACTAGAGTGTCTTACTAGAGGTATTCCTAAGCCTTTATATGAACTTGAAATTTCAAGTAGAGCTAAATATCCCATGAGTCATTATTTGTCAAACAATAATCTGTCAGAATCAAAGAAGTTATAAATCAATTATCTGTTGTAGCTATTCCTAACAGTTTGCAGGAAGCACTAGAGGTTCCGAGGTGGAAAGCTGTAATGAATGAGAAAATGAAATCTTTATGAAAAAGTAAAGCTTAGGAGATTGTTAAATGCCCACTAGGAAAGAAGCCACTTGCATGCTGATGGGTTTACACTGTAAAGTATAATGCAGATGGCACAGTTGAAGGGTTCAAAGCAAGATTGGTGACGAAGGGGTATTTCCAAACCTATGGGATTGATTACACAGAGACATTTACTCCTATAGCTAAAATAAAATACGGTTAGGGTATTGTTATCCCTAGCTGCAAACTTGGATTGGCCTTTGTAACAGTTTGATGTAAAGAATGTCTTTTTACATGTTAAATTGTCTGAAGAAATTATATTGAGCTTCCACCAAGTTGTATGGTAGCAGAAAGGTAGAGGAAAGAGGTTTGTAGATTGAAGAAGTCATTGTAGGGGCTGAAGTAGTCTCTAAGAGCATGGTTTGGAAGGTTCATAAAGTCTATGATAACTTTCAGATATCATCAAAGCAACTCTAACCACAAAAAAGAAAGGTAAAATCACTATTCTTATTGTACATGTGAATGACTTGGGGGTGATAGGAGATAACCTGAGAGAGGGAGGCACTACAAGAATACTTGTCTAGAGAATTTGAAATGAAAGATCTTGGTTGCTTAAAATATTTTCTTGGGATTGAAGTTTCTAGATTGAAGAAAGGAAATTTTCTATCCTAACGAAAATATGCATTAGACTTATTACAAGAAACTGGCATGTCAGCATGTCAATGAGTTGATACACCAGTTGAGGAAGGCTTGAAGTTAAGTGTATAAGCAAACCAAATACCAGTTGATAAAGGAAGATACCAAAGATTTGTAGGAAGGCTAATGTAATTGGATCACACAAGACCTCACCTTGCTTATGCTTTGAGTATCGTTCGTCTGTTTATGCATAATCCTGGAGAACAACATATAAGGGCTATTATAAGAATTTTAAAGTATCTAAAATTTGCTCAAGGTAAAGGAATTTTGTTTACTAAAAATACAAATTGGTCAAGTATAGATGTCTATACAGATGCTGATAGGGTTGGATCAGTAGAAAAAAGACGATCAACTTCTGGTTACTTCACATTTGTAGGTGGTAACCTTGTTATATGGAGAAGTAGAAAAAAATGTAGTCACTCGCCTAAGTGCGGAAGTTGAATTTAAAGGTATAGCACTTAGTCTCTGTGAAGCTTTATGGCTCATACTACTTTTACAAAGTTTAGGCTATCCAATGAAGCAACCAATTAGTTTATATTGTGACATCAAAGTTGCTTGTGAGATAGCTCACAA
>JAOTJB010000008.1:28299686-28313354 GCA_027123815.1 Erythroxylum minutifolium | reverse complement strand
ATTATTATTATTATTATTATTATTATTATTATTATTATTATTATTATTATTATTATTATTATTATTATTATTTTATTGTTATGACATGTTTAATAAAATCATACGTATTTTTATAATAAAGGAAACCATTTATGTAGTCTTTGAGTTGAGTCACATAAATTATTTGATTTAGTCATATTATCACTAAACTTATGTGAACTCTACAAAAACACAAATCCAACAATTATTACATTACTTGTGCCAAAGTATAATGAAAATTACAAATACAAAAGTTAAATTATTTATTAATAGTTAATTATTTTTATAAATAATAAGTAATCTAAAAATAAAAAGGAGAAAAACAAATAAATACAATATCATTTAATATTAATGTTATGATTTAAAATGCTAATATAATGTCCACGTCAATGACAAATTACAAATTAGTTATAACATATTCAAATATTTAATAAGCTAAAAATACATTAAAAATCATAAACTTTACCTTTAAATTATACTCAAAACTTAGAAGACTTAATCATGAAAATTTTTTGCTACCAATTTTTGAGTTGGAGTACCTTAGATACATATGTTAATGAAAATAAAAAATTAGAAGGTAAAAATATACCTAAGCACTTAAAACTATTTATAATTAACAAGTTAACATTAACTTTTGAAAGTTAACGTTAACTTAATCAAAAAGGAAGTTGCTACATCCACTAACGTTCTCTACATTCAATGCTAATTTTGCTGTAAAATGGAGCAATTTCCTTTGTTTTCAAGTCAGTGGATGACTATTATGCTAATTCAAACAGCTCAAATTCCATCAAATGTGTTCAAAAGCCTTTATTATGTATCCACCAACATTGTTGGGATTTTCTACAAGAGTGACTTACTAGCGTTCTCTACATTAAATGTTAACTAAAGGTTAAAGCTTGGCCATGTTAGGGCCCTTTTTATGGTGGGCCCTGTGTAGGTGCCCTGCCTACCCCTGCCCAGGGCCGGCACTGGCTCAGCTCCCTTTAGATTTCATTCAACTTTTCTAGGATTAAAGTTTATCTTTGGATTGTGGATGAGGCACATGGCACATCTTAGTGGGGCAATAAGTAGGGAGGAATACAAGCAGTTGGACTAATCATAAAATATGCTTTTAGATGTTCTACATATTTTCTTGGTAACAATTATTACTGAAAAGTGTTAATGAGGCGCATGGCATATCTGAGTAACAATTATTACTGAAAGTGTAAGTGAGGCGCATGGCATATCTGAGTGGGGCAATAGGAAGGAATGCAAGCAATTGGACTAATCATATAATACGCTTTTGGATTTTGTACATATTTGCGTGGTAACAATTATTATTGTAAAGTGTTAAATTTTCAATCATGGTGATTTATTTTTTGAGTACCTTATGTAAGAAATTTACTAAAAGTGTTGATTCGACTAATATTCATTACATAATTATAGATGTTAAACATATTTCTGAATCACTTTAAGAAGTTGAGTTTTGAACTACTATTAAAGCAATGGATACATGCAAATAAAAATAAGATTATGTTTTTTAATCACCTAAAAGAACTAAAATAAGATTGAAAGACCTTTTTTTTCGTCTTAATAGGTGTCTGGTTTCTTTCTCATTTAGAAAAGGAACCATATTTCTCTACCTACTCTCTCAAGCTTTCTCCTCTAGTTTCGACCTTTCATTAGTCTTTTTACTCCCTTCCCCGTTGTTGTTGCTCTCTCTCTCTCCTAAAATGGAACCTCATACTCTCTTTCATACAATTCCTCTATTAGTTCCTTCTATTTCTTCCCTTAGTCGCAGTTCATGTCTTCCTAAGGCATCTTCGATAGTTCAAGGACTCCTATTCTTTTGTTTTCAATCTTAAAGAGAATATGGAGCCAAGTAATAGGGGATTCTTCTGCATTTGATAAGCTCAGGTTCATCTCTCTATCAACTAGTTCCTCTTTGATAAAACCCCTAATAGTCTCTCATCCCATTGAATTTCTTAAGAAGTGAGCTGCCAAATGATCAAGAATGTTTATGGGATTCTTTGTTAATAAGTTAATTAATTTTTCAATGGTTCAACATTAGGCCATCAACAGTTGGTAGACAAGATTGGAGAATGTTCTCATAAATGATAATGTCTCTAAACTTACAGGTACTAGGAGTATGCAAAAAGTGTTAGAGTTAAAACCTTGGTATATACAAGACAAGCTCTTACAATGGGTGAAGTGAAGGCTAGGATTAAGCTTAAAAGACATGAAACTTAAACATATACATATATGGATTAGATTCTATAGCCAACCTCTTAAATATTAGACCACTACTGGTTCATTTAACTAGAACTATAGGAAAACCATTATGCCTAAATAAGTATTAGCCACCTTAAAAAAAGTTAGTTTTGTAAAAAAATTTTGTAGAGGTTGAGATGAACATTAAACTACCCGAGACTCTAACAATAATGAGATTAAATGAATATGGTGAACTTGTAGAAGACTCAATCAAGTTACCTACCATTAGAATCCTTTAAGATATAGGAATAACACGATATAGAAAGACTCTAATAGGCAGTATCAAATATGATAATTTAGGGACTTCTTAATATTTATGCTCAACCCCATTTGGTGATTAACTCTAATAAACAATTTATTATCTTTCTGGAGAGGGAGAGAGAGCTTATAGTTGCTCCCTCAATCCAAGAGGACTTTAAATCAACTTATGGCTTAGATAATACACTTGTAGAACTAAATATTGTTTTAATTAAGCTTAAGTTAACTAATAAGTTAGAAGGAAATGCTAAGATGTCATAAGTTACTCAGGATTCCATTCCCAAAGAAATTAGAACTCATGGTAGTGGTTCACATATCAAAGTTGTTTAAGTGAATGAAAATAGGGCCGCGAGCCCTATCCTCATCTCCATTATTATTATATGTAGGGGTATGAATTGGCCCAAGAAAAAATAGATGATCAAAGATTATCTGAGGTTATTTTTTTTCATTATAGGGCTTTTAGAGACAAAATTCAAGTCAAGCAATCTTCAATAATACAAGTGGATTTTTGGCATGGAATGAGAGGTGATTTCTAAACATCATTCATATTATAATGGAAATACTATAGTAGGGTATGATCAACATAAAGTCATAGCGCTCTCATAAATGGCCTCTGATCAATTTATTCATCTTGTAGTTTGTGTTGAAGCTAAAAATTATTGAGATTACTTTTGCTTATGTAGTGAACTATGAATTTCAAAGGATGACATGAAATCAATACAACTCTCCGTTAGATAGCCTTGGTTAGTATTATGACATTTCAATTATAATTTATTTTTGCAAGAGGAAAAGGAGAAAGATTGAATAATCGTTGTAAAAATGAAAACATCCTTAACTGTTTATGCATAGATCAACTTTTTAATCTCAAATTTGATAGATTTCTTTATACTTAGAGCGACAGACAGATGAATAACTAATTATTTAAAAAAAGATTGAGCATACCTTAGTTAACCCCTTATGGCTCTCAAGGTACATGTTTGACATGATAACTTTCACACCCTCTTTAATCTGATTATTGTCTAACTAAAGTGGTAATGGGAACTATTTTTGAATCTTATAGATCCCCATTTAATATAATCAATCAATAACTTCTTATATACATTGAAGGCTTTATGGAGACTATTAAAGAAGACTTAGGCTTCTAAGAAAGCTTCAAAAAATGAAAGTGGATCTTAAGAAATTATGTTATAATGGGATCAAGAATACTCAAGGTGTTATCTTTAAAGATTGAGAAGACTTGCACACTATTAAATCTTAAGCTAACCTTTTTCCTAAAGAACCTATAGGAGAGTGTGATTTTTAACTTAGGATCCCTTTCCCTATCATAAAAAGAATTTGTCACTAACATTTTATGTTTTGGATGTTAAACAAGCTTTATCCAGCCTCAACCCTGATAGTGCTTACGTTTTATATGGCTTAGATGTCAATTTCTTTTTTTAAAAATTGGCATTTGATAGGGTTTGCTTACCAAAATTTTGATAGAGTCCTTCTCTTCTAGTGTTATGATCAAGAAATTAAATAAAACGTTCATAACCCTTATCCTTACATTGTTCTTCAAATGATTATTGACCAATCTCTTACTATAATGTCATCTGTAAGATCATTTCTAAAATGTTAGCTAATAGACATGAAGAAGTTATGAGGAGTTTCATCAATTTGAGCTAAACATCTTTAATTAATGGTAGAAACATTAGCAACAATCTAACTGTAGTTAAAGAACTCTTCAAGAATTATCAAAGCAAAAAATATTGAAGAGTTTCTTTATAAAGATTAATTTCGACAAAGTATTTGACTCAGTTAGTTGGACTATTTTGGATTGACTTGTGGATTTTGAGTTTCTCAATATATTCGTCTCTTTAATTAAAAGTTGTATTTACACCATTTTGTTCTCAATCTTAGTCAACGGAGACCTTACTTACTCATTTAATGGAACTAAGGACCTTAGATAAAGAGATTTTATCTCTCCTTATCTTTTCATAATTTTCATAGAGGCGTTCATAAGACTAATCTCCTTCAAGATTGATCAAAGGTAGTGTTTCAAATTTGATCCTAAGTGTAAGAAATTAAAGTTGTTTTGTTTATCTTTTTTTGATGATCATCTATTATTTAATAATGCAGACCCTAACTCAATTCAAATCCTTGTAGGCTCTTTAGATTTCTTTAGTTCTATATATGGCTAATCAATGAAAAAATATAAAAGCTACTTATATGTCTTTATTGATCCTCATGTCAAGTTAATTTATTTTCATCTCTTTCTGTCCTTAACCAACAAAACTTGCCATTTAAATACTTGGACATACTGATCATTGATAAAAAGTGTCTCCTTTAAAGTTTTCCAACCCTTTTTTGATGCAGTTAAGAGAAAAATCAATCAATGGAATAATATTTTCCCATCATATGCTAAAAGAATCTAGCTTTTCTTGTCTCAGAAGCTAATAAGGGATATTGAGAGAATTGTAAAGAATTTCCTATAGACTAGTGATGTTCATTAAATTTGAAGTAAAAGTAAGATGGGTAAAGGTTACGCATCTAAAGAAGAAGCAGGTTGTGGGATTGCCTTGATTAGAAGCACCAATAGAATGTATTTAGCAAAGAAAATTTGGAAGTTCTCCATTGATTCTCAAGTAATTTGGGTGAAATAGATTTGTACTTATATCATTAAAAGCCAAAGATTATGATTCATCAAAATGAAACATTCTAACTCTTGATCCATGAACAAAATACTTAAGATGAGGGATGTCATAAATAAAATTCAAAATTGGGAATGTGGATAGAGCTTGCTTCTAGTTTGATGACTGAAATGATTTAGGCGCCTATATAATCTATTAAGTTTAGAAAACCTTAAGCCTCTAATTCCTCCAAGTGCCACAGTTAATAAAGTTATCAGTAATGGGGAATGGTGTTAACACTATAGGTACAAAGGTTTTGTTTTTATCATAAATAATAATGCCAATTATATTCCCAATATGAATATGGTTGATAAACCTGAACAAAGGTGTCACAGCTCCAAAATATTCACCAATAAATCTTGCTTAAGTTTTATTAAGCTCCCTCGCCCAGAAGTCATTTGGTAGAAGTTGGTCTGATTTCTAAATAAATCTCCCAAAGTTTCATTCATCCTCTAGTCAATAAACAGGAATAGCCTAGCTATCATAGATAGACTAAAAGAAATCCATACCAATATGATATACAAACTTTATAATCAATCTTCTAAAAATATTTATCACTAACTCTATATATGTTTTTTCCATTCTAAATTTTGATCCCATTCTCTTCTCATTTTCTATGCTCCCTTTTAATATAAACCTTTTGGTCTCATTTCATCTCATAGGTAGAGCAAGTTAGATTCACTAATAAAGGTGATTTATTTACTTTCAAGCTTGTCATTAGTTATAGAGTTTATACTCGATGTATAGTAAGCAATGTTAGGATCTTTTGAGGCATAAGTCAGTATATTCAAACCTTTACTGTGACCACACTACAAATTATTGTATAGAAAATTCTTACCTATAACACTCCCTAACCATGAGTCATGATTTAATTACACTCTTAGAGTTCACTAGCTTGTAATCATATGATCTTAGCTCTTAACTTCTTCTCTTATTGGTCTTTGAAACTAGGGGAGTTACCCTGGAGGGGATGGATACCCTATTTTAATAATAAGAAAAGTGAAAAGTACAGAGCAGGGGGCATAGACTTAACCTTCCTGAAACAAATGAAGTTGGCATGAACAAATAATCTAGCACTAGATGCCAACCATCAAAGACGTGAAAAAATAAAAATTATTATTATCTATTACATTTAAACGGTTCTTACTCTTAATAAAGGCAAGCTTGACCTATCTAAAGTTAATATACCCCATCTAAAGTCAACATACCCCTCAAGGTATGAGGTATCAATGATTGAGTACTATAGGTGGTCAAACCGTCTAAAAAACATCACAGATTTGCCTAAAAATCTACTGCTTGATTTGCCTTTCTATAACAATGAAGAAAACCATCCATAAAAGAGAACCTCAATACCTCATCTAACCAATCTGCCAACTTCCATGGAATCTAAACTCTAGCAAGAAACATGTTAACTAAAACTCTAGAGTCCACCTCAGGTATTACCTGAGAATTAGGTAATAATTCCATATAAAACTTCAATCCTCGTAAAAGAGATTGCGTTTCTGCTTCTAGGCTTGTAACATTTTACATAGGGAATGCAAATGCCAATACACATATTCCCAAATCAAATAGAACAATCCTGCAACCTCCACCTAACTTTGTGTTCCCTCTCTATGCACCATCGATATTCAACTTCAGAATTCTGAGGGAGGGCTTACACCAATGCGCTAGGGAAGCCCTAGTGGGCAGAACCTACATTTCAACAGTCTCCACTACATCTTACAACTGTTTACCTGAAATAGCTAAAGAAAGAGAATCTTGTAAACATAAAAGATAGAATCAATAATCTCTAAGATCACCAAAGAGATAGGAGGAGCCGATCCATCAAATTTTGCTGAGCAACGCATCTTCCAGTTACCCCAACTAATAAAAGATTACTAATATGACTTGGTTTACATCTGTCACTAGTGTATCTTAGTTTACTATTAGTTGAAATCTTGTTCTATTTGTATCTGGATTTAGGTTCTCCTAAATTAGTTTTTGGTTTCTTTACTTTATGCATTTATTCTTTCCTTAAAAATAATAAGATGATGTTTTAGATTGGTTATGAGACTTCAAAGCTATAAAAGATAATTTATACAATGATAGCCATAAAGATTAATATACTTACAAAAAATTAATGGTATATACTTATAAATTTAATTTTCAACAACATCACTACTTAGTTTCTCAAGGAGTTCCTTATCTACCTCAACCAATTGCAAGATCTTAGGTTATTTCTTTTTAAGCTTAGGACGACTTCTAGAATTTATAGTTTCTTATTAAAATCTTAAGATAATTCCATTTTAAGAGTCTACTATGTCCATATATTAAATTGAAGTAGTTCTAATTAACTTTCCTTATTGCATTATATATGCTTTTGGTGATTTAATATTTTCTTCCTACATGATATTCACTTTAAAATGGCTGGTTATTACAGGCCAAAACCTTAAAATTGTTGTATCCAATAAGTATTATACAAGAAAATGTTATTTTTATTACATGGTATATTGTCAATTTAATGGTGTTTTTTTAATGGGAAAGAATTACCAAAACTACCTAAGCAAACCATTGGTCTTACATGCTTGTTGTTTCTATTAAGCATTAAGGATAAAATAGTAAGAATAAGTATAGCAAGAACATAAAATAGAATCATCAGTTCAAAGTACGCACTTATTGTTTCCATTAAACATTATATAGGGATGGCAGTGGATCGATCCAGGCTTAGGAGCCTAAAGCCTGATCGGGTCTTGGAATATAGGTTTAGAGCCCAACTCGACCTAGTCATATGGGTTGGGCCTAAGGCTAAAGCCTAATCGAACTAATTAGGCTCGAAGCTTGATGGGGTTTAGGTTGGCCTAGCCTAACTTATTATTTTTTTAATTTTTAATAGAAATTTATTTAATTAAAATTTTAAATTAATCAATTCAATTAATTAAAGTTACGAATTTCAATTGATTGAAAAAATTGAGATTTTATAAGGAATGAATAAATAAAACATACATATATTGATAAATTGAATAAAATGAATCCAAATTCATTAATGAAGGATGATGGGACTATATGAATGAAAGAAAAAGATCATAATTAAAGTGATCAATTTAATTAATTGAAGTTACAAATTTCAATTGATTAATAAAAATTAAGATTTTATAATGAATGAATATATAAAACTTCCATATATTGATGAAATAAATAAGATGGAACCAAATTATTTAATGAAGGAGGATAAAATTATAGGGAATAGAAGAAAAATATTATAGTTAAAGTGATCAGTTTAATTAATTGAAGATAAGAATAAAAATAATTAATTGATGACATAATTTACAAGGATGATAATCTAAAATTTTTAAATGATACAATTTACAAAAATTTAAGATAAATCATGAAATAATGTTTTAGATTGGGAGTCTGGGATTGTGAGAGACTGAGAGTGGACACTATATGAGGAGCTAATCGTTGTAGTCAAGATCGTCAATAGTTTGCATCACTTCTTCTGTATATAGAAATATTTTATTTAATATTGTAATATTAAAATTAAAGGAATATTAAACATATGGTAATAATTAAATATACCTTCATCATCAAATATTATATCAAAAGAATAATTGATAAGTACGAGTATATGTATGACTTGTCATCTTCGCATCAGTACTTGTGGTGTGGTGTATTAATATAAAAATTTAGAAAACAATATAAGGTAAGAAAATATAAAAAATAGATGAAATTGATATTCAAAAAGAAAAGAGTTTACCCTTAATATCTTTATCATCTAACCAACTTCAAGCACACATAAAGGCTTCCACAGTATAAGGACAAAGTCGAGCATGATGAGGAATAATAACTTGACCACAAATGCTAAAAATAGACTCCAAAGCAATATTAGATGATGGAATGGCTAACAGATCTCTTGCAATTACTTGCATGATCAAAAATCATTTCCACAACTCTTCCACGATAATAATACATCAAACTACATATTTTTCACTTCAACTACACAATCTTCTGTCAAATATTTATCTAACTCTATCATATTGTATGATGTCTTAGCCTTTTCTTTTCTGTAACAAAATCCTCTTGGAAGATGAGCCTCAACTTGAAACTAAAACTAAAGTTGAACATCCTAAACTACTGTAATCTCAATCCTGATGAGGTCAATCACCATACAACATATTATATATAAAATTAACCCTCTTTGTCTTATATCTCAAGTCTAACTCAGATAAGACTACAATGGTATGTCTAACCATATACCAATAAGAATTTAACGTTTCCATCATCTACTTTATCGTAAGTTGAATAAATTCATTAGAATCAAACATTTAATTAAATAAAGATTTCTTTATCTCACAAATAATGCTAAAGCAACAATGCTAAGTTAGATATTTTGTTCATAAGAACAATTTAGTAGCTGTTTCAAGTAATTCCAACTTTGTACAAAGTTCCTTAGCCAACTTCTATTGGTCTTCTGTAGGTATGAAAGTGTGCTAAGAATCTCTTTATCTCATTATTATAACACATCAACATATTAGACTGTTGCCTTCAACATCTTGAAGTCGAGTTCCATCTGGTTGGACCATCCAAAACCAATTTCTTTGTCCTCGAAATGCATACTTATGATGCAGTTTGACTCTTTTAGGTGTCATACTCCGATATACTATACTATTTTGAATCAAATCTATTGCTTCCTTTATCATATCTAACACATCCTTCATAATCAAATTCAAAATATGAGCAAAACAACACATATAGAATAACCTTCTACTAACCAACAAGATCCCAACTCGTTTCTTATTCTCCATCTTTTTAATCATAGTATCATTTATGCTACAATTTTCCATTATTGTGGAGGAAAATTTTATGTCGATATTACAATCTATCAAACAATCTCCCAATATAGTTGCCAACCTTTTGCTTGTACATAGTGTCGACACATAAATAAACCTACTATGTACAAATATGACTAACATCAATCATAACATAATGAAAAAGTAAATGATAAAAATATATAAATTACCTTACAAGTTTATCGTGTAGAGTCTAGTCATTATTAACACAATATGTCGTCACTACCATATAAGCCTTCTTTTAATTATTAGTTTTCTACATCTTTGTTATAATAGCAATTCGTTCTTTAATACTTGACAATATTCTTAAAATTTCTATCTTCTTATCCTCATATTTCTTCATAATGTCCTTTTTAATGTGTTGTGAGTTAGAATGTTAAAGGTCAATTACAGTAAGTTGCAAAACATCCTAAATCTTTTGGTATCAACTATAGATAGTGAACATTCATCACCAATTACTATAGAAACAATAAAAAATATTGATATGTTATTGTCATAAGATGTTGCAGTTCTTTCATTCTTCCCTTTCATAAGGTTAGCGGTAAAAAATGTTTGATCTCTTAATAGAATCTTTTTTATACTACACGAATCATTGTCCCTTTAAATGAGAGGTTTCACTTTTTTAACTCCTAGCTAACATCTTCTGATAGTACTTACATTTGGCCTTTTCTACTTTATCCATTGATCTAGTGTTATTGAAGTGATTCCAAACTTCATTTTTTAACTGACGTAGACTTCTATCTTCACTTCCTACAGGATTAGAAGTTTCCACTTCTGTCTCTAGTATTGTATTACAATTCTTTACTGAAGAAATATGCTCATCCATCTAAAACAATCAACATATAAATATATACATTATTCATAATCATAATTGATAATTCATAAATATGAGAGAGAATAGAAAAACATAAATCAAAATCATAGATTTAAAGTTTATCAATTATCATTTATTAATGACTTATACGGTTATATACATGCTCGTGCATGTGACCATGTAAATCATTAAGATCATGTCACACAATACACACGGACATGTATGTGTTTTTATAGACATACATGGTCACATACACGGGCATGTATGTGATAGTGTAAGTCACTGTAAATGTTTTTCGTACTTACATAGCCACATATATAAACGTGTATATGACCATCTATATCACTTAATTATACTTATACAATTAGATTTATGGGCATGTATATGACCATGTAAGTTCTTTAAACTTATGATCACATACATGCTCATGAATGTGACTGTGTAAGTCCATAAAACACCCCCTATACCACACGGTGAAGGGGCAACTAGAGGGGAGGCATGGAAAATGGGGTGGTAGTAAAAAAGTGAAGTCTAGTCTGAGAGACTGAAGAAGTAGGAAGTGAGAGACTGAAGAAGTAGGAAGTAGGGGCATAGGGAAACTAGTTGGGGAAGGAAGACAGAGGAGGGTAGAGGTGTAGAGGGAAATGTTAAACCTAGATTAAATGACATCATTTTACACATAGCGTAAAATAAAAAAACTTATCATAAAACGATGTCGTTTTGCTTCTAAAGAAAAGCAACTTCGTTTATTTTGTCAGAAATGAATCAGGGAGGGCAGAAAATGATGTAAAGCAAAATGATATCGTTTAAGTTGTAATTTAGTTATGCCTCGAGCTCAATGGCTAGAGCCAATATAGGGTGGACCAAGCCTGGACTCAAAATGTCATCCATAGCACTAAGGATAAGATAGTAAGAATAAGGATAGCAAGCACAAAAAAAAAAACAAATGAATCATAAGTTTAAAATTCACGTTATGGTGTCTCCTAATAGATAAGTTTTCCCTCTTTTTATTATTATCATTTCACTTTTATTAATTATGTTTTGTTATGTTTATTTTTTTATAATCAAAACTTTTGCTTTTTCTATGTTTTTTTTAAGGGGCAACAAAATGGAAAAGTGGCATTAAAAAAGATAAATTCTTTTCCTCCTTAACCATTTCAAATTGCATTATTCAATTTTATTATTGTCTTTAATTTAAGTTTTTATTTTTTATTTTTTATTTTTCTTGAATGATTCAATGAAATAAACAATTACAAAAAGCAATCGCAAAAACTCAATAAAATTAATAACAAGATCGGTGAAGTAAGAAATAAAGTTGTTATTGAGATTTAAACTGAGCGTGTTAGCTTTCTTAACCTCTCGTAATTTGATTTTAGATATCATATAATTTTTATATTTTATTTTCTTTTGAACTTAATTTAATTAGGATCATTTTTCTAAAAATTAATTATAGTCACATGTAGACCATCAATTCTTAGTATCATAGACCAAATAGGCTTTTCTAATAATTAAGTTGTATCTCAATACTTGAGTACTTAGTACATGCTTAAGTCTAAATGAATCTAAAAACAATCTATTTATTATTTTCTCAATTTTAAGTAATTATTAAGTGTTTGCATGATGCAAAGATGGAAATTCACCCAATAAAATAATCAATAAAGGTAAGGTAATATTAAAAGAAAATTCAAGTCCAAACAATAAGTACATAAAACATAAAATCTTAAGTCAAGCCTTAGATACTAAGTTGCTAATTTCTTTGCTTTTTTTTTTGCCTCTAAATCAAGTCTAAAATTCATTTGAAACCCTAGGTACTAGTTATAAACCTTAAGTACTCTCTTTAATACCATCTTAGTTTCATTTAAATTATATATTTAGCTCTATGTACTTTTTTTTTTAATTTTTAAATCTTAAGATACCACTCCAGACATATCATTTTTATTCTAAGCCTTAAGAATCTAACTATTTCTTTTAACTTTAAGACTTGTTATCCATTTGAGACATTTTCTTTATTTCAAATCTTTAGATCTTTTCTAGGTATTTTGCTTTATTTTTCAAACCCAAGGTAAAACCATAAACTCCTAGGTATTCAACTGTTTACTTTGATTTTAAATTTAAATCTTAAATATCAACTCTCAAAATTTTATTTTAGCTCTTAGGTAAAACCACAAATTCTTACTCATTCAACCATCATTTTATTAGTATTTATTTAACATCATCCCTTCTTTAAAACTCTCCAAATTTGTAAAATCCTTTTCAAACCTAGGTAACTACTTAGGCAAGTAAAGTAGGGTGTCTAACACTTTTTCTATCCAACCATTCAACCCATGAACTTAATTTTTTGTTTATGACATTCTTAGTTCCTTGTCAATTAGATTTTGCTCCATCTTTCCTTAAAAAGGTAGGTGGTGATTCCACTAAATTTAAACTTCATTTTTTGTTTCATTCTATTGAAGGCATCAATAAACCTCATCGACAACTATGGCAATTTCACTAAGAACTGAAGGATCTAACCATTATCAAATTTTTGGTTTCTTTTTCATTTACTTATAAATTTCATAATAAATTAGCTATGAGATCTGTAATCTCATGACTATGTTTTATTTTTTCTCATTTTATTGTTTTTGTCAAATTTTGTTGCCTTTTTTTTAAAGTGTTGTTAGATAGTTTAGGAAAAAGTAAAGTATTAGGATGATTTTTATGATTCCTTTTTAGGCATCTATATGTGTGTGTCATTTGCACTAAAATATTGAGCTAAAAACACCCTTTGAGGTTAAGACAGTGCCCAACAAATTTGATTCGTCTATTAGCTTACATTATTTTCTTCCTCTATGAT